>SJYT01029530.1:215082-409056 GCA_006410635.1 Cephalophus harveyi
GGATCAAGACCATCCCCATGGAAAAGAAATGCAAAAAAGCAAAATGGCTGTCTGGGGAGGCCTTACAAATAGCTGTGAAAAGAAGAGAGGCGAAAAGCAAAGGAGAAAAGGAAAGATATAAGCACCTGAATGCAGAGTTCCAAAGAATAGCAAGAAGAGATAAGAAAGCCTTCTTCAGCGATCAATGCAAAGAAATAGAGGAAAACAACAGAATGGGAAAGACTAGAGATCTCTTCAAGAAAATTAGAGATACCAACGGAACATTTCATGCAAGGATGGGCTTGATAAAGGACAGAAATGGTCTGGACCTAACAGAAGCAGAAGATATTAAGAAGAGATGGCAAGAATACACAGAAGAACTATACAAAAAAAGATCTTCATGACAAGATAACCATGATGGTGTACTCACTCACCTAGAGCTAGACATTCTGGAGTGTGAAGTCAAGTGGGCTTTAGGAAGCATCACTATGAACAAACTTAGTGGAGGTGATGGAATTCCAGTTGAGTTATTTCAAATCCCAAAAGATGATGCTGTTAAAGTGTTGCACTCAGTATCCCAGCAAATCTGGAAAGCTCAGCAGTGGCCATGGGACTGGAAAAGCTCAGTTTCATTCCAATCCCAAAGAAAGGCAATGCCAATGAATGTTTAAACTACTGCACAATTGCACTCATCTCACACGCTAGCAAAGTAATGATCAAAATTCTCTAAGCAAGGCTTCAATAGTATATGACTGAAAACTTCCAGATGTTCAAGCAGGATTTAAAAAAGGCAAATGAATCAGAGATCAAATTGCCAACATATGTTGGGTCATAGAAAAAGCAAGAGAATTTCAGAAAAATATCTATTTCTGCTTTATTGACTATGCCAAAGCCTTTGACTGTGTGAATCACAAGAAACTGTGGAAAATTGTTCAAGAGATGGGAATACCAGACCATATTACCTGCCTTCTGAGAAATCTGTATGCAGGTAAATAAACAGTGGAAACAGTGGCTGACTTTATTTCTTTTGGGCTCCCAAATCACTGCAGATGGTGATTGCAGCCATGAAATTAAAAGATACTTACTCCTTGGAAGGAAAGTTATGACCAACCTAGAGAGCATATTCAAAAGCAGAGACATTACTTTGCCAACAAAGGTGCGTCTAGTCAAGGCTATGGTTTTTCCAGTAGTCAAACTGTGGTGTTGGAGAAGACTCTTGAGAGTCCCTTGGACTGCAAGGAGATCCAGCCAGTCCATCCTAAAGGAGATCAATCCTAGGTGTTCATTGGAAGGACTGATGTTGAAGCTGAAACTCCAATACTTTGGCCACCTGATGTGAAGAGCTGACTCATTTGAAAAGACTCTGATACTGGGAAAGACTGAAGGTAGGAAGAGAAAGGACGACAGAGGATGAGATGGTTGGATGGCATCACCAACTCAATGGACGTGAGTTTGGGTAAACTCTGGGATTTGGTGATGGACAGGGAGGCCTGGCATGCTGTGGTCCATGGGGTCTCAAAGAGTTTGACACGACTGAGTGAACTGAACTGAACAAGAAGCAATAGTTAGAATCAGACATGGAACAAGAGACTGTTTCCAAATGGGGAAAGGAGTACGTCAATGCTGTATATTGTCACCCTACTTATTTAGCTTATATGTAGAGTACATCATGTGAAATGCTGGGCTGGATGAAGCACAAACTGGAATCAAGATTACAGGGAGAAATATCAAGAACCTCAGATATGGGCTTCTCTGGTGGCCCAGAGGTTAAAGCGCCTGCCTTCAATGCGGGAAACCCGGGTTTGATCCCTGAGTCGGGAAGATCCCCTGGAGAAGGAAATGGCAATCCACTCCAGTATTCTTGCCTGGAGAATCCCACGGACAGAGAAACCTGGTAGGTTACAGTCGGGGTAGCAAAGAGTAGGACATGACTGAGCGACTTCACCCCCTCACCCTCAGATATGCAAATGACACCACCCTTAAGGCAAAAAGCAAAGAGGAACTAAAGGACCTCTTGATGAAAGTGAAAGGGGAGAATAAAAACCAGGCTTAAAACTCAACATTCAAAAAGCTAAGATCATGGCATTCTGTCTCATTACTTCATGGCAAATAGATGGGGAAACATCGGAAACAGTGACAGACTATTTTCTTGGTCTCCAAAATCACTGCTGATGGTGACTGCAGCCATGCAATTAAAAGATGCCCACTCCTTGGAAGAAAAGCTATGTCAGACCAAAACAGCATATTAAAAAGCAGATATATTACTTTACCAACAAAGATCCATCTAGTCAAAGCTATGGTTTTTCCAGTAATCATGTATGGATGTGAGATTTGGACCATAAAGAAAGATGAGCACCGAAGAATTGATGTTTTCAAACTGTGGTACTGGAGAAGCTCTTGAGAGTCCATTGGACAGCAAGAAGATCAAACCAGTCAATCTTAAAGGCAGTCAGTCCTGAATATTCATTGGAAGGACTGATGCTAAAGCTGAAGCTCCAAAACTTTGGCCACCTGATGTGAAGAATTGACTCATTTGTAAAGACCCTGATGCTGGGAAAGACGGGAGGCTCTTTATAACTCTGTTATAGAGAAGACTCTAACAGTCTTAAAACACCTAGGGAAAAAACCGTTAATGATTGAAGCAGATATATACATAACAAATATTCAATACACTGGTTGATGAAGACAGTAATAAAGAGGAAAGTTTGAAAAGCAAATGAATGCTGATATACAGAGAATTACGTTACTCATTTAACATTCAGTTCAGTTCAGTCGCGCAGTTGTGTCCGACTCTTTGTGACCCCATGAATCGCAGCACTCAGGCCTCCCTGTCCATCACCAACTCCCAGAGCTCACTCAGACTCATGTCCATCAAGTCGGTGATGCCATCCAGCCATCTCCTCCTCTGTCGTCCCTTTCTCCTCCTGCCCCCAATCCCTCCCAGCATCAGAGTCTTTTCCAATGAGTCAACTCTTCTCATGAGGTGGCCAAAGTATTGGAGTTTCAGCTTTAGCATCAGTCCTTCCAAAGAACACCCAGGGCTGATCTCCTTTAGAATGGACTGGTTGGATCTCCTTGCAGTCCAAGAGACTCTCAAGAGTCTTCTCCAACACCACACTTCAAAAGCATCAATTCTCTGGTGCTCAGCTTTCTTCACAGTCCAACTCTCACATCCATACATGACCATAGGAAAAACCATAGCCTTGACTAGACGGACCTTTGTTGGCAAAGTAATGTCTCTGCTTTTGAATATGCTATCTAGGTTGGTCATAACTTTCCTTCCAAGGAGTAAGTGTCTTTTAATTTTATGGCTGCAATCACCATCTGCAGTGATTTTGGAGCCCCCCAAAATAGTCTTACACTGTTTCCACTGTTTCCCCATCTATTTCCCATGAAGTGATGGGACTAGATCCCATGATTAACATTATTGTCTATCAATTACAGCTCAATCAAACTGTAGCTTTCTTTTACTTAATTCTAAACTCCCTTCCTAAATGAAAACTGAAATTTACTAATTCAGCAAATATGTAATAAGTGCCCATTGTGTGTTTTTGCATTGTTCTGGGAAAGATTGAGGGCAGGAGAAGGGGATGACAGAGGATAAGATGGGTGGATGGCATCACCGACTCAATGGACATTAGTTTGGGTAAACTCTGGGAGTTGGTGATGGACAGGGAGTCCTGGCATGCTGCGGTTCATGGGGTCACAAAGAGTTGGACATGACTGAGCGACTGAACTGAACTGGCACTGTAGATACCACCATGAGCAGTATAGACATTTACAATGAGTCTAAGGTGCTTTTAGTGTCATCAACATCAGTAATAATTATATTATTAATATTACTATTATATAGTAATTTGAAAGTCTCAAAGCTCTGAAGCAGTTTAGCATCAAAATCTCATTGAAGCAGCTTCTCTCACCTTCAAAGGTTTATGTCTGTAACAGTATGTTAGCCAGATAAAGCTGGTTTAACTATACAAAATCAACCCCTTCTGCCAGAACTTTAGTGGCTTCAGGCAAGAGTCTATTTCTTGTTCATATCTATCCTGCTTTGGGTCTGGGCTGCTTTTAAGTGCAATTTCCTTGATGTGTAGGCTCAGAATCAGGTATTTTTTGTATATGATGATGTCAATATAGCCTGAGAGTCTTCAATCATCTTTGTTGACTAAAGCAAGTTATATGACTCCTTGTAATTTCAAAAAGAGCTATTTTCCTGTGGGTTTGGAAGAATTGGGTCTGAAATACCTGTAAATGGTGCCATGGCCATAGGTAGTCCAATGAAAGTGAACACTACAATGTGTTCTCACATACCACCTCCCCCACATCTATTTAAACTCCAAGCAACCCTACCTACAAAGAAGTTATCATTATTTCACTTCTCTAGATGAGAAAGTACATCTTGCTTGCCTAAAATGGCTTTTCTATAAGAGTTAAAGAAATCAAGATGTGTGCTTGACAGTAGCAATGTTTTATTGCCCCTTTCACATCTCACATAGAAGAGTGAATCATGAACATAATTCATGCTCTGCTTTTAAGCTCCCAAACATTAACATAATAAGAGTCATACATCTTATGTCTGGGGATGTTCATTGTTCAGAGTCATCATCAACTACAATTGGCTACACCATACAAACTACAATATATAAAGGAACATTATTTAACTGGTTTATCAGTGCTGCACTCTTTCCTATTTCTTCTTTTAAATTTCTAAATACTGAGAATTGTAACCTGCTTTAATAATATCCATGGTACTGTCCCTCCTAGTTCAACTATTCATTCAAGGGCAGCCATTAGTAGGTACAACAGACTGAATAATGTCCCCCACAAAGATGTCCATGTTCTAACACCCAGCAACCTATGAAAAAGGGATTTTTCAGATGTGATTAAGTACCTCAATTTGGGGAGATTATTCTGGATTATCTAGGTAGGTCCAGTGTAAACATAATGGTCCTTGTAAGAGAGAGGCAGGAGGGCCACCATGAGAAAAAGGAGATGAAATGATAGAAACAGAGGTTGGGATGATACATTTTAAAGATGGAGGAAGGGATCAGGAGCCAAGGAATATAGGCAGCTTTTCAAAGATGGAAAAGTCAAAGAAATTGATTCTCCCCTGGAGCTTCCAAAAAGAACATAGTCCTGCTACCATCTTGATTTAGATCCATAGGACTCATTTCAGACTTCGGACCTCCAGAACTGTCAGTAATTTGTAGTCTTTTTAGCTGCTAAGTTTCTGATAATTTGATATAGCAGCAATAGGAAACTAATAGTGTAACAAACAGAAATGCAGCATCCTGGAGTTATGCTTATTTCATAGCTCTCTTCGGAGCTCTTTTATTTCTACACACTGGTCTCCTTTAAAACTTTCTTATTGGTTCCCTTTTATGGTTGATGAACTCTCTTCTATATTCCTCATTACCTATTAAAACACAGAGCTTGAGGATAAAAAGTACTTTAACATCACATTAGAAATAACAGTAGGTTGCTTCCTCTAATCCATTTTGAAGAGGGTGTAAAATTTAAACCAAAGGAAGATGAGATTGCCCTGGTGGTCCAGTGGTTAAGAATTCACCTTCCAACATGGGGGACATGGGTTCGATCCCTGGTTGGGGAACTAAGATTTCACATGCCACAGAGTAACAGCCCACATGTCCTAAAGCCCACATGCCACAACTAAGACCCGACACAGCCAAATAAATAAATAAATTAGAAGAAGAAACTTGGTAATAAAAAAGAAAATAATCACACAGGCTTGAGAATCAGACCTGAGCTTGATTACAAGCACTACCAGACAACAGCCATGTATACAGGTCCTGTGGACTGAATGTGTTCCTCCCAAACTCATACGTTGAAGCCCTAATCCCCTTTGTGATGGTTTTTGAAGGTGGTGCCATTGCGAAGTAATTTAGTTAGATTGGAGTCATGAGGTGGGGTCCTCATGACAGTATAAACGTCCTTATGAGATCTCGCTCTTTCTCTGCCATGTGAGGACAAAGCAAGAAGAAGGCCATCTGCAAAGCAAGAAGGAGGCTCTCACTGACACTGAATCACCAGGCACCTGGATCTTGGCCTTTCCAGGCCTCTAGAACTGTGAGAAATAAATAAACAATAAATCATTGTTTAAGCCATCCAGTCTACAGTATTTTGTTACGGCAGCAGTATTTTGTCCTTTGGGCAAGTTAATCTGAATACATATTACTTTTTTTAATATGTAAAATTGAAAATAATACTTTTGCTCTCAAAAGACTGTGTGAGAACTGAATGCTATGTGCAATAACTTTTCACTCATATATAGGAAAGAAACAGCAAATTGCCTGGGGTTACTAGCAAAATTGTATCCCGCCCCCTAACCCATGTCTTTTTAACATGTTGAAGGGCTAACACTCACCCTCTCAAAATGTGACAGTGTTTGGAGATAGAGTGTTAAAGAAGTAACTAAAGTAAAATAAGATCATCAGGGTGGGATCTAACCCAATAAATTTTGTATCATTATAAGAGGAAACTGGGACACAGAGGTACAGAAGGAAGGCCATGCAAAGACACAGGGAGAAGATAACTACCTATAAATCAAGGAGAGAGGCTGCAGAAGAGACTGAATCTACTGATACAATAATATTGGACTTCTAGCCTCCAGAACTGTAAAATAAATTTCCGTTGTTTAAGCCACCCAGTTTGTGGTACTTTGTTATGGCATCCTAAACAATATTTCTTAATACACTTGGAATTTGCTAGACAAGGGGTGTGTTGACTTAAAAAATACTCACAAACTGTAAGTTGAGAGCTATGTTTTATTTGGTGGGAATTTAAGGACTTCAAGCCTGGAAGAGAGCATTTCAAGTAACCCTGAGAGAATTGCTCTGAGGAGGCAAGAGGAAGAGCTAGGCTATATAGAAATTTTGCAACAAAGGACAGGTAGTCTCAATGCTGGGCTTCTGAGGTGGCTCAGTGATAAAGAATCTGCCTGCCAAACATGAGGTGCAAGTTCAGACTCTGGGCTGGGAAGCTGCCCTGAAGAGGGCGATGGCAGCTGACTCCAGCATTCTTACCTGGGAAACCCCACGGACAAAGGAGCCTGGAGGGCAGTCCATGGGGTGACAAAGAGTCAGACGTGACTTAGCGACTAAACAGCAAGTCTAAATGCCAAAAGATTACTGTTAATTACAGAAAACCAGATATTCTAGGCTAAGGAATTGATCCGTTTTCTGTGTACAGGACGATGCAAGAGCCCTGGCTCACAGAAACCATTCCTTTGATATGCACCTCACCCATCTGAGGCCAGTGTCCTGCGTTTTCACGACATTCTGAGTTTCCTCAGGCTCACCATCAGGAGTGGCTGCAGCCTGATGCTGATAGTTGGCAGGTTTTCTTTTCCTTCTTGAGTTTCCTAAGAGTTCACCATCTGTAGTGGCTGTGATTGCTGGTGACTGCAACATCCTTGTTTACTGATACAGCAGGAAATACTCCATTTCTCAACTGAAGTAAAATGCTGATTATTAATTTTAACTATTTTGATGGTAGACCTCACTTCTACTCCATTACAACCATTCACTTTTGAACTTGTCATTAGTTGAAAACATTTTACCTCTGAAATGTTAAATTATTTTTTTATTGAAGTATAATTAATTTTCAATGTTGTGTTAATTTCTGCTACGCAAAAATGTGATTCAGTTATACACATGCATACTTTTTTATATTCTTTTCCATTATGGTTTATCACAAGATATTGTACATAGTTTGCTGTGCTATACAGTAAGACACTGTAGCTTATCCATTCTATATGTAATACTTTGCATCTGCTACTCCCAAACTCACACTGCGTTCCTCCCGCACTGTTCTTCCCCTTAGCAAGCACAAGTCTGTTTTCTGTGTCTGTGAATCTGTTTCTATTTTGTAGATATGGTCATTTGTGTCATATTTTAGATTTCACATATAAATGATATCATATGGTATTGCCTTTCTTTTTCTGACTTACTTCACTTAGGGTGATAATCTTTAGGTCCATCCATGTTGCTACAAATGGCATTATTTCCTTTTTTTTATGGTTTGGTATTTCATTGTATGGGGCTTCCCTAGAGGATCAGAAGGTAAAGAATCTGCCAGCAATGAAGGAGACCCAGGTTCAATCCCTGGGTCAGGAAGATCCCCTGGAGAAGGGAATGGCAACCCACTCCAGTAATCTTGCCTGGAAAAGTCCAGGGGCAGAGGAACCTGGTGGGCTACAGTCCATGGAGTTGCATAGCTGCACCACATCTTCTTTATCTATTCATCTGTCATTGGGCATTTAGGTTGTTTCCACATCTGGGCTATTTGAATATGGTTCTATCCATGTGTTGGCTATTAACATGGGGGGTGGTGGTGCATGTATTTTTTTGAATTATAGTTTTATCCATGTATATGCCCAGATGTGGGATTGCTAGATCATATGGTAGCTCTATTTTTAGTTTTTTGAGGAACTTCCATATTGTATGCTATAGTGGCCGTACCAATTTACATTCCCACCAACAGTGTAGGAGGTTTCTGTTTTCTCTGCATCCTTTCCAGCATTTGTTATTTGTAGACTTTTTAATGATGGCCATTCTTACCAAGGTGAGGTTATACCTAATTGTAGCTTTGATTTGCATTTCTCTAATAATTAGCAACACTGAAGCATCTTTTCATATGCCCGTTGACCATCTGTATGTCTTCTTTGGAGAAATGCCTATTCAGTTCTTCTGCCCATTTTAAATTGGGTTGTTTGTTTTTGTTGAGTTGCATGAATTGTTCGTATATTTCAGAAATTAACCCCTTGTCAGTTGCATTGTTTGCAAATATCTTTCCCATTCTAAAGGTTGTCTTTTCATTTTGCTTATGATCTTCTTTGCTATGCAAAAAGCTTGTAAGTTTGATTAGGTCCCATCTGTTTACATTTGCTTTTATTACTATTGACTTGGGAGGCTGATCTAAGAAAACACTGGTATGATTTAAGTCAGAGAACTTTTGCCAATATTCTTTTCTAGGAATTCTATGGTGTCATGTCTTATGTTTAAGTCTTTAAGCCATTTTATGTTTATTTTTGTGCATGGTATGAGGGTGTTTTCTAAATTATTTACATGCTACTGTCCAAATTTCCCAATGTCTCTTGCTGAAGAGACTCTTTTTCTCATTTTTATATTCTTGTCTCTTTTGTCAAAGATTAAGTGACTGCAGATGCTGCGTGTGCTTATTTCTGGACTCTCCATTCTATTTCTTTGATCCATATGTTTGTTTTTGTGTCACACTACTTCATGGGAAATAGATGGGGAAACAGTGGAAACAGTGCCAGACTATTTTTTGGGGCTCCAAAATCACTGCAGATGGTGATTGCAGCCATGAAATTAAAAGATGCTTACTCCTTGGAAGGAAAGTTATGATCAACCTAGATAGCATATTCAAAAGCAGAGACATTACTTTGCTGACTAAGGTCCATCTAGTCAAGGCTATGGTTTTTCCAGTGGTCATGTATGGATGTGAGAGTTGGACTGTGAAGAGGGCTGAGTGCCGAAAACTGATGCTTTTGAACTGTGGTGTTGGAGAAGACTCTTGAGAGTCCCTTGGACTGCAAGGAGATTCAACCAGTCCATTCTGAAGGAGATCAGCCCTGGGATTTCTTTGGAAGGAATGATGCTAAAGCTAAACTCCAGTACTTTGGCCACCTCATGCGAAGAGTTGACTCGTTGGAAAAGACTCTGATGCTGGGAGGGATTGGGGGCAGGAGGAGAAAGGGACGACAGAGGATGAGATGGCTGGATGGCATCACTGACTCGATGGCCGTGAGTCTGAGTGAACTCCGGGAATTGGTGATGGACAGGGAGGCCTGGCGTGCTGCGATTCATGGGGTCACAAAGAGTTGGACATGACTGAGTGACTGAACTGATGGTGTCTTTAGAATTTTCCACATATAGTGTTATGTCATATACACATAATAACAATTTTACCTTTCCCTTCCAATCTGGATACCTTTCATTTCCTTTTCTTGTCTGACTGCTGTGGCCAGGACGTTCAATACTGTGTTGAACAGAAGTGGTGAGAGTATACATCCATGTCTTCTTCCAAATTTTAGCAGGAAGGCTTTCAGCTTTTCACTGCTGAGTATTATAATGACTGTGGGTTTGTCACAGCTTTTATCATGTTGAGATATGCTCCCTCAATAGACACTTTGGTAAGGGTTTTTATCACAAATAGATGCTGAATTTTATCAAATGTTTCTCTCTGTATTTACTGAGATGATCATGTGGGTTTTGTCTTTTCTCTTGTTGATGCGGTGTATCACAGTAATTGATCTGTGTATGTTGAACCATCCTTGTGATTCTGGGATGAATCCAATTTGATCATGGTGTATGATCTTTTCTTTGTGTTGTTGGATTTGGTTTGCTTATATTATTATTGCAAGTATATTCATCAGAGATACTGGCCTGTAGTGGAAACAGCGGCTGACTTTATTTTTCTGGGCTCCAAAATCACTGCAGATGGTAACTGCAGCCTTGAAATTAAAAGACGCTTACTCCTTTGAAGGAAAGTTATGACCAACCTAGACAGTATATTAAAAAGTAGAGACGTTACTTTGCCAACAAAGGTCCGTCTAGTCAAGGCTATGGTTTTTCCAGTGGTCATGTATGGATGTGACTATAAAGAAAGCTGAGTGCCAAACAATTGATACTTTTGAACTGTGGTGTTGGAGAAGACCCTTGAGAGTCCCTTGGAGCAAGGAGATCCAACTAGTCCATCTTAAAGGAGATCAGTCCTGGGTGTTCATTGAAAGGACTGATGCTGAAGCTGAAACTCCAATACTTTGGACACCTGATGCAAACAGTTGACTCATTGGGAAAGACCCTGATTCTGGGAAAGATTGAGGGCAGGAGGAGAAGGGGACAACAGAGGATGAGATAGTTGGATGGTATCATCGACTCAATGGACATGGGTTTGGGTGGACTCCAGGAGTTGGTAATGGACAGGGAGGCCTGGCATGCTGCGGTTTATGGGGTCACAATGAGTTGGTCGTGACTAAGCGGCTGAATTGAATTTTCTTTTTTGATGGTATCTCTGATTTTGCTGTCATGGTGATGGTGATTTTATAGAATTTCTTTGGGAATATTCCCTCTTCTTCAACATTTTGGAAGAATTTAAGAAGAATCAATTTACATTCATCATATGTTTGGTAGAATTTACTGTTGAAGTCATCTGGTCCTGGACTTTTGTTTGTAGAGAGTTTGGGTTTTTTCTTTTTTCAGATGTTGTTTTACTTCTATGTATGTGTTCAAGTTATCTATTTTTTGATTCAGTTTTGGAGAACAGTATGTTTTTAGAAACCTGTCCATTTCTTCTAGATTGTTAAATTTGTTGGCATATAAGTGTTCATAACATTTTTTTTAATTTATGCAGTATTGGTTGCTATTTCTCCTTTTTCACTTTTTATTTTGTTGATCTGGATTCTCTCTCATTTTTTCTTGGTGAGTCTGGTAGAGGTTTCTCAGTTTTGTTTACCATTTCAAAGAATCAGCTCTTGATTTATTGATTTCTTCTATTGTTTTTTAACCTCTAGTTTATTCTTTCCCTCTTGGATCTTTATTATTTCCTCTCTTCTGCTGACTTTAGGTTTTGTTGGTTCTCCTTTTTCTAATTCCTTTAGGTGGTAGGTTAGATTGTTTCTTTTTTTTTTTTTTTCTGTTTGATGAAAGCATGTATCACTATGAATTTCCCCGTAAGAACTGCTTTTTCTGCATCCCATAGATTTGTGTATAGCTGTGTGTCAATGTCTCAGGTGTTTTTCTTTAATTTCATTGTTAATGCATTGGTTTTTTATTAGCATGTTGTTTAGTCTCCATGTAATCAATTTTTCTTCTGGTCGATTTCTAGTTTCATGCTATTGTAGTCAGAAAAGATTTCTGAAATAATTTTTATCCTCTTAAATTTGTTGAGGCTTGTTTTGTGCCCTAGAATGTGATATCATTTAGGATCTCTGTTGTCTTATTGATTTTCTCCCTAGAAGGTTCGCCCATTAATGTGAGTGGGGTCTTAAAGTCTATTATTGTTGTCTTCTGGTCAATTTCTCCTTTTATGTCTGTCAGTATTTGTTTGTCAGTATTTAAGTGCTCCTATATTAGGTGTATATATGTTGACAAGAGTCATGTCCTCTTGTTGTATTGATTCTTTAATCTGGTGTCTTTATCTTTGTTTATGGCTTTTGTTTTCAAGTCTATTTTCTCTGTTACAATTATTGCAATTTCACTTTCTTGTCATGAAATCTTAAATTATGGGAATCTCTTTCTTTAGGCATAAGATTTAGCCCTTTATTCCCCTTTAACTATTAGGATTATAGTTTGTCCTCATAGAGAACTCAACCTCTCTATAATAAGATGGGAAAGTCCAAGATGTCAGCCTCCACTTGGATTCATCTTCCCCACCTAATTAGGACCCAGTGGTCATGGAAAACTTGTGTTTTTACCATTTATTGTGTATAACACATTCTCTTTACCCCCATGCAATTGGTCTCCAATTTAAGAGATAGCCAATCATTTGTTTTCTTTGATACTGTTCACAGATTGTCATATAGTGCTTAAGAAAATCATACTACCATGTATCTTGATGCCACATCTGTTTATGGAGTATACTTTTCTAGGCTTGGCTGTCACAAATGATAGTTGTGAAAGGACAACCATCCTTTATGACAGGTATTTTCACTTTTTAGCTGACAATAATCTGTGTTTTATAGATACCTACTAAAAAGTCCATAGAACAGAAACAAATAAACCTAAAATTTGTACCAATTCACAAAAGACTCCAAATACCCAAAGCAATCTTAAGAAAAAGAGCAAATATGTAGTTATCAGGCTCCCTGATTTCAAACTATGCTGCAAGCTAGAGTAATCAAAACAGCATGGTACTGGCATAAAGACAGATATATAAGTCAGTGGAATAGAATGGAGAAGTAAACCAATGCATATATAGCCAACTAATTTACAACAAAGGAGCCAAGAATATATGGGAAAAGACAGTTTCTTCGATGAATAATGTTAGAAAAACTAGATAGCTACATGAAAAAGAATGAAACAGAGCCACTTTCTTGTACTATATCCAAAAAATGGACCACTTTCTTACACCATATATAAAAATAAACTCAAAACGGATTAAAGATTTAAGTGTAAGACCTGAAACAATAAAGAAGATAACATAGGACTTCAACCTTCTCTAAGGTAAGGTAAAGTCACTCAGTCGTGTCCAACTCTTTGCGACTCCATGGGCTGTAGCCTACCAGGCTCCTCTGTTCATGGGATTTTCCAGGCAATAGTACTGGAGTGGATTGCCATTTCCTTCTCCAGGGGATCCTCCCGACCCAGGGATCAAACCTGGGTCTCCCACATTGTAGACAGATGCTTCACCGTCTGAGCCAACATTTTTGAACATGTCTCCTTTGGCAAGAGAAACAAAAGAAAAAGAAAAAAAAAAAAAGGGAATACATCAGGCTAAAAAGTTTTTGCACAGTGAAGAAAATAATCAACAAAACAAAAAGGCAACCTACCAAATGGGAGAAGATATTTGCACATGATATATCCAATTTCCAATAAGGGGTTAATATACAAAATATATAAAGAACTCACATAATTCAACACCAAAAATACAGTCTGATTTTAAAATGAGCAGAGGAACTAAATTGACATATTTCCAAAGAAGACATACAGATGGCCAACAATTACGTGAAAAATGCTCAACATCACTAATCATTGAGGAAATGCAGATGAAAACCACAATGGGCAGTCATCTCATGACTGTTACAATGGCTACTGTCAAAAAGACAATGAATAACACCTGTTGGCAAGCCTGTGCAGGAAAGGGAACACTTGTGCACTGTTAGCAGAATGTAAATTGGTGCAGTCAACTATGGAAGATGGTATAGCAGCTCCTCAAAAAATTAAAATAGAAGCATCATATGGTTCATCAGTTTCACCTCTGAGTATTTGTCTGAAAAAGACAAAAATACTATTTTGAAAAGATATGTGCACTCCTATATCCATTGTGGAGAGTTCTGACAAAATGTGGTCTGCTGGAGAAGGGAATGGCAAACCACTTCAGTATTCCTGCCTAGAGAACCCCATGAACAGTATGAAAAGGCAAACACATAGGATACTGAAAGATGAACTCTCCAGGTGGGTAGGTGCCTGATATGCTACTGAAGATCAGTGGAGAAATAACTCCAGAAAGAATGAAGGCACGGAACCAAAACAAAAACAACACCCAGTTGTGGATGTGACTGGTGATGGAAGCAAGGTTTGATGCTATAAAGAGCAATATTTCATAGGAACCTGGAATGTCAGGTCCATGAATCAAGGCAAATTGGAAGTGGTCAGACAGGAGATGGCAAGAGTGAACATCAACATTCTAGGAATCAGTGAACTAAAATGTACTGGAATGGGTGAATTTAACTCAGATGACCATTATATCTACTACTGTGGGCAAGAATCCCTTAGAAGAAATGGAGTAGCCATCATAGTCAACAAAAGAGTCCGAAATGCAGTACTTAGATGCAGTCTCAAAAACGACAGAATGATCTCTGTTCATTTCCAAGGAAAAACATTCAATGTCATGGTAATCCAAGTCTATGACCCAACCAGTAACACTAAAGAAGCTGAAGTTGAATAGTTCTATGAAGACCTACAAGAACTTTTAGAACTAACACCCAAAAAAAGATGTCCTTTTCATTACAGGGGACTGGAATGCTAAACTAGGAAGTCAAGAAACACTTAGAGTAACAGGCAAATTTGGTCTTGGAGTACAGAATAAATCAGGGCAAAGGCTAATAGGGTTTTGCCAAGAGAGTGCATTGGTCATAGCACACACCCTCTTCCAACAAGACAAGAGAAGATTCTACACATGGACATCACCAGATGGTCAACACCAAAATCAGATTGATTATATTCTTTGCAGCCAAAGATGGAGAAGCTCTAGACAGTCAGCAAAAACAAGACTGAGAGCTGACTGTGGCTCAGATCATGAACTCCTTATTGCCAAATTCAGACTCAAATTGAAGAAAGTGGGGAGAACCACTAGATCGTTCAGATATGACCTAAATCAAATCCCTTATGATTATACAGTGGAAGTGAGAAATAGATTTAAGGGCCTAGATCTGACAGATAGAGTGCCTGATGAACTATGGATGGAGGTTCGTGACATTGTGCAGGAGACAAGGATCAAGACCATCCCCACGGAAAAGAAATGCAAAAAAGCAAAATGGCTGTCTGGGGAGGCCTTACAAATAGCTGTGAAAAGAAGAGAAGCAAAAAGCAAAGGATCAAAGGAAAGATAAGCATGTGAATGAAGAGTTCCAAAGAATAGCAAGAAGAGATAAGAAAGCCTTCTTCAGCGATCAATGCAAAGAAATAGAGGAAAATAACAGAATGGGAAAGACTAGAGATCTTTTCAAGAAAATTAGAGATACCAAGGGAACATTTCATGCAAAGATGGGCTCGATAAAGGACAGAAATGGTCTGGACCTAACAGAAGCAGAAGATATTATGGTTGTTGATGATGGACTCAGAGGCCTGGCGTGTTGCCGTCCATGGGTTCGCAAAGAGTTGGATATGACTGAGTGACTGAACTGAACTGATTTGATATCCATTGCAACATTATTTAAGTAAATGGAAACAAACTAACTGTCCTTTGATAGATGAATGGATAAAGAAGATGTGTTTTATACACATACATAAACAATTGAATACTATTCCGTGATTAAAAAGAATGAAATCTTGCTATTTGTGGCAACATTGTTGAACCTAGAAGATATTACACTAAGTGAAATAAGTCAGAGAAAGACAAGTACCGATAACTTCATTTACATGTGGAATCTAACAAATGAAACAAATAAAACACAGACATACTAATAGATGGAGAGAACAAACAGGTAGTTGCCAAAAGGGAGGGAGTGTGAGTATGGAGGAAATATGTGAAGGGGATTAAGAGGTTCAAACCTTCAGTTATATGATCAATAAATCATGAGAATGTAATATACAGCACAGGGGATCTAGTCAATAGCACTGTAATAACTTTATATGGTGATAGGTGATTATTAGATTTATCATGGTGATAAATATATTGTATACATTACATTTATAATGTATGTAAATGCCAAATCATAATATTGTATACTTGAAACTAATATCATATTGTATGTCAACAAAATATCAAAAAAGAAAAAGAAAAGTCTGTAGAAAGCTGGTCAAGGCTATGGTTTTTCCAGTCATGTATGGATGTGAGAGTTGGACTGTGAAGAAGGCTGAGCACCAAAGAATTGATGCTTTTGAACTGTGGTGTTGGAGAAGACTCTTGAGAGTCCCTTGGACTGCAAGGAGATCCAACCAGTCCATTCTGAAGGAGATCAGCCCTGGGATTTCTTTGGAAGGAATGATGCTAAAGCTGAAACTGCAGTACTTTGGCCACCTCATGCAAAGAGTTGACTCACTGGAAAAGACCTGATGCTGGGAGGGATTGTGGGCAGGAGGAGAAGGGGCCTACCGAGGATGAGATGGCTGGATTGCATCACGGACTCGATGGACGTGAGTCTGAGTGAACTCCGGGAGTTGGTGATGGACAGGGAGGCCTGGCGTGCTGCGATTCATGGGGTCGCAAAGAGTCGAACACGGCTGAGCGACTGAACTGAACTGAACTGAACTATGTTAATGTATCTGCGATTCTCTTGATCTTTCCCTCCTCTTGTTACCTCAAGGTTATAAGATGGCTGCTGATGATCCAGAATTTATTTCCAGGTTCATGGAAAAAGAAAGGAAATCTTTTACCTGACACCATCTCTTTTATTGTCTCACCAGCTCAGTCGACCCTTAAATGTTAGGGTTTCTCCTGGTTCCATTCTTAGTTGTCTTCTATTCTTGCCACACATATCCACTCCATGTATGACCTCATCCCATGTCTTCTATGATCTTCCACAGGATGACTGAGCAATCTCTGTTTCTGGCTTTATCCCATTCCTGAGCTCTAGCTCCTAAACTGGTGTTGGATTTCCACCAGGACTTTCAAAGGGAACATGATCACACAGTGTTCTTTGTCTCTCCTGTACTACATCTGTTTCCTCATATTTTTGATCAGCAGCAGTGCCCTCCTCCCGTTCTCTTATTCTACAGCCTCCCATGGTCCCTTCTTCAGCTCCCTGCTCCATCTGCCCCTCCTCCACCTCTCACCAATGCCTGATAAGCAACAAATTCTGTCAGGTCTCCCTCAGATGACTACAGTCCTCTCTCTAGCCCTATTGTTCTCCTTTAGCTGAAGTCCATATCATTTCATCTCCCTCAAAGCCTCCTCTTGTCCCACATGTGGTCAGATGCTCTGCAGAGGAAGCCCCACCAGAGTGACTGAGAATACAGAATTGGAGACCAAGTGTACGTCCTGGTTGGGCCGCTCACCAGCCACATGGCCTTGCTGTGTTTAGTTGCTCAGTTGTGTCCAACCCTTTGCAACCCCATGGACTGTAACCCGCTAGACTCCTCTGTCCAAAGGGATTTGCCAGGCAAGAACACTGAAGTGGGTTGCCATGCCCTCCTCCAGGGTAGCTTCCTAACCCAGGCATTGAACCCAGGTCTCCCACATTGCAAGCGGATTATTTACCAGCTGAGCTACCAAGGAACCCTTGAACAAGGTGTTTAACCTCTCTAGGCCTGAGTCTTCTCATCTTAGAAGTGGAGATAATAATATTGCTTAGATTTTAGGGTTTTCATTGTACATACAGATAAATTAATTCCTGCTTGCTCCTTGAAAGAAAAGCTATAACAAACCCAGACAGCACATTAAAAAACAGAGACATCACTTTGCTGACAAATATAGTCAAAGCTATGGTTTTTTCAGGAGTCATGTACAGATCTGAGAGCTATACCATAAAGAAGGCTGAGCACCAAACAATGGATGGTTTTGAATTGTGGTGCTGGGGAAGACTCTCAAGGGTTCCTTGGACTGCAAGGAGATCAAGCCAGTTAATCCTAAAGGAAATCAACCCTGAATATTCACTGGAAGGACTGATGGTGAAGCTGAAGCTCCAATGCTTTGGTCACTTGACGCAAAGACCTAATTCATTGGAAAAGACCCTAATGCTGGGCAAGATTGAAGGGAGAAGAATGAGGCAACAAAGGATGAGATGGTTGGATGGCATCACCGACTCAATGGATATGAGTTTGAACAAACTCTGGGAGATAGTGAAGGATAGGGGAGCCTGGTGTGCTGCAGTCCATGGGGTTGCAAAGAGTCAAAACATGACTGAGTTACTGAACAACAACAATGCATGCAAAACCTTTTGAAGAGTGCCTGGCTCAAATCCCATAAGTGTTACTATTATTATCCTTTAAAAATCAGATATGTGTATAGAGTGCTTAGCATAGTGCCCAGCTCATGGGGAGAGCTCCGTAAATGTTGCTGCTGCTGCTGCTAAGTCGCTTCAGTCGTGTCCGACTCTGTGCGACCCCATAGACGGCAGCCCGCCAGGCTCCCCCGTCCCTGGGATTCTCCAGGCAAGAGTACTGGAGTGGGATGCCATTTCCTTCTCCAATTGCTATTATTTTTGTCTGTGCTCTGTCTTCTTACTGCTGAGTTTGGGGTCCTATTGAAATACTTCTCACTGTGTGTTATAATTTATCTCTTAACATCTGTCTCCTTCACTAGACTGTGTACTTACCCCAGGCAAAACAGATCGTGTTTTAGTCATCCGTGTGTGCAACATTTAGCACAGTGCCTGGTACAAAGTACAACACCAACATATGTTTCCAAGTAAGAAAGGCAACAAAGAGTCCAGTAGTTCCCTATACAGGCTCCTTTGATCTAATTCTGTCCTTCCCTCGGAGAGTCCCCACCAGGAACTCTTCCTAATGCCCCACCCTGATAGAGCTGGATGCTGCCTCCCTTGTGTTTCCATTATACATAGTGCCTCAGTCCTCCTATTGTTTTTTTAATTATCTGTTTACTCATTGACACCCTTGATAGATCATCATCTCCTGCAGGGCCCGAAGAGAATCTTATTCAACACTAAATGCCCAGCCAGTGCACAGCATATTAACTGACACCTGGTACTCAATATATATCTGTTGAATAATGCATGCCTGAATTAATTCTTGCAACAATGCTCGGAGAGTGGTACTAATATCATTCCTTTTAATATTTGAGGAAACTCAGAATTAGCAAGATGAAATACCTTCCCAAAGGCATTAAAAACAGAAAATGAGGTTGAAGACATATGAAATCGGGATATTAAATTTGTAAGCAAATATATGTAGCTGCATTAGACAAAGTCCCAAAGTAACAGTGGTTTAACCAAGGTAGATATTTATCTCTGAAGTAAGCCTGAGCTGGAACGGCAGCTCTGCCTCACAAAATTAGGAAGGTGCTGGCTACCTTCGATTTGGTGGCTCTGCCAGTTTTGGGGATATTGTGCCATTTGCATGGTCCAAGATGGCTCACACCATACCTGCAGTTCAGGCAATGGGGAAAAGAAGTAGGCTGTGGAGAGTTTCTCTCTTTAAAGGATATCATCTTGAACTTGCAAAGTTCCCAGCCACTTTTGCACACTTGGCCACATCTAACTGTGAAGGTGACTGGGATATGTGGTCTTTCTATTGGACAATCATGGGCCCAACTTAAAACTCCATTCCTTTGAAGGAGGGAAATAACATTGGTAACCAGGGCTCTTTCATGAATGTTAAAGCCCCCCTTTTTCCTGGGTAGAGAGGAGATACTGGAAGGGAAAGGAAATGATATTAGAGATCTATTTTTTCTTTAAGGTAGCATAACTTATTTTCAACATGTTGATGGCATGAAAAAAATAGGAGAGAGGGTTCAGCTCTAGATTAAAAGAAACTTAAGAGACATACAACCAAATGATACATGTGGCCTTTTAAAAAAATAGATGCAAATGGTTTGAATAAAACAACCATGAAAAGAGCAATTAGGGAATTTGAAAATATCCTGATATTTCAAATATGATAACCATCTATGAGTTATGGTGCCACACTTTGAGTAATATAATGGTATTTTGGTTATCTTTTTTTAATAGAGATTATATTCAAGTAAGTAGGCATGAAATGACATGATGTCTGGCGTTTGTCTTAAACTGCTTCAGCCAGAGAAGGGTGTGGGTGAAAGATCAAACTATATGCAAAACCTTGATAATTATTAAATTACTTACTTTGAGGTATATTAAAATTTTTTCACAGTGAGAAAATTAAAATAGGAACAAAAATCAGCCCCCATCCCCACTAGCTCAGCCCCACTACTGGAGATATTTCAGTCCAAAGATGAAGGTAATAAACAAAGGCGTTGCTTCTTTGAAAGTTCCGGGTCCGTGCAGAGCTCAGGGCATGGCAGGTAAAATCAATATGTGTGTCCTTATGACTAAGCCTCTCTCCAAATGCTCCCCTGGGGACTCAGCTTCTTCTTGCAGATTACAACAGCATTGACGTTTTAGAAAAGAAAAATAGCACCGAGAAGTACTTAGTATGCTGGACCTGCCGCTGCTCACACGGAGAGAGAATCAGGAACAGGCTGCTACAGCGTGGGCCTCTCTCTGGGAGCTGCTCCCTCCCTTCATCCTTAGAATATGGAAATTATCTCAAATCCAGAAGAAAAATCATTTCATCTGGGGGAAAGTTTGACCCACAGCAGGTCACGACTGCTGTTTCTCTTCCCAAAAGGACAGGTAAAAGTAATACTGATTTGTCTCTGTGCTATGCCACCATGAGCCAGGATGACATTTGCTGCCACTCTGTTTGGTGGGACCAGTGCTGGGAAATTTCAGAGCAGGGGCAGCAAAGAGGTAACAATTTACATGCTGAAAAGGTCACCTGTGAATGGTTCTCAGCTTCATCGGCGAGGCCGATGTTGTCCTGATCACAGTGTTATTGGTTTTCAGAAAAAATCAGAACAAAGCAGTCCTCTATTCTCTCTGTTGCTGATAAAAACTGCCTCATACAGGCACTGCTAGAGATCCACTAGGACAGAATGTTTATGACAAATTAAGTGAATGCAGTTGTTCACACGTAGAAACCCATGTACATCCATGTGAAGCCTACAGTGTGTTGCAAACCCATGCATTAAATTTATTTCAACAGGCATATCTTGAATACTAACTTGTGTGAGGTATCACCCAAAGCACTGAGGAGACAGAGCCGACCCTCCCCCTCAGGGAGAATATCTACTCTTACTACTATTCTGTGAACAACAGTGTCACAGGATATCATAAAATTCAAGCTTACTTTTTTCCCTAAGGGACACACTGTGCTCTGTCCCCCATCCAGTTCTGCTTGCTGCCATGTATTGTATAACCCACTGCTGCTAAGTCGCTTCAGTCATGTCCAACTCTGTGCAACCCCATAGATGGCAGCCCACCAGGCTTCCCCATCCCTGGGATTCTCTAGGCAAGGATACTGGAGTGGGTTGCCATTTCCTCCTCCAATGCATGAAAGTGAAAAGTCAAAGTGAAGTCGCTCAATCATGTCCAACTCTTAGTGACCTCATGGACTGCAGCCTACCAGGCTCCTCTATCCATGGGATTTTCCAGGCAAGAGTACTGGAGTGGGGTGCCATTGCCTTCTCCAGTATGACCCACTGCTGCTGCTGCTGCTAAGTCACTTCAGTCGTGTCTGATCCTGGTCAAGATCAAAGAACCATCTGGAAGATTTCCCCAAATGGCTCTAACAGAAGTCCAGGCCTATGATGTGCTTCCTGAAAATAGTGTTCTGTTGATTTAATATATTTATTCCTTCCCTTAGAGACCCACACTCCTCATTAGCACATCCATCTCTCCTGGACTTGGCAATAAGGGAACCTATTTGACCTAGAGTTTTCCAGACTTACTTAACCTCAGAACCTTTTCATCAAATAACTTTTCTGTTTGTGTTTCAAGGAACATACTTTGGGAATTGTCAATCCAGAGGCCCCTTAAACTATTAGAATTGTTGACATGGGTCTAAAATCAATCAGAATAAGACTGTGCCCAAGTGGGAATCACATTTGAAGTTTTGACTTTTGACTTATTTAAAGCTAAAATCCAAGAGTCTTAAAATTTTCTAAGACCTTTTTAACAGGTTTCCTATTAATTAGCTTTTTTTCAAGTTAAAGGTAATCTTATGCTAGGCTTATCTGAAGCACTCTTTCAAACTGAATTGAAGGTTACTGAGAGCTGAGAAACATTCCAAGTGGGGCCACTGCATTGTGCCATTCCTGGGGCTCAACTTCACATAGTCACAATGTGAATGTGCTCCTTGCGTTTGTGTGACACAGACAACCTGAAGAATTTCAACACTTGGGAAGACTGATTTTGAGTACAGGGAATTTGTACACCACGTCCCTGGTATGTAAGGCAGTGTCTGGTATACAGTAGGTACTTGATAACTGAATGAACAGCTAATGAATAATCTAACTTTAGGTACCAGGCTCCCTCTACATTTGTTCTTCAGGGAAACCAAGAGACAAAACTAGGTGAATATAGGCTGTGGTTGATAGCCAGCAATCACAGTAGTCATTACTTATGATGCTGGTCTAAGTCAGGAATCAGACTCCCAGCAGAAACACGTGAGCTATACGCACTTCTCCAGGCTAATCCTAAAGTTAATCTTAAATTTTTAGATGAAGAAGTTCAGTCACGGAAGATACTCACAGCGGGTTCCATGGAACAAAGCTCATGACCAGTGCATGGATGACATTCCAGCTCTTTAGAGTAATAGTTCCTACAAGGTTCAGAGGGGTAGAAAGAGAAGCACAAATCGATTTTTATCTTTGAACATTCAGCCAAGGTACTGAAGCATCAGGCTGGTCAATGACTTAAAAAACTAAACTTGATTCTCCTAGAATCACAGACCATCACAGTCGATGTGTACCAGTAATGCACTATGTGTACTTTAGAAACCATTTCTTACAATCTTCTCTTTATGATGAAAAAGCTAAGACCAGATAAACGAAGTGGGTTTTTTTCGATCTTTGTCTAATAGTTCATGGCCTCACTAGGACCAGAAAGCTTTTCCTAGCTCCAGTTTTTCCTTAGCTGTCTGCTCATATTACCTCATCATATAAGGGTGTCAAAATGTCCTACTACAAAGCATTGATGGTAGATGATGCGAGGAAGACTGCAGTCAGATAATTAAAAAATTTATACAGTGCTGAGGGATTTAGATAGGTTGGCAGTGAGAAGCCACTGAAATTTCTAAGCATGTAAATATTATGATTAGCTTTTCTAAAACATTTAAAAGACCAAAAAAAGGTATATAATGCAAACACTAACCGCAAGACAGCTGAGGGGCCATAGAAAAATAAGGCAATTGTAGGTGGAGTAGATTTACCATATTCAAACCCAGAGCATCTGGCATGCTACTCCAGTACTGGAGTTGTTAAGGGAAATAATTCAATATAAAATCTCATGCCAACCCAGTGAATCCTAAGCATTAAACCAGACTGTGATGCATATCAAGGCAATCTGCTAAGGAAATTGCCAAAAGAAAGAAATCTCACTCTTTTATATAGCCAGGCAGATACAATTTACTACACACATGTTTAATTATCTTTACTAAATGAAAAAATATAGAACTTCTATCATTATGAGAAACAAAAAACTACATCATAGAGCCAAGTGGTAGGCTTAAACCCCCACAGATGCAGGCACCACCCTCCTTAACATTCAAAGATAGCTCTGAGGCCGCCAAGGAAGGCATTCTTGGGATACAAAACTGGCAAGTGGCTTATTTAATTTTTAGAAAGAGTTGCATATGTCTCAAAGAACCAGAGAAAGCATTTACAGTATCAAATTTTTCTAAAGAAAATGTTAAATTGAGAGAAAAGGGGAAAGTTTTCTTTTTCTGTTGGTTAGGGGGAAATTTTTTTAAGTACTTAATTTTCTGTTTACTCTAACAGAGTTTTTTCTCTTGGATTGTATCACAGTTCCAAGATCTTTAAAAGTACTCTATGGTTTCTGAAGGCTGTCTTAACAAAGTGCCCACAAACTGGGTAGCTTAAAACAATAAAAATCTATTTACTCATGGTAACTTTGGAGGCTAGAAGTCCAAAGTCAAGGTGTTGTCAGGGCCATACGCCCTCTGGAGTTTCTAGAGGAGGATCCTTCCTGGCCTCTTCTAGCTCTGGGTAGCCCCAGGCTTTCTTTGGCTTGTGGCAACATAATCTAATCCCCACTTTCGTCTACCTATGACTGCCTTCCTTCTGTGTTGGTATGTCCTTCCCACTTATTATTGGATTAGAGCCCATGAAACCTAGTATGACCTGATTTTATTGTGGTCACTTCTGCAAAGATGCTATTTCCTAATAACATCACATTCACAGGTCCTAGAGATGAGGACTTCAGTGTATCTTTGTAGGAGACACAGTTCAACCCATAATGATGGGGCCATGATATTCATGCCAAATGAGGCCTGGAGAGTGTGGAATGGTGTCTTGTTCCCCGCAAAGTCAC
Source organism: Cephalophus harveyi (assembly GCA_006410635.1). Classification (NCBI taxonomy): domain Eukaryota; kingdom Metazoa; phylum Chordata; class Mammalia; order Artiodactyla; family Bovidae; genus Cephalophus; species Cephalophus harveyi. Next base: position 239,513 of record SJYT01029530.1, read on the forward strand.
TGAAATGTCATCACTCCCTTCAGATTCAGCACTCTTCCATGCCATGCTTGGGACACAGGGATTTTTCTGGGACAATCTAGGATCCAAGAGGTACCAGTCATTTTTCAGGTCTCTAGGTCTCTCCTCTGTACCTCTGTGGCATCCAAGAAGCACAGGCAGTGGCCCTCTCCTCTGTGGCTCTAACGCATTCTCTAGGGTCCCCTTTCGGAGAAGGCAATGGCACCCGACTCCAGTATTCTTGCCTGGAAAATCCCAGGGACAGAGGAGCCTGGTGGGCTTCAGTCCATGGGGTCGCTAAGAGTTAGACACGACTGAATGACTTCACTTTTACTTTTCACTTTCATGCACTGGAGAAGGAAATGGCAACCCACTCCAGTGTTCTTGCCTGGAGAATCCCAGGGACAGGGGAACCTAGTGGGCTGCCATCTATGGGGTTGCACAGAGTCGGACACGACTGAAGTGACTTAGCAGCAGTAGCAGCAGCAGCAGGGTCCGCTTTATTCTAAGATCCATAGATTTGTCTGCCTTCATCCTCCTCCTTCATTCAGCCTGGGATGTCTCTTTCTGGTCTGGAGAAGAGACTTCTCCCTCCGTGACTCCCCATGAAGAATGGACTATCCTGGGGAGAGACTTTGAGGGCTATCTTGCCTTTGATTCTGCCAGAATAACCCCCTCCCCAGAGGCAACTGGCACAGCCTTGACTATCTGCTTCAGTGTCAGGATACAGAGGGAGTCACCCGTATAGATTAAGACATCAAACTGAAGCCCAGTTGCAAAATAATTGAGATATGGAGTAAAAAGAGACTGTCCTCTGCTAAGAAAATGTTAAAAAGAAAACAGCATCTGCAAAAGGGTAACTGATCTCTCTCACATATAGGTACACGCTTTCCTTCTTGTTCCTAATCGCTGCGGGTTGACACTGCCTTTGAACACACAGCATGGAGAAATGGTTCATCCACCATTTATTCCCCACCACTTCCCTTCTTCCTCCTAATGAGGAACATTATTTCTGTGTGGTTTTTTTTCTCCTGTCATTTTCCACTTACAAACCAGTTTGCTTCATCACCAGCTAACTCCTTCTCACACTAACACATATGTCTCCTTTACCCAATCCTTTTCTGTCTCTTACCTCGTTATGTCATGAGATGCTCTCTCTCCAGACTTATCATGAGTGCAAAAATGGCCCTAATTACAAATGATGGGCATAAGGATACTCTAATAACGCTCTTATAGCTAGGAGAAAGAGAGCCATAGTGTTCCGGGAAAATGAGGGCATTATAATAATGGGGCCATCACTTGCAAAGTCCTTCAAAGTCCTCAGAAGTCTCCTTCAGAATCTCCTAGAAAGTTTCTGCCTACCTCTCTATCTTTCTCTAATCATGCCTGTCCCACTTCAAGTGGCATTGTACAAGATAAGTAAATTCAAGTATTTCCCCCATACTGTTTGATCTCTGGGAAGAACTTTAGAGATATTTTACACTGAAGAAATTAAGACTTAGAAAAGCTACTTACAGAAGAACACATGGCTTGCAGATGAAGGATAACAGGAATACACCACCCCAAAATACGCTACCTTGGCAGAAGGATTATTTTGAGCTAAAAGCAACTGAAGAGGAGCAGATAAAACACAAGCTCTCTGCCCTCCCCCTATTTTCCTAAAAGCAAGACATACATTTACAAGGTATACCTCTTCCTCTTTTTCAGAGGGACAAAGGTTAATTCCCAGAGCTGACCTAAGATCCTTAACAAGAGAGAAGGCACCGACATAACAAACCTTACTCTTTTTTAATCATGCTTTTTCCTGGTAGTCTTCCCATAACTGGCATTCCCTCCACATTTCTTTCATCTTTAGTGGAGGGTGATATTATTTAAGTTGGGGTTTCAGCTACATCAGAGAGTTAATCTTTTCCCCCTGGGTATCTTCAATGTCGACATGAGGTGTTGTTGTTCAGCCACTCAGTCATGTCCAACTCTTTGCAACCTGATGAACTGCAGCTCACCACATTCCCTTGTCCTTCATTATCTCCTGGAGTTTGCTCAAACTCACATCCATTGAGTCAGTGATGCCATCCAACCTCATTCTCTGTCACCCTCCTCTCCTCCTGCCCCAAGCCTTTTCCCGCATCAGCGTCTTTTCCAATGTGTTGGATCCTTGCATCAGGTAGCCAAAGTATTGGAACTTCAGCTTCAGCATCAGTCCTTATAGTGAATAGTCAGGACTGATTTCCTTTAGGATTGCCTGGCTTGATCTCCTTGTTGTCCATGGCACTCTCAAGAGTCTTCTCCAGCACCATAGTTTGAAAACATTGATTCTTCAGTGCTCAGCCTTCTTTATGGTACAACTCTCACATCCATACATGACTGCTGGAAAAACCATAGCTTTGACTAGACAGATCTTTGTCAGCAAAGTGATGTCTCTGCTTTTTAACATGTTATCTTAGTTTGTTGCAGCTTTTCTTCCAAGGAGCAAGCATTGACATGAGAGATACAGACAAAATACATGTCAATAAACTTCTCTTTTGTTTTCTCTTGCTAATCTATCTTTCATCACAGAAGTCTCAGCCAAGAACTCAGAAGGACAGAGAGAAAATTATTTTTCCTCCTCTACACAGTGATAGATTTCAACAGGGCCTTTTGCCTCTCCACTGAGTGCTCATTCTAGCACCATGTGTTGTCTTCTTGTTAGGGGAAGCACACTGATTGAAACCACCCACCCTGGCCAGGCACCATAGTAGCCATCTGCATGAGTTGTTTTACGGCAAGAGGTCCTGGTAAGGAACAGGGAACTAATACGCCACCACCAACCAGAAGAGTTTGGGAAAGGTCAAAAGGAGACACCACCTGTCCGACCACCTCCCAGAATCCTTCTCTCTGGCATCCATCTTGGCTGAACAAGGTGTGCACCACCAGGAAGGAGTCTGAGTCAGAATGATTGGCTAAAGACAACCCAGAAACTAATCCCATCACCATAAAACCCGAGACTGCGAGCCATGTGACAGAGCAGTTCTCCTGGGTTCCCTTGCCCTACTGCTCTCCACCCAGGTGCCCTTTCCCCAAAAATCTCTTGCTTTGTCAGCACATGTGTCTCCTTGGACAGTTCATTTCCGAGTGTTAGACAAGAGCCCAGTTTCGGGCCCTGGAATGGGTCCCCCTTCCTGCAATATTCTCATACTGCAGTGCTTAGGGTTTTTTTTTTTTTTTTTTTTTTAAGGGTATAACTTGATACATTTTTTATGTAAGAATATACCTGTGAAAGATTACCACAAACAAGATATTGAACACCACCCACAATGGTTTCCGTGCATGCTACTGTACTCCTTCCTACCAGATTCTCCCTACACCAGCCCTATATTCAGGCAAAAACTGATCTGCCTTCTCTCACTATAGATTAATTTGCAATTTCTCACATTTTATATAAATAGAATCATACAATACATTCACTTTTTGTGTCTAGTTTCTTTCACTCAGCAAAATTATTTTGAGATTTATCAATATTGTTGCATGTATCAAAAGTTGATTCCTTTTTGTTAAATGGCATCCTGTTGTGTGTGTGTGTGAGTGTATATGCATAGATACTTGTACGCTCTTTTCAGTTTAGGATTACAGTGCAGGAAAGGCAAATGCAGGCAGAGTCCAGTGTTCTTGCTGAGATGAGCTCTTTGTGGATACAAGGATACAGTGAGGCAAAATTATTTAGGGTTTTTATGGCAAAACACTGGAAAGTGAGGAACTCTAAAAATCTGCCTTTGATTGTGTATCTAAAAATTAATTAAGTCAAAGTCACAAGTATTTCTCTCAGAATTTTTATATTTTTGTGTGTAACTTATAATTAATTATTCATCTAGTGTGGGTGTGGATCAAAGTTCCCAGAGCATAAGTTTTATTCTGTTTTATTATCATTGGCAGTTAATATTTACTGAGTCCCTGTTGTGTGCCAGACACACAGTGCTGAACACATTTAAGCTTTGGCAAAGCAGAGGTAAACAAGGCAGGTTCAGTGCCTGTTCTTGCTGAGCTTACATTCTTTGGAGAAAGGCACAAAGAAAAGCAGATAGCTACTTAAATACAGTGTCTCCTATGAGACTTAATAGGTTTATAATGGGAGCACTCAATGGTGCTTACTTGGGACAAGGCCTCCCAAAATGAAATTTAATATTTTTTTTTAGTAAGGCAGCATTTTAGCCAGATTCAGTGTTTAATGCTATTTGTTGGCTTCTCTACAAACAATGGAAAGATGCATTCTAAGTTGCAAAGAAGTAACTTAGAAAATGTTGGAAAACAGTTTATCTTAGAAGGTGAGAATGAGACTTTTTTCCTAATGTGCTCCCTACAAAGAATTGATCATAGGCATGACACAGAAACAAGAGCTACTGTGCTGAACATGACCTAAAATTCTCAAAAGAATAAACCATCTATATCCCCTCAAGTGTCTGTAAACACAGATACAGATTAGCAACATAGCAGGCATTCAAAAAGTATTTTTACATCAATGAATGGTGAAATTTCCATAAAAATTAAAATCTCAATAGGCAGAAAGAATGAGAGAAATTCCTATCCCACCTTAATTCTCACTGAAAAGGAAAGACCAATTGTTACAGTGCAAAATTTTCAGATTATACATTGCAAATGTATAGAAATACAGCTAATTTTTGTATATTATCTTATATCCTGTACCCTTGGTGAACTTGCTAATTAGTTCTAACAGTTTTAGTAGATTCCTTACAATTTTCTGTACGCAAAATCACACCATCTGCCAAAAGAGATTGTTTTACTTTTTCCTTTTCAAAAGCATGCTTTCACTTTTTTCCTTGTCTAGGGTGTGGTTAGACCCTCCAGTACAATGCTGAATAGAAGTGGTGAAAGCAGGCATCTTTGTCTTATTCCTGACCTTAGGGAGAAAGCATCCAGTCGTTCACTATTAAGTATGTTATTAGGTGTGAGGTTTCTGTAGCTGCTCTTAATCAGGTTGAAGAAATTACCTTCCATACCCGGATTGTTGAGTATATCTTTGAATTTAAAGTGTGTTTCCTGTGGCAACATGTAATTGGAGCATTGTTTATTTTTAATATAGTCTGACAATCTCTGCCTTTTGATTGGATTGCTTGTTCATTCACACAATGTCATTATTGATATGGTTAGATTTATGCTTGCCACTTTACTTTTTGTTTGTGTATGTCTCATATCTTTTGTATCTCTCTTCTTCCTTTGCAAAGAATTGAGCAAATATTTTCTAATATAGCATTTGTACTCAAATGTGTGCTCAGTGGCTTCAGTCACGTCTGATTCTTTGCAGCCCTAAGAACTAGCCAGGCTCCTCTGTTCATGGGATTTTCCCAGCAAGAATACTGGAGTGGGTTGCCATGCCCTCCTCCAGGAGATCTTCCCAACCCAGGGACTGAACTTGCATCTCCTGCATTGCAGGCGGATTCTTTACCACTGAGCCACCAGGGAAGCTCATTTAAATTTCTTTAATGATAATTTACTTTAAAACTTTAAAAACTTATTTCCTTAGTGGTTTGGTTATTCTAGAGCTTATCATTCATGTCTTAACTTATCAGACTCAGCTCTACACTAGTAATTCTAGTGAGATATAGAATGTTACTCCTATATAGATCTATTCCCTTTTCCCCTTTTAATAGAATTACTTCTATACATATTATATCTATTAATGCTGTAAACCAAATAATACATTGTCATATAATTATTTATGTAACTTTGTCTTTTTTTAAGTGAGAAAGAAAAGAACAAGTATACAACTGATCTTTGAACAACATGGGTTTGAACTACACAGGTCCACTGATCTATGGGGTTGTTTTCAATAAACACATACTACAGTACTACAGTAAAGTGATGCTTAAAATTCTCCAAGCCAGGTTTCAGCAATACATGAACTCTGGACTTCCAGATGTTCAAGCTGGTTTTAGAAAAGGCAGAGGAACCAGAGATCAAATTGCTAACATATGCTGGATCATCGAAAAAGCAAGAGAGTTCCAGAAAAACATCTATTTCTCCTTTATTGACTATGCCAAAGCCTTTGACTGTGTGGATCACAATAAACTGTCCAAAATTCTAAAAGAGATGGGCATACTAGACCATCTGACCTGCCTCTTGAGAAACCTATATACAGGTCAGGAAGCAACAGTTAGAACTGGACATGGAACAACAGACTGGTTACAAATAGGAAAAGGAGTACGTCAAGGCTGTATATTGTCACCCTGCTTATTTAACTTCTATGCAGAGTATATCATGAGAAATGTTGGGCTGGATGAAGCACAAGCTGGAATCAAGATTGATGGGAGAAATATCAATACCTAAGATATGCAGATGACACCACTCTTATGGCAGAAAGCGAAGAAGAACTAAAGACCCTCTTGATGAAAGTGAAAGAAGAGAGTGAAAAAGTTGGCTTAAAACTCAACATTAAGAAAATGAAGATCATGGCATCTGGTCCCATCACTTCATGGCAAATAGATTGGGAAACAGTGGAAACAGTGGCTGACTTTATTTTTCTGGGCTCCAAAATCACTTTAGATGGTGTTGCAGCCATGAAATTAAATGGTGCTTACTCCTTGGAAGGAAAGTTATGACCAACCTAGATAGCATATTAAAAAGCAAAGACATTACTTTGTCAACAAAGTTTCATCTAGTCAAGGCTATGGTTTTTCTAGTGGTCATGTATGGATGTGAGAGTTGGACTATAAAGAAGGCTGAGCACTGAAGAATGGATGCTTTTGAACAATGGTGTTGGAGAAGACTCTTGAGAGTCCCTTGGGCTGCAAGGAGATCCAACCAGTCCATCCTAAGATCAGCCTTGGCTGTTCATTGGAAGGACTGATGTTGAAGCTGAAACTCCCATACTTTGGCCACCTGATGCAGTGAGCTGACTCACTGGAAAAGACCCTGATGCTGGGAAAGAAAGATTGAGAGTAGGAGGAGAAGGGGATGACAGAGGATGAGATGGTTGGATGGCATCACCGACTCAATGGACATGGGTTTGGGTGGACTCTGGGATTTGGTGATGGACAAGGAGGCCTGGCGTGCTGTGGTTCATGGGGTTGCAAAGAGTCAGATACAACTGAGCAACTGAACTGAACTGAACAGTACTACATGATACAGAGCTACATGATATAGTTGGTTGAACCTGCTGACACGGAGGGCTAACTGTAAACTTATATGCACATTTTCAACTGGTACCCAATGCTGGGAGTTGGACAGATATTAGGAACTAAAAAGCAGCCTCTAAGAGAAAGCAGAAGCACTTGTCCTGATTGATTTCTCCTTCCTTTCCTTCTTCTTCCTTTTCTTCGTCTCTCTCTGCTCTCCTCTCTCTCTCCTCCTCCCCTTCTTCTTTCTCCTCCCCTTCCTTCCCTCCTCCCTTACTTTTTCTCTCTCATTCTCTCATAATACCATCATAAAACTAAATCTGGATAATGGTTTAACCATAAAAAAAGCCAATGAAATTCCTGAGAACAGAATGCAGCATGTTGTCCTAAGAAGAGATAGATCTTGTTCTTACAGAACTAGTGTGAGACAGTGAAGAATAAAAGACTTAATGGTGGGGTAAAAGCATGATGGATGACTGATGAGAGATCTCTGGTGTAGAAAAGGGAAAGGAAGCAATTCATACTGTTTAGGGACAAGATGGAGACCAATGATCAAAACTTATGAGGCAGCAGATTCCAGCTCAACATAAAGAAGTCTTTTAACCACTAGAGTCTTATCAATGAGATGTGTGTGGTTATAACACTAACAGCTTTGTTTTTGTCTTAGTTTCAAGTTGTCCAGATGCCAAGGATTTGGGTGCTAGTAGTTTATCTGGGAGGTAAAGAAGGATCACGGGGAGAGGAGTAGAAAAGTGTGACAGAGGAGCAACATGACCAAGAAAGAGCCCTCTGTCAATCCAGCCACTACTGTGGATGACTTGTGCTTAATCCTGAGGAGAACCTCTGAGAGCAGCTCAAAGCCATTCTACTCTGGAGACAAGGGAGCAAGAGTATTTAAACACTAACCCCTGACAGCCATCTGTCTAAGGCTACTCCCAGGGAGCTATCTCCTAGCACCTGGGTGACGATGAAGGCTCCAGCAACAGGAGAAGACCAGGTGCTGGCAGGGGGAGGTCAGGTTAAGGTGCCTTGAAGGAGTGGGGGCAATGATGTCTGCTGGGGGCCCACCAATGGCCCCTGCTGTGCATTCATCCAGCACTTTGTTGTTAGTCGTTCAGTCATGTCTGACTGCTTGCGATCCCATGGACAGTAGTTCAGCAGGCTTCTCTGTCAGTGGAATTCTACAGGCAAGAATACTGGAGTGGGTTGCCATTCCCTTCTGCAGGAGATCTTCCCAACCCAGGGATCAAACTCGGGTCTCCTGCATTGCAGGCAGATTCCACAAGAGAAGCCGACTGAGCACTTGAAGTGTGCCAAGGACTCGGCATGTATCATCCTACTTCTTCCTCACTTCAACCTGATTGGGTCAATATTATTCTACTCATCTTATAGATAAAGAAACAGAGGCTCAGAAAAGATACGTGACTTGTGGTGTAACTAGAATAAAGCAACGTTCAAGGTCCAACTCCAGCTCGCCTCATTCTAAGTGACATGATTATTTTATAATACCACCTTTGCTTCCTCTCCTAGGCAGCTGGGACTAAGCTGAGAGTGCATGAGAGGCCTGCAGGAATTGTGTAGGGGTGTAGGGTTCTTCTTCTTCTAAGTCACTTCAGTCGTGTCCGACTCTGTGTGACCCCACAGACGGCAGCCCACCAGGCTCCCCCGTCCCTGGGATTCTCCAGGCAAGAACACTGGAGTGGGTTGCCATTTCCTTCTCCAGGGGTGTAGGATTAAGGGCTTTAAATTCATGCCACCTCCAACTGAACAGCCACAGAACAGCCTACAGGCTGTGTGTGGGCAGAAGCTAGGGCTGGGAGGCAAACTTTGTCTTTCACTGAAGTGCCAAAGAAGTTTGTGTTTGTGAAGAAGATGGCAGTGTTTGTGAGCTGATTATAAGTTTGTACATCAGCTTTAAGGCCTTTTTTTTTTTTTTTTTGTCTTGTCTTACTCTTAATTGAAGTATAGTTGATATACAATATTATGTAAGTTTAAGGTGTACAATATAGTGATTTGACAAATACAATATAAAATGACCACCTTGATAAGTCTAATAACCATCTATCACCAAACAAAATGATTACACTATTATTGACTATACTCTTTTGCTGTACATTACATCCCATAACTTATACCTGGAAGCTTGTACCTCTTAACTCCTTTCACCTGTTTCACCCATACCTCAACCCATCTCCCCTCTGTCAACCATCCATTAGCTTTTTGTATCTGAGTCTCTCTGTTTAGGGCTCTTTGATGCCTGAGGATTCTGAGATTGTGCTTGGGGAGCCCAAGAAAGACAAGGAGGAAAGCCTGGGTGATAACTAGATAGGAGTAAAGGAGTAACCCGGGGAGGAGGGGCTCAGCGTCAGAGAGCAGCTAGGGCACAGGGCAAAGCACCGTGTCCGTTTATACTTCCAAGTCCGCAAAAGAGAAATGTTACCATTGTCCAGGGACAAAAATCTAGGTTTTCGCCAACACACACATGCACCATGAATTCAGCCCTGGAGGCAGTTTGTTGAGCATAAAGAGCACCAGCCTTAGAAAGATCTTGACTCTGAACTTGGTTACTTACAGGTGTGCCAGGCAAAGCAGTGCCCCCCTACAAAATTTATCATCACCTTGAACCTGTGAATATCACCTTATTTGGAAATAGGATCTATGCTTGGAAAAAGTGAAACAGTGAAAGTGTTAGTTGCTCACTTGTGTCTGACTCTTTGTGACCCCCATGGACTAGAGCCTGGCAGGCTCCTCTGTCCATGGAATTCTCTAGGCAAGAATACTGGAGTGGGTTGCCATTCCTTTCTCTAGGGGATCTCCCAACCCATGGATCGAACCAGCATCTACTGCATTGCAGGTGGATTCTTTACTGTCTGAGCCATCAGGGAAGCCCTAGGATCTATGCTTAGGTACTCAAATTGAAATGAGATCAAACTGGTTTAGGAGGAGCCCTACCTAATTCAATGACTGGTATGCTTAGAAGGTCACAGACACAGAGCGGAAAGCCCACCATGTGAAAACAGAGGTGGAGATAGAAATTCTGCTCCTGTAAACCCAAAAGTGCCAAGAAACGCCTGCAACTGCTAGAAGGGATGAGAAAGAATTCATCTCTAGTACCTCTGGAGAGAGCACGGCCCTGCTGACATCTTGGTTTTGGACTTTTGCCTCCAAAACTGTGAATGAACAAATTTCTGTTGTTTTCAGCTATTCAGTTTGTAGTAATTGTTTTACAGTAATTTTTGTACTGAAATGAAGGCAAGCTGGGTGCATTAAGTACTCCCTTGAGCCTCAGTTTCTTCCTCTGTAAAATGGGACCAAAAGCAGACACATACAATAGGGTTCTCTAAAGCCTTTATTTCCATCAGTGTTAGCTCACTTCCAGAAGATTCAGAGGGAAGAGGTGCCCATCACTACCCTGCCCACTTCTCTCAGCTACCGTCAGGGTTCGGGGGACAGCCAGCAGCTCCTGAGAAAATTAGCACTGGTCTGACCGTTTCCCTCTTTTCACTGCCTTGGCTCCCTTCTGGCTCTTTCTTTCCAGACAGAGAAAATCGTCTGCGAGCACTGACTGCTCCTGGAAGCAGACCGGTTTGAGCTGGTGATAAATGGATTGCTGCCCACAGGAGCCCTGTGCCTGACGTCAGAGGCGGCGGGCACTAATTAAGGGGTTACTGTGTTTACAGGAAGATGAGGAAATAAATGTCAAGACTGCAGTGTTCTGGCTGCTGTTTCACAGGGTCAAAGCCAACTCTAACACCTTTTATCTGAGAGGGTGGTGGGTCCCACGGCTCAGGGCCCCCCAGGCTCCTCATGTGGTCCTGACAAGCAAGGCCTGGTGCCCCCAGGGGTCTTTCAGCCCCTCATCTTTTCCCTGCTGGGACTCTGTTAAAGGCGGAGGGGGGAGAAAAGGAGTGAGGAAAATTCTGCCTAGTTAATTGTAACATTTATAAAGAAGCCACGTTTCCAATCTCTAGCCCGGCTGCTCATGATCCCCCACAATCCCGCTGTTGGTATTTGGAGCTGATAAATCAGTCTTTCTAAACAGGTCCTAAGAGGCTGCTCGGATTTGGGAGGACAGGAAATTAAAGAGCCTTGGGAGGGGGGCTGACAGCCTGTGCTCCCACGCACGGCCCCCATGCCAGACAGTGGCTATGGCAGGAGAAAGCAAATGAAGGCACAGAGCAGGCAGAGTGAGGGCGATGTTTGGCATTCACATCACCACCCAAGATCCAGAGAGACCCCCCAGGCCAGGACTAACAGCTGTGGCACAGGCACTGATTGCCCAGAGTGCCCAGTCTACAGCTGGCTGTGAGTCAAAACCTCATGCCAGACTCTCAGCCAAGAGTATAATTAGTGAGAAAGGGCGAAAGGACCGAATCCCTACCCAGTCATTCTGATCTATAGTTCCGAACTCTGGAAACCATTTGTAGCGGGGAGCCGCCAGATATCCAAGACAGAGCCCCAGGTTCAAAGGTAAATGGGAAAGGGAGAAGTGGAAAAGATGCCAGCAGCAGTATGGGAGGTGACACCCCCAGCCAAAAGCAGTTCCCAACAGGGCACAGTCCTGGGAAAGGGGTTCTGATTAAGAAAACAATCTGGCAGCCTATTTGGATTCAGCTGAATTAAACTAAAAAATTAATTGCAAAAACACTTCCAAAAATGTTTCCATTTTTCTGTGTAGGAGGACTAAAAGCTCAGCAAGAACTTAAAATGATGACTATTATAGGTGCCATTTATTGAGCGCTACTACATGCCTGCAAGTCTGCATACATTTGATGTATTTCTTACAATAGACGTGCAGTGTAGGTGGGATTGTTCCCTTTGGATAGATGAGGAAACTGAGGCTCAGAGATGTTAATTAAGGTGCCCAGGTCACACAAGGTGGAAAGAAGTGGGAGAGTCAGGTATCAAATCTGGCCTGATTCTATGATCCATGATGGTTCTCCATTCCTGGGCTTCTAGTCTTCTATTGCAGCATAACAAGCCACCCCAAAAGTCAATGGATTGAAACAGCAATCATTTTATCATGTTTGTGATTCTCTGGGTGAGGATTTAGGCTGGACACAATAGGAATGGCTCATTTCTGTCCCATAGTGACTAGGGTGTCAGATGAGGTGGCCCCAAGAGAACTGGAGGTAGATCTACTGAGGCCATATATCTGGGCTCTCAATTCTGAATTTCCACTAGGTTCCTTTTTTTTTTTTTTTTTTAATCCCTAATGTATCTGCTGAAGCCCAAAATAGTTTCTTCCCTCTCTCATCTGGGGCCTGGATTCCGATGGTTGGAATAACAACTCTCTCTCTCCCCTGAGCCTCTTGGTGTGGCTGGCTTGAGCTTCCATAAAGCACGGTGGACTCAGGATAGTCAGTTTTTACACAGTGACTAGCTTCTCCAAGCCCATTAGGAAGAAACAGAAATCAGAAGTTGCTAGTTTTATAGGTATTAAGCCCAGGAGCTGGCCCAGTATGACTTTTGCCATATTATATCGGCCATATGAGTCACAGAGCCTGTCCAGATTCACGACTAGCTCATTATATGCTTTGTGAACATCATCTCTGCTCCTTATCAGGCGTCACGCCACAGAGAAGCTCTTTGCCTTAAATTACACTGTTTCGGACGATAATGATAATGCCTCAATTTTGTTTAGCTTTTTAGATTTACGAAGAGTTTCCAATTGGATCTTATTTGAGCCTCATAATAAGACTCTCAGGCAGGCAGAGCAGGTTGTACCATACTGATTTTAAGAAAATCAAGATTTCAAAAAGAAAAATAATACCCAAGGTATATGGGCGTAAACTCCCAACCTACCCAACTCCATGCAGCCCCACTGATTATAGCCGAGACCTTTTCCTGCCATACCCTCTGCACTGCTGACACACTCTAATTTGTCTTGTATTATTATTCTTCAGCTCAAGAAATTTCTAGAGGGCTTTCAAAATAATAGGTCTATTAATATAAAATCAAGCTAGAAATAATAACTCCCTTTTACTGAATTTAATGATGAAAAAAGGTATGTGTTTTACCTTAACTGAAGTTAAATATTTCTTTGTTTTTATTGAGGTAAAGTTCACAAAACATAAAATTAAGCATTTTAAAGTCTACAGTCAGTAGCTTTCAGTCCATTCACAATGTTGTGCAACCGTCACCTCTATCTGGCTCCAAAACATTTTCATCCCAAAGGCCCTGCGTTTTATAAAATTTATATGATAATTTCACCTTATATTTGGAATTGAAATGCTTTATAGGTAATTATATGTAGGTAATGCTAGGTTTTATTAAAATGAAAAACACTCTGTCTTTGACTCAAAAGGACCTGGATTTAAATCATGGCCCTTCAATTTTTCTAGCCATGTGGATTTCAGAAAGGTATTTAGCTGAGCCTGTTTTCTCATTCCTCATAAAAGGAAATAATGATCTCTACTTAGAAGGGAAATTGTGAGGACTGGTGAGATAATGGACTTCAAGCACCTCTTATAGGGCATGGTGCTTAGTGGTTGCCTAAATGATGGTAGTTGTTATTCACAGTGTTAATAACCAGAAAAGTGTTACAGGATCTCATGAAAACCATCTCAACTCTCGGCTTCAGGGTTCAGGATGGAAACTGAAAGTGAATCTACGTGATTCCTAAGCTCTAATATTTAAGATAGTAAAATATTTAACAGATCCACCCTTCTTCCATCTCTTTTAAAAACCTCCTATCACTTTCCTTCTTCTCACCCCTGACAGTTAGAGACACACACACATGCATGCGCACAATCAAATTTCTCATTTTCTTTAATGGAAACACTTAACTTTAAGGAACTGTATTAACGTATATGGAGAAGGTAATGGCAACCCACTCCAGTGTTCTTGCCTGGAGAATCCCAGGGAGGGAGGAGCCTGGTGGGCTGCCATCTATGGGGTCACACAGAGTCGGACATGACTGACGCGACTTAGCAGCAACAGCATTAAGGTATATACTTGTTATTTGATATGCAATAAACTGCGCATATGTTGAGTGTATGGTTTGATGTTTTGATGTAGGTACACACTGTTGAAATCGTCATCATTACGCAGATGCTGATGTACCATCACCTCCGACAGGACTATGAGGTCCTGTTGCCCCTTCATAATCATCTCTCCCATACTCTCCCATCCCCTAACTATGTGATGTTTGAGAATGCCCCGGTATTTGGCAATTGTCTTATCCTCCATGTGTAGATACACAGATTCCCTCGGGGCAGAGATTATGAATGCTTTGCTCATTATTGTATCCCCCCGTCAAATTGGTGGAATAGAGGAAAACAGCAAAAAAGGAGATGCTCAACAAATATTTGTTGAATGAATGAATAACGCCTTTGTCCCTTTACTCCTGATACAGTGATACTGAAGCTTTTATTCTCTGAGCGCTGTTGTGATTGATGCCAAGACAGAAGAGAGCTCTGGGGGCTGGAGTGTCTGGGAGCATTTCACAGAGGAAGAAAATCGCTTTGAGTCTGTGATGATGAAAAGGGCTTGTTGAGGAAGGCAGAGCTAATGGCTTGAGCACAGGCCAGGAAGCAATCTGGGAAAGATGAGAGTATGGAATGGATCGGAGGCAATGCGGCAACTGACATGACTGACAAGTGATAAGGATTAGACTCCCTGGAGTTGTGGAAAACTTGAGCCTTTATGAAATAGGAAAACAGAAAATAAAAGCAAAGCAGGAGCTGCTGGTACCTTGGCTGAGAATCACGCGATTTTAGAACTGGCCTAGCCATTCAAGATGAAACAAATGCTCATCATAATACAGATGAGAAAGGTGAACTCCAGAGAAGAGAAATAAGTTTCTCCAGCTCCCACAATAGAATAGTGGGAGAACGAGGCATAATGCAAGTTTTGCAGTCTCTGCCACCTTTGCTTATTCATCTTTTAATATTTATACCTGTTAATAATCAACTAGTTAATAAATACTTAATTTATTGAGCTCGTACAATAAGCTAGATGCTGGGATCATATGGAAGTGAAAAAACAGCAGTGTCCTCATGGTATAGTGGAAAAATAAGAAGAGGTCAGAGTGCTGCAGAGTGAAGAGAATGTGACCTGCTGGTTACAGCTTTGTAGATAGAGGAAGGGTCTGAAGGCTAAGGAATTTAAGCAGCTTCTAAAAGTTGAAAAAGACAAGGAGAAACATTCTTTCTTAGATCCTCCAGAAAAGAATGCAGCCTGCTGACATGTTGATTCAGCCCAATGAAACCCATTTTTAACTTCTAAACTACCCAACTGTAAGATGATAAACCTGAGTAGATTTAAGCTACCAAGTTTGTGGTAATTAGTTATAGCAGCAATAGGAGATTAATACAACCCCTTGCTAGCTATAGAGCCTTGTTATTGTTGCTTAGTAGCTAAGTAATGTCCGATTCTTTGCAACCCCATGAACTGTAGCCCTCCAGGCTCCTCTGTCCATGGAATTTTCCGGGCAAGAATACCAGACTGGATTTCCATTTGCTTCTCCGGGGGTTCTTCCCGAGCCAGGGATCAAGCACGCATCTCCTGCACTGGCAGGCAGATTCTTTACCATGAGCCACCAGGGAAGCCCTGAGAGTTGGTCAAATTCTCGGAACAAGTTTTTTCAATACCTAATAATCATAGTACTTAACCCTTCACTTATTGTAACAAGTGAAGAAGTAGAAATAAAGTCACTAGAGCAAGTGAAGTCGCTCAGTCGTGTCCGACTCTAGTGACCCCGTGGACTGTACCCTGCCAGGCTCCTCTGTCCATGGGATTCTCCAGGCAAGAATACTGGAGTGGGTTGCCATTTCCTTCTAGAGCAAAGTCTGGTGTTATAAGCAGAACTGTGTATCCCCTCCCCCCTGCCCCCACCATCTCCGAATTCCTATGTTGGAGCCATAATTCCCTACCTCAGAATGTGACTGTATTTGGAGAGAGAGTCTTTAAAGAGGTAATTAAGTTAAAATAAGGCCAATGGCATGGGCCTTCATCCAATCTGATGAGGTATAAGGTACCCTTATAAGAAGAGATTTGGACACACACACACCAGGGATGTACACACAGGGGCAGGGCAGTGTGAGGACACGACAGGAAGGAGGCCATCTGAAAGCCAGGGAGAGAGGTCAGGAGAAACCAAACCTGCCAGGTACCTTGACCTTAGACTTCCAGCCTCCAGAACTGTGAGAAAATAAATGGCGGTTTAAGCCACCATGAGGTACTTTGTTAGGGCAGCCCAGTGGTGCTAGTGGTAAAGAACCATCCTGTCAATGCAAGACATGTAAGTGACACGGGTCTGATCCCTGGGTTCAGAAGATCCCCTGGAGAAGCAAATGGCAACCCACTCCAGTGTTCTTACCTGGAAAATCTCGTGGAGAGAGGAGCCTGGTGGGCTACAGACCATGGGATCGCAGAGTGTACATGACTTAAGCAACTTAGCACAAAGCAAACTAACACACCGCCTGGGTCTGCCCCACAGGATGGGACACTTGGGCTTTGATTTGTTTCAGACACCCATCTTCTGATACACACTAGGTTTCTCAAGATGTGCTGCTTATAAAGGGAACTGATTTTTAGAGACATTTGGGGTTGCTGGGCTGCAAAGGGACTAAGGGTACTTGAGCCATCCATTCATCCATCGTCTCCTCTCCAGCTACATCCAGAGCACATTAAAATAAATAAATAAATAAATAAATAACCATCTGGCAGATGAGGGCCCTGGCGGTTACCATGGTGAGGCAGAGCAGAGCCGGGAGACTGGGGTGTGTATATCGATGTCTGACACTTGAGCCCAGGAAAATGTCAGCCTGTTTCGTGTTCATTTTGGACAATATTTTTATCTACATTTTTTCCCTGGCTAAGTTGTTCAAGAAAAACTTTTGTAGGTCCCATTCTGATCACTGGGTGTTTTCACCTACAGACATAAAATTCTCTGAGAATAAGGACAGAGTGTTTTCCCATTTTATTCCTCTTTTCTGTCCTTTCCCCTTCCTTCCCTCACATTACCCATACCATTTAAGCCTGCATCTGTCACCAAGTTGATACTCAAAAAGTATTTGTCAGGTTGGGTTGAATTAATTAACCTTTGAAGAAACTATTTTCCTGTTTGCTTCTGATTTTAAAAAGCACTGACAATTAATATCATGGGGAGTTCATTCAAGTGGCAAGCTCTGATATTTGGTTTATGCTGCAGCAGGATTGGGACATGTGAGCAGAGCAGAGGGGGTGATGATGGGAATTTAGTGGAGAGACGTGGCTTGAGAGCAAGGATTCTGGCTTGTTTGGACATGAATGTATTTGCATCCTGGGTCTGAACTTGGGGTCAGACACTTCACTTCTCTGGCCTTTTTCACTGTCCTCAAACTGGGCATTCTAACCATACCTTGGAGAAGGAAATGGCAACCCACTCCAGTACTCTTGTCTGGAGAATCCCATGGAGAGAGGAGCCTGGAAGAGGCTTGTTTGGACATGAATGTATTTGCATCCTGGGTCTGAACTTGGGGTCAGACACTTCACTTCTCTGGCCTTTTTCACTGTCCTCAAACTGGGCATTCTAACCATACCTTGGAGAAGGAAATGGCAACCCACTCCAGTACTCTTGTCTGGAGAATCCCATGGAGAGAGGAGCCTGGAAGGCTACAGTCCATGGGGTGGCAAAGAGTCGGACACGACTGAGCGACTTCACTTTCACTTTCAACCATACCTGCTTCATGGGGTTCTTCTGAGCCTTATTGGAGGTGCCTCAGATAGAGTCTGGCAGCTCAGTTCAGTTCAGTTTAGTCACTCAGTCATGTCTGACTCTTTGTGACCTCATGGACTTTAGCACGCCAGGCTTCCTGTCCATCACCAACTCCTGGAGCTTACTCAGACTCATGTCTATCAAGTCAGTGATGCCATCCAACCATCTCATCCTCTGTTGTCCCCTTCTCCTCCTGCCCTCAATCTTTCCCAGCATCAGGGTCTTTTCCAGTGAGTCAATTCTTTGTATCAGGTGGCCAAAGTATTGGAGTTTCAGCTTCAGCATCAGTCTTTCCAATGAATATTCAGGACTGATTTCCTTTAGGATGGACTGGTTGGATCTCCTTGCAGTCCAAGGGACTCTCGAGTCTTCTCCAACACCACAGTTCAAAAGCATCTGTTCTTCGGTGCTCAGCTTTCTTTATAGTTCAACTCTCACATCCATACATGACCACTTGAAAAACCATAGCTTTGACTAGAGAAACCTTTGTTGGCCAATTAGTGTCTCTGCTTTTTAATAGACTGTCTAGTCCAGCATCTGGCACTCATCTAACACAGTTGCAGGTTTTCACTGGGGTTTTGTTCTCAACTTCATAAGTCTGGCTCTTTTTTTTTTTTTTTCCTGATCTCTAACATTCCAGGAAATATTCTCTCTCACTAAGCTCATATCTGGGGGCATTTGGACAGAGCACAGACCTGCCCCTCCTCTCAAGTCACCTGTGGGTTCCCTTTGATAATCACAGGGTGTCTGAGACTTCCAGAGGCGGAAATACCTGGGGAGGATGCAAGACTGGGCCTACAGAGGTTTCCAAGAGCAGGAAACTGACAGTTCCAACAGGGAACTGATTCAGGCCAGCCCAGTCCAGGCTCAGGAGGTTACAGATACCAGTGTCCAAGGGAGTGGAAAGTGGCTTCACTGACATGTAGTGCCAGGCTCTGGAAGGAATCATCAGCCAGTGAACAGAGAGTCCAGGTATGCCCAGAGTAACAACAGCAATGGGTGTTGTGGAGATAACTGGCTTTGCCCCTCTGCAGGACAGTCTGGTTACTCTCTCTTTCCTTCCCTTCCAAATCCAACACCCTCTCTTTGGTTTATGCAGAAGCTGAGAGGAGGGGTCTACTGGACTCTTTCATCCTCTGGCAGCTCACCAGCTCCAAGCCTCAGAGCCCCACATGGAAGCTTGCTTCTCCTTCCCACTTCTGTACCCCATCCCCCACCTAGCCACTCTCCAGGTCACAAATGGGTTCTTGAGATCTATCTACATGCCGTAGGAGGGAGTCATCTGTTAGGGGGGTTGAAAGTGAAAGAGAAGGGTTAGTCACTCAGTCATGTCCCACTCTTTGGGACCCCATGGACTGTAGGCCACCAGGCTGCTCTGTCCATGGAATTCTCCAGGCAAAAATACTGGAGTGGGTTGCTATTTCCTTCTCCAGAGGATCTTCCCAACCCAGGGATCGAACCTGGGTCTACCACATGACAGGCAGATTCTTTACTGTTTGAGCCACCAGGGACAGCTGTTAAGGGGGTTACTGGGTGCTTATATCAATCCAATGGCAAAACCTTCCAACATTTATTGTGTATTTATTATATGTTAAGCATATTTTGGGGGCTCCAAAATCACTGCAGATGGTGACTGCAGCCATGAAATTAAAAGACGCTTACTCCTTGGAAGAAAAGTTATGACCAACCTAGATAGTTATTCAAAAGCAGAGACATTACTTTGCCGACTAATGTCCGTCTGGGGCTTCCCTGGTGGTGCAGAGGTTAAAGTGTCTGCCTGCAATGTGGGAGACCTGGGTTCGATCCCTGGGTCTGGAAGATCCCCTGGAGAAGGAAATGGCAACCTACTCCAGTATTCTTGCCTGGAGAATCCCATGGATGGAGGAGCTTGGTGGGCTACAGTCCACAGGTCGCAAAGAGTCAGACACGACTGAACAACTTCACTTTCACTTTCACTTTAATGTCCGTCTAGTCAAGGCTATGGTTTTTCCTGTGGTCATGTATGGATGTGAGAGTTGGACTGTGAAGAAGGCTGAGCGCCGAAGAATTGATGCTTTTGAACTGTGGTGTTGGAGAAGACTCTTGAGAGTCTCTTGGACTGCAAGGAGATCCAACCAGTCCATTCTGAAGGAGATCAGCCCTGGGATTTCTTTGGAGGGAATGATGCTAAAGCTGAAACTCCAGNGTGAAGAAGGCTGAACACTGAAGAATTGATGCTTTTGAACTGTGGTGTTGGAGAAGACTCTTGAGAGTCCCTTGGACTGCAAGGAAATCCAACCAATCCATTCTGAAGGAGATCAGCCCTGGGATTTCTTTGGAGGGAATGACGGTAAAGCTGAAGCTCCAGTACTTTGGCCACCTCATGCGAAGAGTTGACTCACTGGAAAAGACTCTGATGCTGGGAGGGATTGGGGGCAGGAGGAGAAGGGGACGACAGAGGATGAGATGGCTGGATGGCATCACGGACTCGATGGATGTGAGTCTGAGTGAACTCCGGGAGTTGGTGATGGACAGGGAGGCCTGGTGTGCTGCAATTCATGGGGTCGCAAAGAGTCGGACACGACTGAGCGACTGAACTGACTGAATATTGAGTGATGTTGAACATCTTTTCATGTGTTTATTAGCCATCTGTATGGCTTTTTTTGAGAAATGTCTGTTTAGGTCTTCTACCACTTTTTGATTGGGTTGTTTTCCTGGTATTGAGTTGCATGAGCTGCTTGTATATTTTGGTAGTTAATCCTTTGTCAGTTACTTCATTTGCTGTTATTTTTCTCCCATTCTAAGGGTTGTCTTTTTACAATGTTTATGGTTTCCTTTGCTGTGATGCATACAAGTTTTTAATTTTGATGAGGTCAACTTTGTTTTTCTTCAGTCATTTCTGCTTTTGGTAACATATCTTGAACTAGCCATTATCTAGTCCAAGATCATGAAAGATTATTCTTATATTTTACTTTAAAGAGTTTTATGGTTTTAGCTCTCAAATTGATAATTAGGTTATTTATCCATCTTGATTTAATATTTGAATATAGTTTGAGGATAGTGATCAGTTTCATTCTTTTGCATGTGGATATCCACTTGACAGCACCATTTGTTGTAGAAACTCTTCTTCCTTTATTGAATGGGCTTGGTACCAATGTGAATTTGCAACAGATTTGGTGTTTTTGTTTTTTTTTTTTCCAGGCCTCTCAAATCTGTTCCATTGGTCTATAAGTTTATTTTTATGCCACTAACACAACGGTCTGATAACTAAAGCTTTGTAGTAAGTTTTGAAATCAAGAAGTATAAGTTCTCTATGTTAATTTTTTCAAGAATTTTTGGCTATTCAGGACTCCTTGCAGCTCCACATGAATTTGATGGTCATAGTTTCCATTTCTGCAAAAAGAAAAGGTCATTGAAAATTTGATAGGAATTGCATTGAATCTGTAGATTGATTGGGTATTATTGACATCTTAATAATGCTAAGTCTTCCAATCTCTGAACAGGGAATCTTTCCATTTATTTGGATCTTCTTTAATTTCTTTCAGCAACGTTTTGTGTTTTCAGTGTTGTTCAGCCCTTTCACTTCCTTAAGTTTATGGCTAGGTGTTTTATTCTTTTGGATCCTTCTATAAAAGAATATATATATATTTCCCAATTTCTTTTTCAGATTGTTCATCTGTGGCTTATTGAAACACAACTAATTTATCTGTTTGCTTTTATGCCCTGCAACTTTGTTGAAAGTTTTTATTAGCTCCAGTAATTTTCATGTATTCTTTGTGATTTTCTATATATAAACTCACGTCTTTGCAGTTTTACTTATAATAGCCAAGATATGGAAGAAACCTGTGACTGTTTATAGGTGAATGGCTAAAGAATATGTTGCACATATATAAATATGTACACACATACACATACATACAGTGGAATACTATTCAGCCATTAAAATGATGAAATCTTGCCATTTGCAACAACATGTATGGATCTGGAAAGTATTATGCTAAATTCAATAAGTCAGATAAAGACAAATATTTTATAATTTAATTTATGTGGAATCCATAAAACGAAGCAAATGAACATAATAAAACAGAATCATAGATACTGAGAACAAAAAAGGTGATTGCCAGAGGGGAGGGGAATGGGGATAAGGGAAATAGTTGAGGAACATTAAGAAGTACAAACTTCTAGTTAAAAATAAATGAGTCACATATATAACATGATATTGCTTATATATGAAATCTGAGAAAAAATGTACAAATGAACTTATTTACAAGGCAGAAATAAGAGTTACAATAGGGAGGTTCCTCCCCTCTGCCAGTCACTTTTTAACAAAAGGTGTATCTATGATTCTGTTTTGTTATGCTTTTTCATTTGCTTTGTTTTATAGATTCCACATAAATTAATTTGCCTAATACTCTCTAGATCCATCCATGTTGTTACAAATAGCAAGATTTCATCCTTTTTAATGGCTGAATAGTACTCCTGTGTGTGTGTGTGGGTGTGTGTGTGTGTGTGTGTGTATAAAGCAAACTTATGCTTACCAGGGGGTAAGTGGGGGATGAATTGGGAGATTGGGATTGACATATACACACTGCTGCTGTTGCTGCTGCTAAGTCGCTGCAGTTGTGTCCGACTCTGTGCAGCCCCATAGATGGCAGCCCACCAGGCTCCCCCGTCCCTGGGGTTCTCCAGGCAAGAACATGGGAGTGGGTTGCCATTTCCTTCTCCAATGTATGAAAGTGAAAAGTGAAAGTGAAGTTGCTCAGTCGTGTCTGACTCTTAGTGACCCCATGCATGGACTGCGGCCCACCAGGCTCCTCTGTCCACGGGATTTTCCAGGCAAGAGTGCTGGAGTGGGGTGCCATTGCCTTCTCCAGACATATGCACACTATATATATATATAATAAATAATAAGGATCTACTGTATATATAGCACAGGGACCTCTATCCAGTACACTGTAACGACCTACAGGGGGAAAAAGAGTGAATATATATATAATGTATCACTGAGTCACTTTGCTGTATACCTGAAACGAACACAACAGATTGACAATACTCCAATAAAAATTTTTTTGATATAATAAAATTGGGAAGTCAACAAAAAATAAAAAATAAATGAGTCATAGGAATTAAATGTACAGCACTGAGAATGTTGTCAATAACAATGTGATCACTTTGCATGGTGCAAAGGGTAACTAGATTTGTTGTGATCATTTTGGTAATGTATAAAAAAATTGAACCATGTTGTACACCAGGAACTAACAGTGTTATAAGTCAATTATGATTAAAAAACAAATAATCAAATAAACAAGCAAACTCATAGAAAAAGAAATCAGATTTACAGTTCCCAGGGGTGGAGATTAGGGGATAGGGAGTTGGATGAAGGTATACACTAATGGATGTGAGTCTGAGTGAACTCCGGGAGTTGGTGATGGACAGGGAGGCCTGGTGTGCTGCGATTCATGGGGTCGCAGAGTCGGACATGACTGAGCGACTGAACTGAACTGAAGCATCTTGCCAGGTGACTCACGTGCCTTAGTCATTTAATTACCCAACAACACTAGGAAGCACTTTTTTCATCCTCATTATTGTAATTGAGGAAACAAGTCCAGAGAACTTAAGGAACACAATTGAGTTTTCATAGCAAAGCCAAGATTTGAACCTGATACATCAATGTAGCTCCTCAGCATGGAGAGGCAGAACGAGGGGAGCAGGGGTACAGAGACTGCTCGCCACAGTTTGAAACCTGTGGTCCTCCACTCACCACCTCGACAAACTTGGGAAATGTACAGAGCCCAGCACTCATAGTAAGCCCACTATGCACATTTGCTATCATGATTCAGCATGGCATTGGGGTGGCTTCTGTGTCCTGGTGACCTCCCTGGAAAGCTGCCTGAAATCTCTACATCAGAGAGAGTCTGGAGCATCCTCAGATATACCTGCCCCAACAACCCTGGCCAGAATCCTATAAGCCTTGAGAAAGGGGATAACTAAGCCAAAGTATAGGGAGACCTGCCATTTACCTGCTCCCCTTGCTGGCCTATTCCTTCATACATGCTTAATTTTGGCAAAATTAATGATGAGAAGGAGCTGAATTCCACAGACTTGGATTTGCATTCTGGCTCCAGCTTTTACTAGTTGTGTGACTTTAGAAATGTTAAAAGCCCTACCATGCCTCAGTTTCTTCATCTAGAAAGTAGAAACTGGCTGAATGGAGGGAAACAAAAGAGAGAAGGACCTGGTGGGGCGAAGCCCCAACCCAGGGTCACTGTCTTCCTAGTGAATCTGTCCACGGTTCCTTAAGAGAACAGCTCCTTAGTACCTGCAGGGGCTGACATCTTTGAGCGGTTTCTCAACTTCTTTGGGTTCTAAACATTTTGGCCAAATGCAAGGTTCAATGTTCAGCATCACTAATTATAAGGGATATGGAAATCAAAGCCACAATGGTATATCACCATGGCTATTATAGCCAGTGTTGGTGAGGATGTGAAGAAAAGGAAACCCTTGTGCACTGTTGGTAAGAAACGTAAATTCACATATCCACTATGGAAAATAGTATGAAGGGCCCTCAAAATATTAAGAATAGAATTAATGAATAATCCAGCAAATTCAATTATGGGTATATATCTGAAGGAAACAAAAACGCTAATGTGAAAATATATATATATGTATAAGCCTCTATATTCATTGCAGCATTATATATAATAGTCAAGATATGGAAATGACCTAAGTATCCAGTGATTGATGAGCAAATAAATTAAATGTGAGATATATATATAATATTATTCAGTCATAAAAAAGAAAGAAATCCTGGCATTTGTGACAACTTGGGTGGACCCCAATGATATTATACTACGTGACATAAGTCAGACAAAGACATACTGTGTAACTTCACTTTTATGTGGAATGTACGAAAACAGAACAAAACAAACTCATAGATACAGAGAAGACTGATGTTTGCCAGGGGCAGGGAGTCTGGGTGAAATTGTCAAAAGTACAAATTTTCAGAAACAAAGTAAATTAGTCCTGGGATGTAATGTACCAAATGGTAACTATGGCTAATATCTCTATATTGTATATCAGAGAGTTGCTAAGAATGTAGATCTTTAAAAAGTGATAAATTCAAGGTTTAGAAGAATAGGTGGTTCTAGCTTTAGATTTATCATTCATGCTAGTCCAGGAAGTTGCTTATCAAAGCTGTGGTGATGGAGCATTCCTGGTCCCTGTGGCTCCATCCTCTTTAATTAATTTTTAAGTATTATTAAAGTATAGCTGACATATAATATTGGTTTCAGGTGTACAATGCAGTGGCTCAATTATATATATTATAAAATGGTCTTCATAAGCCATCTATCACCATACAAAGTTATTACAATACTGCTAACTGTATTCCCTGTGAAAATGCTGCACTCAATATGCCAGCAAATCTATAAAACTCAGCAGTGGCCACAGGACTGAAAAGGTCAGTTTTCATTCCAATTCCAAAGAAAGGCAATGCCAGAGAAGGTTCAAACTACCACACAATTGCACTCATCTCACATGCTAGCAAAGTAATGCTCAAAATTCTTCAAGCCAGGCTTCAACAGTACGTGAACCATGAACTTCCAGATATTCAAGATGGATTTAGAAAAAAACAGAGGAACCAGAGATCAAATTGCCAACATCTGCTGGATCATCGAAAAAGCAAGAGAGTTCAAGAAAGACATCTACTTTTGCTTTATTGACTATGCCAAAGCCTTTGACTGTGTGGGTCACAACAAACTGTGGAAAATTCTTAAAGAGATGGGAATACCAGACCACCTGCCTTCTGAGAAATCTGTGTGCAGGTTAAGAAGCAACAGTTAGAACCAGACATGTAACAACAGACTGGTTCCAAATTGGGAAAGGAGTTCGTCAAGGCTGTATATTGTCACTCTGCTAATTTAACTTATATGCAGAGTACATCATGCGAAATGCCAAGCTGGACAAAGAACAAACTGGAATCAAGATTGCTGGGAGAAATATCAGTAACCTCAGATATGCAGATGACACCACCCTTATGGCAGAAAGTGAAGAAGAACTAAAGAGACTCTTGATAAAAGTGAAAGAGGAGAGTGAAAAGGTTGGCTTAAAACTCAACATTCAGAAACTAAGATCATGGCATCCAGTCCCATCACTTCATGGCAAATAGATGGGGAAACAGTGGAAACAGGGACAGACTATTTTTTTTTGGCTGCAGATGGTGACTGCAGCCATGAAATTAAAAGACGCTTGACGGGAAGGCAATGGCACCCCACTCCAATACTCTTGCCTGGAAAATCCTGTGGACGGAGGAGCCTGGCAGGCTGCAGTCCATGGGGTCACAAAGATTTGGACACAACTGAGTGACTTCACTTTCACTTTTCACTTTCATGCATTGGAGAAGGAAATGGCAACCCATCCAGTATTCTTGCCTGGAGAATCCCAGGGATGGTGGAACCTAGTGGGCTGCCGTCTATGGTGTCACACAGAGTCAGACATGACTGAAGCAACTTAGCAGCAGCAGCTCCTTGGAAAAAATCTATAACCAAACTAGAAAGCATATTAAAAAGCAGAGGCATTACTTTGTCAACAAAGGTCCATCTAGTCAAAGCTATGCCTTTTCCAGTAGTCATGTATGGATGTGAGAGTTGGACTATAAAGAAAGTTGAGAACTGAAGAATTGATGCTTTTGAAATGTGGGTTGGAGAAGACTCTTGAGAGTCCCTTGGACAGCAAGGAGATCCAACCAGTCCATCCTAAAGGAAATCAGTCCTGAATATTCATTGGAAAGACTCATGTTGAAGCTCCAATACTTTGGCCACTTGATGCAAAGAACCACCTTATTGGAAAAGACTTTGATGCTGGGAAAGATTGAAGGCGGGAGAAGAAGGGGATGACAGAGGATGAGATGGTTGGAATGCATCACTGACGCAATGGACATGAGTTTGAGTAGGCTCTGGGAGTTGGTGATGGACAGGGAGGCCTGGCATGCTGCTGTCCATGGGGTCTCAAAAAGCTGGACATAACTGAGCAACTGAACTGAACTGAACTGTATTTCCTGTGATGTACACTGTATCCCCTTGACTTATTTACCAGAATACCTCAAAGACATTGTAGGTTTGGTTAGAGAGTACCACAAAATAAAACAAATACTTCCGTAAAGCAAATCACAATCTTTCTGGTTTTCCCAGTGCATATAAAAGTTATTTTTACACTGTAGTTCATTAAGTGTACAATAGCATTGTGTCCAGAAACCAATATACATACCTTAATTTTAAAATATTTTATTGCTAAAATATGCTAACCATCAAATGACAATTCAGGGTTACCACATACCTTCAATTTATAAAAACATAGTATCTACAAAATGCAATAAAATGAAGCACAACAAAATGGGGTATGCCTCTATTATATAACTGGAAGTTTATACCTCCTAATCTCCTTCATATATTTTATACATTTTCCCCATGTAAATGGACAACCAGTTTGTTTTCTGAACCTGTAATTCTGTTTCTGTTTTGTTGTAATTATCAATTTACATTGTTTTTAGATTCCACATATAAGTGAAATAGCATGGTATTTGTTGGACATACTTTACTTAGAATAACCTAGAGCCATCCATGTTATTGCAAATGGCAAGACTTCATTCTTTTTCTTTGAGTAATATTCCATTTTGGGAATGGAATGTTTACCTTTTGTATCCATTTATCTATTTACTGATGGATACAGTTGCTTCCATATCTTGGCTGTTGGCCATTGTTAATAATGCTGTAATGAAATATAGGTGTGCATATATCTTCATGAATTAATGTTTGGGTTTTCCTTGGTTAGATACCTAGGAGTGGAATTGCTGGATTATATGGTGAGTGAATCTTCTGCTTCAGTCATGCCTGACTCTTTGCAACCCCATGGACTGTAGCCCACCAGGCTCCTCTGTCCGTGGGATACTCCAGGCAAGAATACTGGATTGGGTTGCCATTTCTTTCTCCAGGGGATCTTCCCCACCCAGGGATTGAACCCATGTCTCTTATGTCTCCTGAATTGGCAGGAGGGTTCTTTACCACTAGCGCCACCTGGGAAGCCACTGGATTGTATGGTAGCTCTATTTTTAATTTTTCTAGGAAACTCCATATAGTTTTAAAGTGGCTGCAGTAATTTACATCCCTATTAACAGTGTACAAGGGCTCCTTTTCCTCTACAACCTCACCAACATTTTTTGTTTTTTGATAATAGCTATTTTGATAGGTGTGAGGTGACATCTCATAATGGTTTTGATTTGCATTTCCCTGATAATTAGCATTTTTTTTCATGTATTTGTTGGCTATCTGTATGTCTTAATTGGAAAAATGCTTACTTAGGTTTCCTGCCTATTTTTAATCAGATTTTAAATATTGATTTGTATGAATTCATCATATATTTTGGATATTAACCTCCTTATTGAATATATCATTTGGAAATATCTCTTAGTAGGTTGCCTTTTCTTTATGTTGATAGTTTCCCTCACTGTCCAAAAGTTTTTTAGTTTGATGTAGTCCCATTTGCCAAATAGGAAAAGGAGTGCGTCAAGGATGTATATTGTCACCCTGCTTATTTAACTTATATGCAGAGTACATCATGAGAAACGCTGGACTGGAAGAAACACAAGCTGGAATCAAGATTGCCGGGAGAAATATCAATAACCTCAGATATAAAATATACCGTGTTCATGGATTGGAAGAATCAATATAGTGAAAATGAATATACTACCCAAAGCAATCTACAGATTCAATGCAATCCCTATCAAGCTACCAGCAGTATTTTTCACAGAACTAGAACAAATAATTTCAAGATTTGTATGGAAATACAAAAAACCTCGAATAGCCAAAGCAATCTTGAGAAAGAAGACTGGAACTGGAGGGATCAACCTGCCAGACTTCAGGCTCTATTACAAAGCCACTGTCATCAAGACAGTATGGTACTGGCACAAAGACAGAAATATAGATCAATGGAACAAAATAGAAAGCCCAGAGATAAATCCACACACCTATGATGCCACCCTTATGGCAGAAAGTGAAGAGGAGCTAAAAAGCCTCTTGATAAAAGTGAAAGAGGAGAGCGAAAAAGTTGGCTTAAAGCTCAACATTCAGAAAACGAAGATCATGGCATCTGGTCCCATCACTTCATGGGAAATAGATGGGGAAACAGTGCCAGGCTTTATTATTTTGGGCTCCAAAATCACTGCAGATGGTGACTGCAGCCATGAAATTAGAAGACGCTTACTCCTTGGAAGAAAAGTTATGTCCAACCTAGATAGTATTTTCAAAAGCAGAGACATTACTTTGCCGACTAAGGTCTGTCTAGTCAAGGCTATGGTTTTTCCTGTGGTCATGTATGGATGTGAGAGTTGGACTGTGAAGAAGGCTGAGCACCGGAGAATTGGTGCTTTTGAACTGTGGTGTTGGAGAAGACTCTTGAGAGTCCCTTGGACTGCAAGGAGATCCAACCAGTCCATTCTGAAGGAGATCAGCCCTGGGATTTCTTTGGAGGGAATGATGCTAAAGCTGAAACTCCAGTACTTTGGCCACCTCATGCGAAGAGTTGACTCATTTCTGATGCTGGGAGGGATTGGGGGCGGGAGGAGAAGGGGATGACAGAGGATGAGATGGCTGGATGGCATCACTGACTCGATGGATGTGCGTCTGAGTGAACTCCAGGAGTTGGTGATGGACAGGGAGGCCTGGCGTGTTGCGATTCATGGGGTCGCAAAGAGTCGGACACGACTGAGCGACTGAACTGAACTGTGTCCCATTTGCTTATTTTTGCTTTTGTTGCCTTTTCCTGAGAAGACAGATCCAAAAAGATATTGCTAAGACTGATATCAGAGTTTCCTGCCTACATTTTTTTTCTAGTTTTTGTGGTTTCAGTCTACATTTAAGTCTTTAATTCCTTTGGAGTTTATTTTTTAATATGGTATAAGAAAATGGTCTAGCTTCATTTATTTGCATGTAGCTATTCGGTTTTCCCAATACCATTTATGAAAGAAGCAGTCTTTGCCCCACTTTATATTCTTGCCTTTCTTGTCATAAATAAATGAATCATACAAGCGTGGATTTGTATCTGGACTCTATATTCTGTTCCATTGAGCTACATCATGTCTGTTTTTGTGCCAGTACCATATTGTTTTGATTATTAGATCTTTATAGTATATTTTGAAATCAGAGAACATGATACCTCCAGCTTTGTTTTTCTCAAGACTGGTTTGGCTATTTGGGGTTTTTCATGAGTCAAGTTTGGGGATTATTTGTTCTGGTTCTATGAAAATTGCCATTGGTGTTTTAATAATTATTGCATTGAATCAGATTGCTCTCGGTTGTGTCAACATTTGAACAATATTGACTCTTTCAATCCGTAAACATGGTATATCTTTCCATTTGTTTGTGCTGTCTTCTATTTCTTTTATCAACACGTTAATATTTTTCAGAGTACAGGTGTTTCATCTCCTTGGCTAAATTCATTCCTAGGTATTCTTTTTTGATGCAGTTGTAAATGGGATTACTTTCTTTATTTCTCTGAGTTCATTATTAATGTATAGAAAAAACACAGAATTTTTATACTAGTTTTGTATTTGCTAGAAATTTTGGAGGCTCTTCTTCCTGGTGCAGGAACCCCAGACTGAGGAGTCCAGTGAGGTGAGGACTTCTGTGGTTGTGATTTTCCTCCTACCCATGGGTTGCCAAGCCAGGGATGTGCATCCTGACCAGAATGCACCTCTATCCCTTCTACCCATTTTGTTGTGTCTCTTTCTTTATATCTTTAATTGTATAAAGTCTTTTCTGCTAGTCTTGAGGTTGTTCTCTGAGATAGTTGCTCTGTAATTAATCGTTAATTTTGGTGTACCCATGGGAAGAGGTGAGCTTAGGATCATCCTACTCTGCCATCTTGATCCAGACCTCTTTAATTCTTTTTAAGTCTTGACTAAGCAAAGAAAGAAAATGTCAAAGGATCCCAAGTTAAATAATGGGAGCCTGCTCTCCTGTGGCAATAGCTGCTGCCTCTATCCAAGTCAACCATGACTAGCCCTTCAGAAGAGTGTACCAGCTAACATGGATGTGGAGAAGAATAGGGGAGAGGTTTGGGGAGGGCTGGTGCATGCCCTGCTCACAACTTCTGCTGGTTGTGCTTATTCAGACTGAGTTTTAACCTCATCTTTTCACTGGACTCTAGGTTACATGGAAGATACTAGCCTTGTCTGTCTTCTTCCCACTTATGTCCCTAGCTCTTGTCACAGTGCCTGGCAGGTGACTGAGGCTCAACTGATACTTGTAGAATGATAACTGAGTGAATGTTAGCTACTGTTGTTGTCATTATTACTGATATAAAGAGTTCTTTATCATGGTATAAATTTATGATTACAGAGTTTGTGATCTATTAGAGAGATAGCTTTATGTATGGAAGCCTCATGTTCCCATATTTCTAACTAGATAGTTTTCCCAAACCGTGTTCTATGGAGCACAAGTATGTTGCATTGTTACAAGACAAAGATCTGCCAAATAAAGATTATTAGGTCAAATAAACTTAGAAAGTGCTATAACCATATATGTTTCCTCTCAGTTCTCACAAATTATGTTAATTTATAAAAGGCTCTCTCTTAACTGATTGCCCATAGAACCATATTCTCATACCACACTCACAAGTATCTCTTACTATACAATTATTTGGAAACTGCTGAATTACACTATGGGCTTTTTGAAGGCAGGAGCCATATCTTGTAAATATCTGGCATAACCTAGCAACATTGTACACACAAACATTGGTCAATAAGTGCACATTGATAAACTGTTCTAGCCATCCTCTCCCTATTTTTTTTCCTTATTTTTCTTAGGTTTATTTCCAAAATAGCAAAGGCTTAATTGCAGCTTTATGTAATTGCCTATAAATCATAGTGAATTTATTTCCCTCTTTGCCAAGATTAAACCATGGCAATTTGTAATGATTTATTTACAAGTATAATGGAATCACAGGGTCGATTCTAATTCAAGTTCTGTCACTCTCTAGCTCTATGGCCTCAAGCAAGTTACTAATTTTTAGTTGGTCTAAGAGCCCTTGATTTCTTTTTGTCAAAACTCATTCTTCCACAGTCTTCTGCATATACAAAAATGGCATTACTATCAACCTTTTCACTCAAACCAAAAACCTAGATACCATTTTGAATTCCTTTCTCACATTTCCATCCACTCCACTAGCAATTCCAGTTGATTCTACCACTGAGGCACATTATATCTCAAGGTTAACCAAATTCTCCCACCTCAACTGTCACCTGGGTGAGACCCCTAACCACTATCTTTTACTGTAACTCACAATCAACTCAATGGTTGCTTGCTACATTTTTTTGTTGTTGTTCTCTGTGCCTATAATTCAATCACAATATCAGCCAGAGTGATCTTCTTAAAATGGAAATCCTTCAACCTTTCCATTACATTCATAAAATAATCTGAACTTCTTATCATGTTCTGTATATCATTACTAACCCTTGCTGCTACTTCTTATCCTTTCTCTCTCTGCTCTCTGCAATCCTGATATATGAGTTGCCTTTCATTTTCCCAGAAAATCTAAGTTCCTATCACCTCAGAATGCTAATACATGTTACTCTATCTGCAAAAGAGGCTTCTCCATTTCATATTCAGGGCGCTTTCTTATACCTTAAATTTCAGCTTAAATGGTTCCCAACCAAACCTAGCCCAACCCCAGCCACTTATACATGGTAGGTCTCCTCTCTCCTACTTTGTCCCTTTCCTTGCCTTGTCCACTTCCTTTAGAGGAGCACTAATTACCATTTGGCATTGTTTTCTATGATGTGTGTCCCCAGAGAAATATAACCTCAACGAGACAGACTACATCTATTCTTTGCATCCCCAATGCCCAGCAGAATGACTGCAAAAACACAAGAGGTGCCCAGTTTAAAATAAAAAGACCTTCATTTCCTCAACCTAATAAAGATGAGTATTACTTACCTTTTATGAGCCTTACCATATAGTTTTAAACTTGTTCTAAGGAATCTGTTCATGAAAAAAAAAAAAAAGTTGCATCTCTACCATGTGCAAAGTATTGCACTAGTACGTGTAACACATCTAGAAGGAGAAAGGAGAAGCTACGGGGGCAGTGGGGAGAAGAGTTTCAGCTTTGGGGTCAGAAAGACCTGGATAGTAATAGCTCATCTTAACCTTCACATTTCTGGTTAAATGTGAGCGTTAAAGGTGGGCTAAATAAAACCCAAACCATTATCTTAGCTGCCCTACCTGTGTGCCCCCATACGCCTGATTCCTGTATCTTAGCATTTGTCTCTACAGGCAATGATCTGCGTACCCTTATCTATTTTCACTAGACTCCTGGGGACCATTCCTGTCCTGCTCACTTTTATCATCTCATCAGCTCCACCCCTGCGACTGTACTGGAAAGCCTAAAATGTTGCATGCTGCCTTGAAATCTTTGAGCCCCATAGTACCCCAAAGGCCTCCCTGTGAGTCCCACTGCTTTCACTAAATCTTTCACCCAGTAGGGAAGACCTTTTATCGGCAGAATCAGCTTCACCTCACCTCATCCTCAACCTAATAGGTTTCAGTTTCCTGAAAGATTGCAGGATTGTTCAAACCATCCAATCACATCTTCCCACAGAAACCAGGAGTCACCTCACCCTGCTTTTGTAACTACAGAACTTGCCCCCCACATTCCCTGCTGGATCACACTGCTCCTCTAGGGGGGATTCTGAGCTCCCTGTGTGATCCTGCAGCGGGTATAGCATCCTTCTTTCCTGGGCTGTGTTTATGTGTCTAATAAACTCCTGTCGATCCCAGCTTTCAGTGTCAGTTGTTGTGTGTTTGGATACCCCTGAACCCAAGGCAAAGATTCCCCCCTTTCACCAATGAGGTGAAAAAGAGGTTATAAAACACCCATACCTACACACATATACACACACACACGTACCCCAAGCAGGTGTGATCATGCCCTACACGAAATTGGTTATACATTTTTCTCAGTCTTGAATGGGCATTCAAATACACTGTGGAGTTTTAAAAAATATTGACTCTGGGCCCAACTTCATGGAAAGAGAATAAAAAGGGTGAGACCCAAAGGTGTACATTTTTTGTAAGGCGCCATTACTGAATCCTTGATCTCTGGGCCAGGAAGATCTCCCAGAGGAGGAAATGGCAATCCACTCCAGTATTCTTGTCTGGGAAATCCCATGGACAGAGGAGCCTGGTGGGCTGCAGTCCATGGGGTCACAAAGAGTCAGACACGACTGAGCATGCGTGCAGTGATCATTACCGAATCTGGTGGCTAGCCAAAACTGAGCGCCACTGCGGTGCTTGTGCAGTAGCCACCTGTTGACTCTCTAATGGATGGGACTGTGGTTCCCTTGGTGACACGGCTTGAAGGACAGCCCTATCATTCTGGAGGGAGTGTCTAACAGAGGCTCCTGCTCAGGGATGACAAACACTTAGCAACAGCTTTCAAAACCCTCCTGAACCCTTGGCGACACTGCAAATTGATCATGGCAGTCTTCCTGCTGAGCCTGGCCTCCGGCTCAGAATTCTTATCAGCTCCCACCATGTGATGAATGCTATCATGAGAGATGAGACCCATATTTTTTCCTCTGCCCAGCCACCCCCAATTTCTGCTCTGTGATGACAGGAACCCTGCTGCTTGTGACTGTGCCTACAGACCTCACCTCTGCAATGCCGCTCCTACTCCAGGGCATTTCAGTGGAGCAGAAGCCTTCTCTCAGCTCTTATATGCAGCCTGCCCAAGAGTCAAGTCCCCAGGGCATTTTTTAAGTATCTCAGGTCATTGGTCACGCCTCTTCCTTACCCTTAATGCCGTCTCTAAAAGAAGGGGTCTTAACATGTCATACTATCTTTATATTCCTCTGTGCTGGCTCAGATCTCTGGGTTAGATGGATATGGAAATAAGCAAATAAAATAGAATTACCTGGTGTGGTAGAAAGACTCATATTTGAAATCAAGGTGGTACTTGGTGACTCATCTTTATTGAGCTATATGACCATAGGCAAATCATCTCTATGCTTCAGTTTTCTCATTTGCCAAATGAGAAGAATAATATCTATCCTTTTGCTCTGACCTAATGTGACATACTAATGTAACATATAATGTTAGAAGGTAGCACAAACAAACAATATTTGAAAAGTTAGAACTCCAAGGTGTTTCATAGCAGCATGTGGCTATTTCTTGCCTCTGCAAGAAAAGTCTCTCTCCTTTCCCCAGGGTGGCTGAATAAATAGGGCAGCTTTTCCAGGCAAGCAGTCATAACACACACTCCATTATGTGAATGTATATTCAATTAGAATGTAAAACGTAAGCCATCAGTCTTGAGGTGTTAATGAACTGCCACTTAGAAGGACCGGGGGAAGCACATTAAGTGTATGTGCATGAAGCATCAGAATTGCCAACTCTACCCAACCAAAAGCTGAGTTGCTAAGATCCTCATCCTCTGCTCTTCTCCATCAATTTAGAAGCTCCAGGTGGTGCACTGGGTCCATATGAATAAGACCTGTGGCTTTCCTCCACCTCTGCCCAGACTCAGCTCACTTCAAACATTGGCTAAGCAAAGGGAACTGAACATATCCTGAACCTGATTTCAGCAGCAGAGGGATGGGTGTGGGATGGCTACTCCACTATCACTGGAAAATAATCATTAAAAACTTCCTGACAAGTGTCTTTATTACTATATAAAATAAAGTTCTGGGAAAAAAGAATGCTCCCTGAAATGTTATAAACAACATTTGAAGAATCAAAATAATAAGAATGAATCACAAAATAATAAAATTAGAAAACAGATGATGTTAAATAGAATATCTAGTATGTGCCAGACACTGTACCAACTGCTATGTCTATTCAGTATTTTTACAATTTAATTTCAAATAAAAAACATGTAAATCATTTTCAAAGTTAATTATTTCTATAAGGCTAAATAAAGGGGAATCAATGCTCCAATAAATTGTTTCCATTACCCAGAGACAACTGCTATGAACCCTTTTAGGATTTATTTTGCTTATTTATCTCTGCATTTCTCAATAACACACTTGCATGACTACTTCTGCATCTTCACTTCTTGCTATGAAAGATCAGAATTCAGTTTTCAGTTGCCAAGTCATGTCCGACTCTTTGCAACCCCATGGACTGCAGCACACCAGGCTTCCCTGTCCTTCACCATCTCCCAGAGCTTGCTCAAACTCATGTCCACTGAGTTAGTGATGACATCCAACCACCTCCTCCTTTGTTGTCCCTTTCACCTCCTACTTCAGTCTTTCCCAGAATCAGGGTCTTTACTGGTAAGTTGGTTCCTTACATCAGGTGGCCAAAGTATTGGAGCTTCAGCTTCAGCATCAGTCCTTCCAATGACTATTCAGGGTTTATTTCCTTTAGGATTGACTGGTTTGATCTCCTTGCTGTCCAAGTGACTCTCAAGAGTCTTCTCCAGCACCACAGTTTAAAGGCATCAATTCTTCAGTCTTTTTTATTGTCCAGATCTTTTACGAATATTCTTTGTAATAATAAAAACCTGTTCTTATGTTGTGGCTTCAATAGTCTTCCTTCTGTATAAGGATGTTCATGATAATTATTTCTCTTTTAAGTTCCTTGTCCCTACACTGTTTTTCATTTCTACAAATTCTGTTTTTATTGGTGTTTGTTAATTTGAGTTTACAATATTCATGTTAGAGGCTTACTTCATGTTTCATCAGCCAACTTGGAGCTGTTAACAAGTACTTAAGAGCGGGATATTAAGAAAGCTATATGGAAGCTTGAAGGGGCATGAACAGGGCTGGTGGATGGGCTTCATGGTAGGTGGGTCAGAAGCAGCAATGTCAATATCCATGTCTTTTCCTATGGGTGGGCAGATAACTCAAAGAGAGCTCTTATAGACTCTAGTGTGGAGTGTACAAGCCTGACTGTCAGCCTTCTGAGAACCTGATGGGGAATAGGCCAGGTGTCTTGGAATTCAAAATGTGGATTTCCATTAAAATCCTGTTTTCGGTATGTTATCCCTGCCTACCATCTAGATATCCCCCAATACAGAATCCCTTTGGTTCAGTCTCTCCAGAGAGTCAATTTCTGTCTTCTACTTCCAGAACAGGGGCAGCTGTCAGCTTAGAGAGGTAAGAAAGGGGGTCTAAAGGGTTAACTGGGTTAAGGAGATTTTCAACCAGTCTTCTGGTTTTCAGTCACCACTTGCCCTCCACTCTTCAACTCCTTACCCACCTCACCACATCCACATGCACATACTCATGCATGTGTGTGCATGCACACACACACAGCCCACGCTTTCCTTGATCCCTGGTTCTGCTGATTCTCCTTCACTCTGCAGCTCTGCATGCTTATCAGCTTGCTTCTGCACTCTCCCATGGACAGGCTATGTCTGAGTTCATCTGGCTCATTCAGTTTTTCTCAATCCTTTTTTTTCCATCTTCACATTTTTGTTGCTTTTTTACTTCCCTGTTTTCTTATACCTTTAAAAGAAAATCCCGTTATTATCTTTTTAATAGGGCTGAGGTATCAGGGGGGTCCCTCATGTGTTCAATCTACCACTGTCAACCGGGAGAGAGAAAACATCAACGCAAAATGATGGAGAACACAAAGGATGTGTAGGTCTTGACAAACTGATGCTGCCAAAGATTCAAAGCCAAAAGTGGAACTCAGGTTTCTGACATCGTCTTTTTTTTAAATGCAATTCCGCAAACAGTCCTAGTATCCAAATATATTAATAAAGAACAAGTAATGGTAAGAATCAACATTTTTGACTACATAATAGAATCTCATGTGTTAAGTCTGTTGGGGCTGCCATAATGAAACATCAGAGCCTGTGGGGCTTAAACAACAGGAATTTTCTCAGAGGTCTGGAGGCTGGGAGTCCAAAAGTGAGGCACCAACGAGTTCAGTTATCAACAGTTTCTTTCAAGGACTCTCTCCTTTCCTTGCAGGTGCCACCTTCTAGCTGTTTCTTCACATACACTTTCCTCTCTGTAGATTCACCCTGATGTGTTTGTTTCCTCCTCTTAATAAGGACACCAGTCGTACTGGATCAGAGTCCCAGCTGTATGAACTTGTTTAATCTGAATCACCTCTTTAAAGACTCTATTTCCAAACAGTCACATTCTGAGGTAGAAACTTATTCACTTCAGTGTATTTTCATTTTATTTTTAGAGGAGCATAATTCTGCCCATAATACCAGACCTTGCTCTAATGACTTTATTCCTATTCCTTCACTTATTCCTCCCAATAGCCAAGGGTTATGTGTTGTTGTTCAGTCACTAAGTCATGTTCAACGCTTTGCCACCCCTTGGACTGCAACACACCAGACTTCCTGTCCTTCACCTTCTTCTGGAGCGTGCTCAAACTCATGTCCATCTAGTCAGTGATGCCATCCAACCATCTCATCCTCTGTCATCCTCTTGTCCTCCTGCCTTCAATCTTTCCCAGCATCAGGGTCTTTTCCCATCAGTCAGCTCTTCATGTCAGGTGGCCAAAGTATTGTTATTATTTTATTTTTATTATTCTATACTGAAAAACCTGTTGTTCAGAGAATTTGTATGACTAATGCTAAGGTTCTACAGTTTAAAAGGAGCTGTATTAATTTCTTATTGGTGCTGTAACAAATTACCACAAACTTGGTGGTTTAAAAATACACAGGTTCGCTATTTTACAGTTATGTCATTCAGAAATTCAAAAACAGGTCTCACTGGGCTGAAACCCAGGTGTAGGCAGGCTGCACTCTTTTTTGAAAGATCTAGGAGAGAAAGTTTCCTCAACAATGACCTTTAGGATCGATGGAGGTACAGTTTACTGAAATGGAGACTTACAGAGGAATAATCATTGGCAATACTTAAACAGATCTTATTTTATATCTATTTTATCCTAAGTATATCAATTCATTCAATCCTCACCACAACCCAGTGAGGCAAGTGGTAGTAACATCCATTTTTTAATCAATAAAACTGGGGAGATATAAAAAGGTCAAAAAAACTTGTCCAAGATCTCCCAGTCAGTAGTAAGTGGATTTTGGATGCTTAAAGTCCAATTTCAGAGCCTGTGGTCTTAACCACTGCACAATATTATCTTTTGGAAAAGCAGACCTGGGGAGAAAGATCAAATCTCTTCCTTCATCTTCACGACCTTCAATTTTAAGATCAGAGTACATGCTTGAAGACTTTAACACTCCCCTGAAGATACACTCAAGTCCCTTTTCCTATGATACTTCTTCCACTGTATTCACAGGGCAAGCCCCAACCCTCCCCACCCCTTGAGTCAATCAACTGTATGCTTTCTATGCTCTTGGACCCAAGGTGCTAGACACTGCTGAAGAATCCACAGAGCCTGGGGAATTGCTATAAATACAGTCATGGCACCATGGTCCACAGAACTCTCAGTAGCAAGTCATTTGTATTTCTGGAGTGAGTTTTCTGTCCCACTTCCCACATGGCCCTCTCTAGTTTCACTACACTCATGGCCCCCTGCTCCATCTCTTACTCTGGATACACAGCAGATAACCCTGGACCCTATTTAACTGAGGAAATATAAACACTACGTTGACACGTCCTCATCCTCTGGATACCCTCTACCTGTAAACTCATCCATATTCCCACCTATCCCAGACTCTTTCATTAATTTGTGGAAAATGTATCTTCTTCTCAATTAAGGTCAATCCATCCCTCATATTGTGCTCAGGAATCAGCTGCCTCAGGAACCACCTTTAGAGATCATTCTAATACTCTCCCAATCTTTCAATTTCTTGACTTGTCCTCATCTTCCCAGCATTTGAAGGTACTCAGTGTTTATTAAACATGCACTGTGTCATTCTCATCACAGTTTTTGTTTAGTTGGTATCATAGATAGGAGAATAATGTCTAGTGCACTGTAGTAAACTTGAATCACAAACACTTCAGCTTTTGGGGATGCAAGGAAATTTTAAACTTATCTTTACAATCATTTCTATCATAATTAAAAGTTGCTGATTTCTTGTCTGGTGCTAGAACAATTATTCAAGTCAAATCTTATATAGAATAGCTAACCATATTTCTTTCTCAGAAAGAATAAATTTCATAACCATAATGCAGAAAAAGTCAGAGGCCCCCTTGCCTTTGAGCAACTGTCTACTCTGATGTTGTATCTCCACCCCTACTCCCCAGTGTTTAGTGAGATGGATGTGTGCAGGAGGTGAAATACAGAGGAAGAACAAAGACTAATTCCATCTGGGAGTGATGGAGGGAAGGGGCTACTCTCATGTTCCCTTCATTTGCTTAGTCACCAGAAAGGATTATTGAATTTCTGCTATGAGTCAGGCACAAAGGAAAACAAGAGCTAAACCTGTTTTTAATACCTGGTGGGGATGAAATGTCTTTAACAATAATCATGACTCAGGTTCAAAATCCCTTAGTCACCATTCTCAAGTCCAAAGAACTTTGAAAACAAATATTTTTTTGAAGTTTCCAACACTTGTTTGACAGCAGACCTGTTGAGACTGATCTGAAGTCATTTATAGACATTTTTTCCAACTATTTAAACATATGCCATGTATTCAGATGTGTCATGGGAGGTAATTAATAATGTTTAATTTATAATGTACTGCCTCAGACCCAGCAGGGGGATTATGAATATGAAAATCCTCAATTCTGAAATGCTTCTGGCTGCAAGAGTCTCTAAGTATGGATTACATGCCTGTATAAAGAAAGGAGTTGATGTGGGAATAAAACATTTATTGAGCACCTTACTGAGTATCAGATCCCATGCCAATCACTTTATAGGCATCATCCCACTTAAACCTCAGCCCAGCTCTGGGAGGCAGGCCTTGCAACCCCCATTTCACAGATCAGGACGCTGGACCTCCACTAGGTTAACTGACTTTCACAAGAAAAGGGTTTACAGGAGTCAAGTTCTCATCTGTTAACTGATGCATGCTGATATATACACCACACCACCTAGGAGCGACTGAGAGTTAAAACTGGCTCCCGAACCTGGTTGGTCACTAACTCATGTTGTGTCATAAAAGACATGTGGGAAAAAAAAAAAGAGAGAGCCATAAAACCATATAGG
Organism: Cephalophus harveyi; assembly: GCA_006410635.1. NCBI lineage: Eukaryota > Metazoa > Chordata > Mammalia > Artiodactyla > Bovidae > Cephalophus > Cephalophus harveyi. The sequence continues at coordinate 280,375 of SJYT01029530.1, forward strand.
CTCGTATGTTTAAAAAATGCCCTAGAGGGACACATGGAGGAGGCAGACACATGTTGGTTCAGGGGGCTGGGGAATACACCATAGGGGAGGTGGAATTTGAGCTTATTTTTGTATTTCCTTTCAGACTTTTTTGGGGGGGATTAAACATAACAAACATATGTAGAAAGGTATACAATACATAAATATACAAGCTTAACCAATTGACATTGACAGACACCCAGGTCCCATCCCATTAAGGTCATGCTAAGAAGGCAACGGCACCCCACTCCAGTACTCTTGTCTGGAGAATCCTATGGACGGAGGAGCCTGGTGGGCTGCAGTCCATGGGGTCGCTAAGAGTCGGACATGACTGAGCGACTTCGCTTTCACTTTTCACTGTCATGCATTGGAGAAGGAAATGGCAACCCACTCCAGTGTTCTTGCCTGGAGAATCCCAGGGACGGGGGAGCCTGGTGGGCTGCCGTCTATGGGGTCGCACAGAGTCGGACACGACTGAAGCGACTTAGCAGCAGCAGCAGCAGGCAACACTGACTGCATGTGGGAAGCCACCTGGCCCATTCTTCGCCATCCTCTGTGTTCCCACGGACCAGTCATAGTTCCTCGAGGAGCTGATTCTTAAGGAGTCGGCAATCATTGCACTCGTGAGTTGGTAAGCACGTTTAGTCTTCTCTGCTTATTGGAAAACAGACTCCTGGAATGGGTTCTAGCATCTGCTTTTACTTGAGCTTTCTCCCCCAGGATTCCTCCCTACTCTGCTGCAGGAGAGGAGCCTGAGCCCGGCTCATGGTTATGCACAGGCCTCTCCATTTGGGGTTAGGAGTGGGCCTCTGGACATAGGGCCTGTGTGCTGGGCTGATGGCATAGAATCTGAAGCTCAGCATCCAGGCCACCTGCCAAAGAGGTAATCCTGGGGATCTCATAATATATATTCCATTTCAGCAAGCAGCTAATTTTTTTTGTCCTGAGTAGTTGTACATCAAACTCCTTTCATATGTCTTAAAACAATGAAAGGGTTTGTCTTGGCTTTGGGGGACTTATTATTAGGGCCTAGTTTCCTATGGAACTTTCAGAATGCTGGTCTTTGACTCCCTGGGGCAGAAAACAAGCTTCTGCGGCAAGCATATTTGGTGGCACAGCACTTTTTCACCTGGAAGGAGCCTGCAAACTTGAAGGTCTGGCTCAGAATCTGGTATGGCAGAGTGCTCTTAGCACATCTGTGTTGGGGTGGAGGTGGTAGGACTAAGAGAAAGTATATTGTCATCTTACCAGGTCTGAGGTGTGTAATGAGAAAGCGAACAAACAGAAAAACTACAACCAGATAGGACTATGATCAGAGTTAAGCACTGGGAAAGGGTTTCTAGCAGTGTAGTAATGCACTGGGGACATTCCCAGTCAGGGCTGAACAGGCCTGAAGCAGGGGATGTTGGGTTATTCTACACAGACGACTAATCTACGACCATTTCATCCTCTCTGTCCAATAAGGGTGAGGCCGATGAACCAGATAATCATTAAGGACCCTTCTAAACCCACAAGTCTTTGTATCTACAATTCTGTTTTTAACTTCACACCTAAAATATTTAATTTTCAAAGTCAAGGAATATATATATATATATTTTGTTGTTGTTATTTAGTCACTAAGTCATGTCCGATTCCTTTGCAACACCATGAACTCCATGGGGCTCCTTTGTCCATGGAATTTCCTAGGCAAAAATACTGGAGTGGATTGCCATTTCTTTCATATATATATATACACACACACACACATATACATATATACATACACATAAATATATATATTCAGATAATATACATTCAGATACAAACTTTTACTCTCAGTCACTTCTGAATGCTTTGATACATCTCATCACACATAAATCAACAGATAAGAGCTTGATCCTGGCTAAGCCCATTCCTTATACAAGCTATTTAACGTATGGAGGGCCAGTATTCTGATAGGGATTGCAACGCCTGCCTCCCTGAGCTGTCCTGAGGTTTAAGTGAAAAGATGCCTATAAAGTGGTTTGCACAAAATATATCATTATTTTTCAAGTGAGAAGAGATAGAGGCAACTGAGGGGAGGGTTTTTTCAGAGCGTCACCAAGTATTGTGCTGTGACAGTAGAATCAGAGTGTGAGGGGTTAAAGCAAGCTGTGAGACTTGCTCTGAACTGACCACTCTGAGCAGCAGCCTAATCTCTAAAGAATCTAATAAGCCCACCCAGCAACAGCAGGTGCATCTGCCAGGCTAGGCAGAGTCAGCACTAGGTTTTGGCAGCCAGGCTAAGGATAATTATCGCCTAGCCAATGAGAGATGGGCTCACTGTGTGGACCTGTAATGGGGAAAGCGCTAGGTTGTCTAGTTTCAGAGCTGACATGGAAAAGAGTCTCATTCTACCTCTGGCTTCTCCTGTTCCCTCTACAGGTATGTTCTGTCCAGAAGTAAATGCTGGTTAATAATGACATTTCAGAGCCAACACGGTCCCTTTGTGGCTCAGCACTCTCTCTTTGGGCCTGAGGTTTTGCCAATACACCATTGGGTTTAGGGTGGATTTCAAATTTGAAGGTGACTCTAAATGCATGAGAGTCTATATTTCTGCATTTAAGTCTTTCTTGAAAAAAATCATTGAACTATATAAATAAAGGCATGTCAATTTAACTGCAGAGTCTGAGTAATATTTGATCTGATCACTGAAGCAGCCTGTGTATAAAGAAGCTCTTAAGATGCCTTATTCCTTTCCCATACATATATGAATCACCTCTGTGTGCCAGGGCAGTGCTAGAAGCAAGGGTTGCCAAACTGAGCTCCATTTTTTTGCTCTCTATCTCCCCTTAATGCTGTCAGTCCCATGAGGGCAGACATGTAAAGAGATAATTTTAATATAATATGATACAATATGGTAGGTCCTTTGAAAGGTAGGGATAAAGGTGCTAGAAACAAATAGAAGAAATAATAGATGATTTAGAGTAGTGCGTATGGGTATGTGTGTGTTTGCAACATACAAACCTTCCCATAATGAAGGTAAGAATGTATATAAGACTTGAAGGATGAGTACAACTTACTAGATGACAAGCGTGGGAATAAAATTCTGTAATTTCAGGAGAAGGTGCAGAATTGCCAAGCCACAAGATAGAAATTATGGCGATGTGTACAGAGGAGAGATCCTTTCATTTGGCAAATGTTTATTCATTATTGTTCTATACCAGGAGTGTGAGAAGCTTGCTTCCCAGGAGGAACAAGAAAGACACAATCCTAATTTGGAAAAATTCATACACCCCCAAAGATGATAGCACATCATTTACAATTGCCAAGATATGGAAGCAGCCTAAGTGCCCATCAACGAATGGGTAAAGAAGATGTGGTGTCTATATGTGCGTATGTATGCTGCTGCTGCTGCTAAGTCGCTTCAGTCGTGTCCGACTCTTAGCGACCCTATGGACTGCAGCCCAGCAGGCTCCTCCATCCATGGGATTTTCCAGGCAAGAGTACTGGAGTGGGGTGCCATTGCTTTCTCTGGTGTGTATGTATATTCATGTATATATACATTTACATTTACTTATACTCACACATGTACACAAACACATAGAGAATAGTACTCAGCCATAAAAAGTATGAAAATTTTGCCATGTGCAGCGACATGGATAGACTTGGATATAGAGAACAAACTCCTGGTTTTGTACACCACAGGGAATATAGTAAATATTTTATAATAACAATAAAGTAACCTTTCAAAATTGTATAATTTTTTTTTTTAAAGAAGACATAGTCCTGGCCCTGACAGATTCTACATTTTGGTTGAGGAGGTAGATCCAAAATAAGTAAACACATTTTTAAAAATGTAACTTGCAGTCAGGCAAGTAAACAAACCGATAATGTGGATATAAATCAATGCCACAGAGGCAACTTAAAAAGAGCTAAGATAGAATTTGTGGGGGAGATGTGTGGGACAGGGTGTCAGCTCCTAGAGTAGGTGAAGTTTCAAGTGGAGACCGGAAAGGTAAGCGAGTCCATCATTGGAAGAGTGATCAGAGAACATCTTGGCAGAAAGCACAGCATGAATGAGGGCCCTGGGTAGGAAAGAAGTCTTTGAAGAACTGGAAGAAAACCGCTATGGCTGTGTCAATGAATGAAGTCACGAGAAAGGAGGAGAAAGGAACTGGTGAGGCTGAAGGGAAGAACTCCAACATTCCTACCCTCTGCCCACTGCCTGATCTTCTCTCTCCAGCTTAGGCTTCTCCAATGCTTCTCATGCACAAACAATAAATCCAGACCCTACTCAGGCCCCATCAACCTCTCCTGACCTCACTTTCTACTACTCTTCTCTGCTTGCTTCCTAGTACATGGTGGTCCCTCTTGCTTTTGCTTGAACTCTTAAAGCATGTTCCCTTACCAGGGATCAGGTGCTCGCTCTTTCTTCTCCTGGGAATGCCCTACCCCCAGTCATTACTGAGATTTACTCTCTTGATTCTTGTCTCTCCTCAAATGTCATCTCATCAGAGAGGCCTCACCTGACTATACTAGATAGATATATCGCATCTCCTAACGCTGTCTCCTTGCTCTGCTTTGTTTCTTAAATACTTCACTCTCATCATCAGGTATCTTAGCGTGTATTTCCCTGTTTATCTTTCTTTTTCAGTGTCTTCTGCTGAAGATAAATTTTCATGAACTATACATGTTAGATCAGGGCTGGCTTCATAAGCATGTGACCTGTGCTGTTAAACAGGGCTCCATGCCTAGAAGGACCCTGTGCCTGGTTTAGGTCCCTGCTGCTGTCGTCTTAAACTTCTTCACAATTTTATCCTTGAACTTGTGTGCAGCATATACAGTCTAACTTTACAATGGGGTAGGCACAGAGGAGAGAATGAGCAGAGGAGATATTCTGGACAACAATGCGCACACACAGCTCTGGTTCAAAAGCAATGCCCACATACATAGTTGGCCTGGCCATTTGATGTACATGCACACACCAGGGGGACTGCCCAGGGTGATCTGAGGTCTTGGGTCTAGGGCCAGGATGAGGCTCAGATGACTAATAGTCAAAGTGACAATAGTGGCAAAAGCCGCAAGAGGCACAGATGCAAGAGGAAACACCTTCAGAACCCCTGGCGGGAGGCTGGCTTGCCCCTCCGTCCCATCCCTGAGGCCTGTTCTTAAGGCTTTGCACAAATATTAACTTTTTATTATAAGCACTGGACAGAAATTGCTTGTGTTCAGACAGTAAACTTTGTCAGCAGATGATAATTACAAAAAGCACACACATTGAAACCACAATAAAGCATATCAGGGAGTCATTACAATTCTTCAGAGTTTAGAATCCCTGATTTGTGAAAGCTGCTGCAGTATTACAAAGTAAGTATTCACAAGCTTAGTGAAAGCGATTAAATGTAAAGACATTGCATTTAATAGAAAAGGATCCCAAATTCTTACGAAGCTTCAGATAATTATTAACAAGGAAAATAATTTTTAAATGAATGTTTCCTACTAATTGAAGATACAGTGACATAATGCAGAAACAGACATTAAAAATTATATGCAAATCATGAAATCCCTTTCAGCTTCTTAAAGAATATCCATAAACTAAAGAAAGTCAAAGGAACCATTAAAATACCATTGTGCAAATTCATATTTAAAATTAAGTATAGGCTTACCTGAAACTCATTTGTATGAAGAGTTAAATCTTTTTAGAAAAATTATTCCACAAGTATAAGCTCTAAATGTAATACAATTTATATTTTAAAATAATTTGCCAGATATTTATCACAGTTTGTCACAGCTTATTAATTAATAGGTACATAAGCAGGAAGATAAGAAAAGTGATCCAGAATAAATCTTATGATCAAACTATTAAGGTTATTTATATTATATAAATTTATGACACCAGAAATACTTTTTTCAATATATGTATATTATTACTCATATATCAACTTTACTTCAGTTACATTTTACAAACAATAAAATTTTTTTAAAGGAGAAAGTTGTATAATTTAGTACTTTTAACAGCCTTTCTTTTTCTGCTTTTTGAATAAGCAGTCCATCATTTTTTATTTTGCACTGGGCCTCACAAGTTGTGTATCCAATTTTGAGTAAAGATCCTAGCAGCAAGCTGAATGCAGTTGCAGTGGTTTAAGGAGCTTTAATTCAGGGAATACTTACAGAATGAGAAATTAGCCAGCAAGGGATACTGAGGTATCCACAGACTGGCAGTGGTAGGAAGAGGTTACCACACTTAGAACTGTAGGAGCAAGAAGAGAGAAAAGTATTACAGATTCCAGTGACAGCTGGGGCCATGGAGGAGCGATGACCTAGTAGGGGCTCATGGTCTAGGAGGATGCAGTCAGTCATTGCCCGAATCCATGGGCCAAAGACCTGGGAGAAAGAGGAAGAAATGCTTTGACTTCTCTCACCCCTCAACTTCCTATTTCCTGCTACACCTTCCATTGGCCAAACCCTTACCAAAAGGTAGAAAGTCAGGCTTTTGAAGTCTGGAAGAGGGCAGACTCCTAGAACATAGAGCAGGGCAGAGAAGATATTGCTCTGTGTGTGTGTGTGTGTGTGTGTGTGTGTGCACACAGAGGATGAAGATTCAGTCTGTTAAATCCACTGCTAAATCCCAAACATCTAGAACAAGGCTTGGTACATGGTGTGTGGAAAAAAAAAAACAACCTGTTAAATAAGCAGAAGAATGGACTTCACATCTGCTATATTAGTGCTAAACCATGGCAGCTTCCTTCAGACCATTATTCTTTTCTTTCTCATAAATGCTTTTCCCAAGAATATGCCTCATCCTGCCGGTAGGATTTGAAGGAGGAACCTCTGCAAACTCAGCTGTTAGGAGCCCAGCAGGTGCTAGCTACCTCCGAAGGAACAAGCCCAGTGGGCCTGGCTCTCTCTGTATGGACTCCCCTAGCCTAAGCAGTGTCCTTGCAGGGAACTTCACCCTGATACCTCATCCATGGGTGAATGAGCCAGATCAGCGTGCGACCATTTTCAAGAAAGCCTCTGTGGCTTCCGACAGGGTGTCTGCCCAGCAGGAGCACTCCATCCTGAGAGTTGTCAGTCAAAGTTTCCTTTAGGGGAAATACACCTGCTGAGTGTGCAAAGTGGAGGTGAATCTTGCTCTTTCAGGCTCTATACTAAGGGCTAGAAATTGGGCAGAAAAAAAGGCACTAGCACTTGTGAGACCTACTGTGTGCCAGACATTTTGTCATGAGAAGCTACAAATGCCATGTTGTACCCACGATGGAACGAGTGTGAAGACAAAAAGCAAATAGGCTATGTCTAACTGACTAAAAAGACGAGAACAATTGTGATGATGTTGTCACTGAGCTACTGAATGCATAATAGCAGTCACCCACTCAACACATTGTTATATATTTTTAAAAACCTGTATTTGTTCCAACTAATGTTGAAAACATTTATTCTATTCCTAGGGACATTCTATTCCTAGTGATTCCTAATGGGTATGCTAGTCACTGTCCCATGAATGGGACCTGTTCCTTTCCTCTTCTTTCTCTCCTGCTTTTATCTGCCATTGGCACTCACGGGCACTACCTAATTTCATTGGGAGCTCTCTTGGCTGATGAATCTGTGGGACTCGTATGAAATTCCATCTTCTCCTATAGTATTATGGGGTTGGAAGACACATGTATTCAATGTTCAAGGCTTAATTAAAGTTTTATTACTCTATCTTGCTGCATTGAAACCATCTTTGTGTTATTCTTGGATCAGTAACACAGTTTTAGCTGTGTGTGTGCACGTGTGTGTGTGTGTGTGTGTGTATTAATTCTTGGAACAGAAGGCATTTAGCCTACTATTTTACCTCTGGATTTATAAGGCACATGCAGTAAGAAATGTGCAGCCTAAATCTTAACAGCAGGGCAAGTCAAGATGGGAATACAAAGCACACAAGCAATCAATACGACACTTTTAAATGAGCTTTGTGACTGTGTGGTTGTTTTAAATTATCCTTGGAAGCAGGAGATAATATGAGAGTGTAGAAAGCGAAGGCTGAGGAATGAGGAAGCTTTCTCCTAATGAAAGAAGCTGGATAGCCATGCTTTGTCTCCACTGGGTAAAGAAGGTTATCTACTACGTTGAACCATGTGAAATGGCTGATATTTAAGTCTTTTAACCTATTTTATCTAAGATAGTTACAGATTCAATTATCAACAACCTAACTTACAAAAGAAGAAGAGGGAGAATTTCTTACAACTAGTTAGATATTATTAATAATAAACATAATTTTCTGAAAAAAAAAAAAGAAAATGCACCTGTACTTGATACAGCCACACATGCTCTTTTTGATTCTTACAATTTTCATCTCTGTTCACATTAAACATCTATTCTTATATGCTATCTACTTTATCCATTAGACACCTTGCCATGTAAATCATAGTTGTTTTCAATTCCCAGTCTGATAACTCCTACATGCCTGCCATATCCGAAGTTGATTCCAATGTTTGCTTTGTCTCTTCAAATTCAGCTTTCTGACTCTTAGTATGCCTTGTAATTTTTTTTTTCCTGATAGCTGGACATGATATATTGGGTAAAACAAACTGCTGTAATAGGCCTTTAGTAATGTGATGGCCAAGTGTGGTTGGAGAGGAAATGCTATATAGTCCTATGCTAAGGTCTCAGTCTTCTAGTGAGACTGTCTCTAGACTGTGAGCTTAGCATTTGCTTCTCAGCCCTCCCTGCCCCATACTGTAGGTGAGACAGGATGGCTAGAGCCAACCAGAGGCAGGTATTTTCTTTTCTTCAGGTCAGTTTGGCTTTGAAAAAAAACTGAATAGGCTCTGATAAAACACTTTCTCTCAAGGGCAAGCCTTGTTAAGAACAGAATTCCCTGGTGTCACTATGATAAACAGTTCTGAAATATTTCTATTTAGATCAAAATTTTCTTGTACATCCTTAATCATATTCTCAGCATATGTATCAATTAAGACTGTTTTGACTGCAAATGACAAAAAAAAAAAAAAATCCAACCTGAACTAATTCAAGCAACATAGATATTAAATGGGCAGTTAGATGATATAATAAATAAAACTATCAGCTCATATGGCTTTCTAGGTGACACACTGGTAAAGAATTCGCCTGTCAATGAAGGAGATGCAGGTTCAATATCTGAGTAGGGAAGATCTCCTAAAGTAGGAAATGGCAACCCACTCTAGTATTCTTGTCTGGAGAATTCCATGGACAGAAGAGCCTGACAGGCTACAGTCCAGGGGGTCGCAAAGAGTCGAACACGAATGTGCACAGCAGCTGTTTCTCCAGTATTTTGTGTAACTTCAAAGCCCAGAGCTAGAGCTGGTGCTGCTTAATCCAGGCACTGAATCCTTTCCAGCAGAACACAGTGCCTTTTACTTCTCTACCTTGCCCTCTTTCATCCTAGACTTACTCTTGGGTTTCACACAGTGACAGAATGCCCCCAAGCCAATTCCTCCTGTATTCAGGCTCAGCGAAAAGGGGGAACGTTTCTTTCTCAGAGTTGGATAAACTCCTGGCCCTACTGAGTGACTGAGCACACGCACCTGATTCATAAGGACTGCATCAAGTCACGAGTGCATCCCTGAATCTGTGGCTGTGATGGGACATGTAGAAAGCATTGAGCGGCTTAGCCCTGGAGCTGGAGAGAGATCAGCTCAACCTAAATTATGAAATAATAATGGAAACAGAGTGACTTCAAAGGAATTTAACACACTAAACACAATAACAAACAAAAGAAAGGGGAAAGGATGCGTGGTGGCCAGAAAAATAAAAAGATGCCTTTTACTGTTTGATTTCTTAGATGAGTACTTCCCTGTGAAAGAGAATGTGTATTTTAAAGACTTTTGATACATTTGCAAATTTTATTTCTCCAAAAAGTTTGTACCAATCTGTTTTCTCACTAACAGTGTAAAAGGTGACCCATTTTCTGGCACTAGAGCCAACACGGGTGCTACCATAAGAAAATTATATTTCTCAATCTGATAGGCCAAAATTAAGTGCGTAATTTCAATTTCCACTTCCCTGCAAATTGAATTACATATTGTCAGTGTATTATATTTCTGTGTTTATTGACAATGTACATTTATTCTGCTGTAATGAATGGCATCTTACTAACCCTGAGACATCATTGATTATAAAACATACCATTACTTTATGGACCCTCTGCTGCTAAACCACACTGCAAATATTTTTCGTTATTTAAAATAGCTACTCTGATTTTAGAGGTGTTAAAACTATGGAAAATGTGCATCCTAGGAATAATGACATATGGTATCTATTTACATTCACATCTTTTTCTATTATATAGTCATCTTCTACTTATTGAATTTGATGGTGATTTATCATAAAATAGATATTTTTCCTGTTTATCATTCTAATTATAATTTTAATTACAGTGTTTTAAAAAATATTTAAGTTACTATTATTATGAATAAAATCTATCAATCTGGGCCTGGCTCAGGTCTCTGGTAAGGGCCTGCAACAGGCATCATCTTTTTGGATCTACATTTTCTCATCCATAAAGTGACGACTTTGGACAAAATCATTCTAAATTTTTTTACTGTGTCAACATTCTGGGGGACTACTGATGAATAATAAAATAAACTGATAGAGTTTATCTCCTTTTTAGTCTTGCCTATCCTAAGTCAGTAGAAAGAAACATTAAAAGTCAGGGACCAAGGGAAAGAGTCAGAGAAACAAGTTTCCCATAGTCTTTAAACTCAGTATTTAATCCTTGAGGACATGAACATTGTGAAATACTGGACATAATAACAGAGGCAGCAACCGTTCTCAGGCAACACGAACAATCCAATTTAATGCCAGATTCTCATTAGCAGCTGTTTTTATCCCAGATAATGTTCTATTCAATTGGATCCTGGCTAAGCACCTAAATCTATTACCTTGTAAGAAAAGAACCTGAAAGAAGAAATAGGGAATATCGTAGCAACACAATAACCGCTGTTTATTCCACCAAATGAATATTTATCAATCACATATTTATTCAGCATGCAGCATTCCAGACACTGGACTGGCCCTGTATATGATCTAGGCATAGTCTTGTCTCTCCAGGTGGGTAATCTAGAAGCAAAAACTCACGCAATGGATTATTTCAGTACTGTGATCGAAATCTTAATTAGCTATTGTGGGGATATGGGAGAACACACTTAATTTTGCAAGGATACCCAAGAGAGGCATAGAATCACTGAGCCTGGCTCCATATTGAAAAGCAGAAAATGGAAGAATATGTCCACAGAGGGAACAGCAAGAGCAGAGGTACAGGGGTTTAATGCAAACTGGAGGGGCTGCACGTCTAAAATGCTGGTGTGAAGGGGGCAAGATTGAGGTCACAGAGGTGGTAGGCACATGAAAAATACTAAAAGCAGTTTAAACTATGTTAAGAAATAAATTAGAATTTACCCTGTTGTGAGTGCTGTGGGAGGGTTTAAAGCAGTGGGGTGGTGTGGGCAGATTTACATTTTGGAGAGTTTATCCTATCATCTGTGTGAGACCTGGATGATTCAAGAGGCTTTGAGAGAGGAGGCAAGGAGACTAGTCAGGAGACAGTTGCAGTGGTCCAGAACAGACCTAAGTCAAAGCAACCACAGAAAGCTGGAGAAACTGGTGCATCTGTGAGATGGCAGACTTGTTTTCTATTGCTATGGAACCAAATAGTGTGCCCTTAGCTGGAAAAAAAAAAAAAAAGCACTTTTTTTTTTAATTGAAGGATAACTGCTTTACAGAATTTTGTGGTTTTCTGTCAAACGTCAGCATTAATCAGCCACAGGGACACCCATGTCCCCTACCTCCTGAGCCTCCCTCCCATCTCCCTCCCCACCCCACCCTTCTAGATTGTCACAGAGCCCCTATTTGAGTTCCCTGAGTCATACAGCAAATTCCCATTGACTATCTATTCTACATATGGTATTGTAAGTTTCCATGTTATTCTCTCCATACATCTCACCCTCTCCCTCCTCCCCTTCCCCCATGTCCATAGGGTCTGATCTCTATGTCTGTTTCTCCATTGCTCTCCTAAAAATATATTCAGTAGTACCATCTTTCTAGATTCCATACATATGTTAGTATACAATATTTATATTTCTTTTTCTGACTTACTTCACTCTGTATAATAGGCTCTAGGTTCATCCACCTCATTAGAACTGACTCAAATGTGTTCCTTTTTATGGCTGAGTAGTATCCCATTGTATATATGTACCACAATTTCTTTATCCATTCATCTCTCGATGGACATTTAGGTTGCTTTCATGTTCTAGCTATGGTAAATAGTGCTACAATGAACACTGAGGCACCTGTGTCATTTTCAATTTTGGTTTCCTCAGGGTATATGCCTAGGACTGGGATTGCTGGGTCATATGGTTGTATTATTCCTAGCTTTTCAAGGAATCTCCATACCATCTTCCATAGTGGCTGTATCAATTTACATTCTCACCAGCAATGCAAGAGGGTTCCCTTCTCTCCACACCCTCTCCAGCAATTATTGTTTGTAGATTTTTTGATGACGGCAGTTCTGGTTGGTGTGAGATCATATCTCATTGTAGTTTTGATTTGCCTTTCTCTAATAAGCAATGTTGAGCATCTTTTCATGTGTTTGTTAGCCATTTGTAGGTCTTCTTTGGAGAAATGTCTAAGTCTTTTTCCCACTAAAAAATACCTTATTAGCTCACAGTTCTGCAGGTCAAAAGTCTGGGCCTGATGTGGGTGCATTCATTGGACATGGTCATATGGGGCTGAAATCAAATGTCAGCCAGGGCTATGGTTCTCGTCTGGGGCCCAAGGTCCTCCTTCAGGTTGTTGGCAGAATTTATTTCCTTGCATTTGTACAACTGAGGTTCTGGTTTTACTGCTTGCTGTGAGACAGTAGCTGCTGTTAGCTCCCCAAAGACACCATTCTCCAGATGCAGCTCACAACACAGATGTTTATTTTCTTCATGTCATCTGGATTGCAGCTCTGACTTCCTATTCTATAACCATCCTGAATAAATTCTGTTTCTAAAGGACTTATGTGTTTGGGTTGGGTCCACCCAGAAAACTTCATTTTCTTAGTCAACTGTGCCATATTACCAATCACTGCCATTCCTAATGGCAAGAGCAAAATTCATCATATTTTGCACAGAAATTATGCACAACATGTGCATGGCAGGAAATCTTGGAGCCATCTTAAATTCTGCCTACCACATATCATATAAAACATGAAAAACTAGGTACAAATTGGTTCCTAATTGCATGGGGGAACTTGGAAAAGAACAGGTGGTTTGTGTGATTGGGTGGTGTAATTCACAAAGATGGGAGTACCAAAGGACAAAGAAGCCTAGGGCTCCACTTTGGACTTGTTGAGGCTATGTCTATAGGCCATGTAGGTGGTAAGGGAGATTGTGCAATATAAATAGAAGGAGAGTAGCTGGAAGGAAATACAAGATTTTTAGTCATTAGTAGAAGAGGCCAAGAAAGACATGAGACTGGATGAACTTGGTTTTAATTTTAATCGTATCAGCTTCTATGCAATTCTAGATTGTAAGTTCCTTGAGGATCAAGTTCATGTCTTTTCATTTCTGTGTACTGGGTACCTTTCATATAGTGTGTACTCAAAAATGTGGTGGATGGATGGATAGAGACTATGAAGGAAAACATGCCAAGCACTACTGAGTTTATCACATCCTCAAAACAATTTCATCGCATAAGTACTTTTCCTACATGATATAGAAGAAGAAATTGGGGCCCAGAGAGATGTCTTAAAATCCTGGATCACACAAATGGTCAGTAAGAGAGATGCACTATAAATCTTGGACATCCGACCTCAGAGTCTAAGGTCTTAAACACTAAAGGATACAGCTTTCTCCCCAATCCCTCAATCTTGTGAAGAGAAAGATATCCTAGCCAGGAGAAACAGAAAACTCAGTGGGAAAAAATGTCATTTGATCCTTGACATGTGAGCTGAACTTTGGCAGCAGAAATGAGTGAGCTTGGGTAGAGTTGCCAGATTTATCAAATGAGTATACATGTTTTTAGTTTTCACTGTATAGAATGTTATAATTAGGCCAGGATTTTCACTCTCCCATGTCACTTTTTACCTACGTACTTCATAGCTCGTCATGAAGCTATTCATACCTATGGGACACTTAATGGAAAAATCCACCCTTCAAAGTGTATCCATATTAACCGCATATTCAGCATTTTCACATCTACCAAAATGCATTTACATAGAGGACCTCATTTGACTTATGAGTTAACCTTGCAAATTACCAGGGTATGTATATTAACCCCTTGTGCAGGTGAGAAAAGTGAGAGTTAGATCTAAGTTACACACGTCAACTGAGACTTCAGGGTCTTGGGACAGAGATTTTTATTCTTTTTTCACTAATGCCTACCAAGCCCAATCTCAGGCCTTCCATTTTGATTCTCCCTCTTCTTGGCCTCTCAGTTTGGATCCTGACTTACTGCTTACTATTATTGTTCAAAATGTATAAGCCTTATTTTCCTAACAACACTTAAATTCTCTTAAGACAGGAATCTGCTTTGTATAAATTTTGCCCCTTACCCTCTTCATACATTTCCCAGTCATGCTGATGAACTTTCCATAAATCCCTTGGAATGGCCTTAAAAAGCCATTCAGGTCTGAGCAATCTGCAAACTTCTGTGAATTCCTGGCAGGTGAGTTCCCAGTATAGTGACTAAAATTGTTTGTTTTTCACACAGTGTCAGAAATTACCTGCTTCCAAAATGTGGTCAAATATTCTTTCTTGATATCTCCAGTTTACTAGTTTCTTCTGGGTAGACATTCTCATTCACTAAAGTATATCCAGAACAGATTGCCAAAGGCTAGAATGATTTCTCTAATAGTAATTCAGCCTTCTATCATTATTCTAAAACACAGCACTCAATGACACCTGCAATGTGCTAGGCATTGTGTTAGGCAGCAGGGATGAAAGATGAGAATCATGTTCCTTCTGCTCAAGGAATTCAGTCTCTTAGAGGTGATTCAACTTCACACAAATGCCAGAATACAAAGCATAACAGATAAATGTTGTGGGAGTTCAGAGGTGGGAGATATTTACCTCCAGCTTGAAAGAAGAAGAAAGTATAACTTCAATTTTTAACCTTGATTCTGCTTTAAAATTCATACAGCCAGTCGTGATATATTAATTATGTGAATTGTAGCCTCTGAATAATTACTGTGATTATCTCAAGAATTTTAAAAAGGACTAAATGTTAATGTGAAAAAGTGACAAACTCAACAAGAGGCATTAGAGGAAGCTGTTAAGTACAACGGGAAAGGTTAAGAGCGCCCACTCCCTCCCATCTTTAGCTCCTTCTCTGCTCCTGTGAGCAGCAGTATAACTCACCCACTCCCTTTTGTAATCATTATTTCTTTTGCCCATGGCGATCTTGTGGAATTAATCTCTCTTCTTTTTCCTCTCCTCTCCCCTCCTCTCCTTCTAACCTTATAGGCATGTCTGTCTTCCGTGTCTTATTTATCCTAGTATCCTTTAGCATCACCTTTCCTATTTCCTAGAATTTCCTTTTTTGAATCATTCATTCACCATTCACACCAGCCAGGACAAACTAGTATTTGTAGTTATAAGTTGGTAATTGGTATTCAATTGAATAAGCAAGGTATACAATAATGTGACTATTTTGCATTGGAATATCACTTTCTTTTTAAACTTTGTGTCTTATTTTTTCTAGTTTTGAGATGTAATTGACATGCAGCAAGTACTATACAAGATTAAGGTGTACAGCATAATAAATTTGACTTGCATTTATTGTGAAATGATTAGCACAGTAAGTTAATATTTATCATCTCATATAGATACAAAAAAGAAAGAGAAAACAATTTTCCCTTATAATGAGAACTTTTAAGATTTACTCTTTTAACAGCTTTCATATATACCATAAGAGTGTGTGAGTGTTAGTCACTCAGGCATGTCTGACTTTTTGCAATCCCATGGACTGTAGCCCACTAGGCTCCTCCGTCCATGGAATTCTCCAGGCAAGAATATTGGAGTGGGGTGCCATTCTCTTCCCCAGAGGATCATCCTGACCCAGGAGTAAACACAGGTCTCCCACATTGTAGACAGTTTATTTATGATCTGAGCCATCATGATCTATCCATATATATCATACAGTAGTATTAACTATAGTCATCATGTTGTACATTATGTCCTAGTACTTATTTATCTTATAGCTGGAGGCCTATTATCTCTTTTTAATACAAATTTAGAATGCAGCCACCTCATAATTAGACAAAAGTCCAGTGTTTCTCAAGATCCTTCAGTTAAATATATTGAGATCTCTGACTGAGCTCCTCCAGTAGCTAGCCCACACTTTCCCATGCCTGACAGAAAGACATAACCCTGACCTCCTCCCTTCTCCAGTGGATATTGATGATCTAGAAAATAACCCATCAGACTGCAACTGTTCTTAGTATATATATCCTCAATAATCAGGCTACTTCAGAGGAGAGTTGCCAATTATTTTGGAATAGAGACATTGTCCTATTTGGTCTCATTACAGATCTATTATTATGCCAAATACCCTGAAGGAAGAGATGCGCTAACCATTCCTGAACAGGTTCTTTTATGTTTAGACATCCTCCAGCTGTTCTTATAAGGATCTTCTTGCATTCATTGTGCCTCATTATTGCATTAAACAGGCCAGGCCACCAGGCTCTAAACATATTGGAACTTTTTTTTTTTTGGCGTGTGTGCTCATTCATGTCCAACTCTTTGTTACCCCCCAGACTGTAGCTCTCCAGGCTTCTCTGTCCATGGGATTTTCCCAGCAAGAATACTGAAGTGAATTGCCGTTTCCTACTCCAGGGGATCTTCCCAACCCAAGGATCCAACATGTCTCCTTCATCTCCTCCATTGGCAGACAGATTCTTTATCTCTGAGCCATCTGTGAATTAGAAATGCTAACTGCACATAAATCTCTCCTGGATAACAGTGTACCCAACTCAAGCAAATAGGAGCCTTGGTAAGGTTTATAGTTACTACAATGATAATAAAAATAAAATAGAAGTCTCTCAAACAAGCCCCCATTAGGACCCTATTCCAAATGTTTGGTACAGGAGACTCAGGGATTTAGGATTCTCTAACCATTTGATTTTGGGAAAAGTCCACCAGTGGCAAGACTTACTCCACATCATTAAATCATTATTTGTTCCTAATGCCATTTCCAACATTGCTACTGCTCTTCCAGCTACCATGCCAATCACGGCTTCAGTCAATGCATTCTCTCTCATCTTCAAGTGAACTCCATATCTATATCAAACCACTTTCCTGACCTCCATGAGTGGAAGCCCTTTGCCCCAATAGGACCTGACAGTCCTTGGATACCATGGCCATTCTCTGTGGACACATCCCATTTACTATATTGGCCTCCACTAATTTTCCATTTTTATAGCCTTCTTTGATCCTGAATCGCAGGTCATCTTAATTCTCAGAAATCCTTCAAATTTTAAAGAGAGAAATCTGAAAGTATCAGCAGGGCCATTGGACACTGAGTCCATGCAGCTTAAATATCCCTCACCTTTACCACAGGCACCATTAAACTTGAAAACTCGGCAAAATGATGACACCAATGAAATCACCCAATCCTACCACTGGTGCAGATTCTCCAAATAAAAAAGATTCACATTGGTCTAGGCTTAAATCCATTGCCCTTACAACTGGCTATACTAAGTGGACCCCAGCGGATCTATTATATACCATTAAAATTGTAAACACATTACAATATTTACATTAAACAACATATTAAGGAATTAAGACCCATTGTTCATAATTTGGTTGCAGAAGGAGTTCTCACTTTTACCATTTCTCCCTTTACTAACTCTATTTGGTCTGTCTGTAAACCAAATAAAAATGAATGGTTGGCATGATATATTCAAAGTTATGAAAGAAAAAAACTTACAACATAAGGTAATCTACTAGATCATTTAGAATAGGAAAGATAAAGAATTTATCAGACAAGCAAAAACTAAAAGGATTCAGCAGCCAGCTCCTCAGTCCATGGGATTTTCCCGGCAAGAATACTGGAGTGGGTTGCCATTTCCTCCGTCAGGGGATCTTCCTGACCCTGGGATTAAACCCATGTCTCCTGCATTGCAAGTGCATTCTTTACCACTGAGCCACTGGGGAGGCCCTACACTAAATCTACCCAAAAAGAAATAACTGCAAAATCTTCTCTAAATAGATAAACAAGAATTTATAGGAAAGGAAAAATCACAATAGGAAAGGCAAATATTTAAGAGGATTCAAGATCACTTAAATAAGCCAGTACATAAATTAAAAGAGAAAAAAATTTTGCAAAAGCAATTATAACTATATTTAATAGCAAAATGATATGCCTCAAGAAGTAAACAGAACTTGAAAAATCACAAAATGTAGAGGAGGGAAGTACAAACATGTAGATACTTTAGAATGTGTCTGAACTTGTATGACAATTTAAAGCAAGTAAGTATAGTTATGGGTCAATATACTTGAACTGAAGGGTAATCACAAAAGGAAAAATTTTTTTAAAAAAGAAGAAATGAACAAAGAAGAACTACAGAAACAGCTGGAAAAAAGGCTTAAAATGACAATAAGTTACATAACTATTAATAATTACTTAAATGTCAATGGACAAAACATTCCAATCAAAAGATATAGAGTGGCAGATAAAATTTTTAAAAAAAGAAGAAGAACTTAGAATATGCTGCCCCAAGAGACTCACTTCAGAGCAAAAAACACAGACTAAAAGTGAGGGAATGAAAAAAGATATTTCCTACAGATGGGACTGACAAGAAAATGACAGTAGCAATACTCATATCAGACAAAATAGACTTAAAGCTCCTAAAGATGGATATTATATAATGATAAAGAGATCAGTACAAGAAAAGAATATCACACTTGTTAACATATATGCACCCAATCAAGAACATCTAAATATATAAAACAAATACTAACAAATATAAAGGATGAAATCGACAGGAACACAATAATAACAGGAAACTTT
The DNA here is from genome assembly GCA_006410635.1 of Cephalophus harveyi. Taxonomy (NCBI): domain Eukaryota; kingdom Metazoa; phylum Chordata; class Mammalia; order Artiodactyla; family Bovidae; genus Cephalophus; species Cephalophus harveyi. The sequence goes on from SJYT01029530.1 coordinate 299,368, forward strand.
AACACCCCACTGAGATCACCCAGAAAAATCAATAGGGCAACAAGAGGCCCTAAATTATACAATAAACCAGTCAAATTTAATTGATATCTATACCTACAGAACACTATATTAAAAAAAAAAAACCAACACACATTCTTTCCAAGTGTGCAAGGAACATTTTGTAGGTAGACCATATTTTGTTGTTGTTTAGTTGCTAAATCATGTCTGACTCTTTGTGACTCCATGGCTCCAGAAAGCCTGCAAGATTCCTCTGTCCATGGGATTTCCCAGATAAGAATATTAGAGTGGGTTGCCATTTCCTTCTCCAGGGAATCTTCCGAACCCAGAGAAAGAACCCACATCTCCTGCACTGACAGGTGGATTCTTTACTGCGGAGCCACCAGGAAAGCCCAGGAGAGACCATATCAGTTCAGTCAGTTCAGGTCAGTCGCTCAGTCACATCCAACTCTTTGCGACCCCGTGAATCGCAGCACGCCAGGCCTCCCTGTCCATCATCAACTCCCAGAGTTCACTCAGACTCGCGTCCATCGAGTCAGTGATGCCATCCAGCCATCTTATCCTCTGTCATCCTCTTCTCCTCCTTTCCCCAATCCTGCCCAGCATCAGAGTGTTTTCCAATGAGTCAACTCTTCTCATGAGGTGGCCAAAGTACTGGAGTTTCAGCTTTAGCATCATTCCCTCCAAAGAAATCCCAGGGCTGATCTCCTTCAGAATGGACTGGTTGGATCTCCTTGCAGTCCAAGGGACTCTCAAGAGTCTTCTCCAACACCACAGTTCAAAAGCATCAATTCTTCGGCACTCAACCTTCTTCACAGTCCAACTCTCACATCCATACATGACCACAGGAAAAACCATAGCCTTGACTAGATGGACCTTTGTTGGCAAAGTAATGTCTCTGCTTTTGAATATGTTATCTAGGTTGGTCATAACTTTTCTTCCAAGGAGTAAGCTTCTTCTAATTTCATGGCTGCAGTCACCATCTGCAGTGATTTTGGAGCCCCAAAAAATAAAGTCTGACACTGTTTCCACTGTTTCCCCATCTATTTCCCATGAAGTGATGGGACCAGATGCCACGATCTTCATTTTCTGAATGTTGAGCTGTAAGTCAACTTTTTCAAATAAGGAGTTCATGATCTGAGCCACAGTCAGCTCCTGGTCTTGTTTTTGTTGACTGTATAGAGCTTCTCCATCTTTGGCTGCAAAGAATATAATCAATCTGATTTTGGTGTTGACCATCTGGTGATGTCCATGTATAGAGTCTTCTCTTGTATTGTTGGAAGAGGGTGTTTGCTATGACCAGTGCATTTTCTTGGCAAAACTCTATTAGTCTTTGCCCTGCTTCATTCCGCATTCCAAGGCCAAATTTGCTTGTTACTCCAGGTGTTTCTTGACTTCCTACTTTTTGCCTTCCAGTCCCCTATAATGAAAAGGACATCTTTTTTGGGTATTAGTTCTAAAAGGTCTTGTAGGTCTTCATAGAACCATTCAACTTCAGCTTCTTCAGCATTACTGGTTGGGGCATAGACTTGGATTACTGTGATATTGAATGGTTTGCCTTGGAGACAAACAGATCATTCTGTCGTTTTTGAGATTGCATCTAGGTCATAAAACAAGTCTCAAAAAGTTTAGGAAGATATAAATTATTTCCAGAGTATTTTCTGACCACAGTGGTATGAAACTAGAAATCAGCTGCATAAAGAAAAATGGATAAAGAATGAATATGTGTAAAGTCAGCAAAATGCAATTAAAAGAACAGTGGGTCAACAATAAAATCAAAGAAGAAACCGGAAAATACTTTGAGACAAATGAAGATATAAAACACAACTTTGCAAAATCTACGCAAAATCTATGCAACTGCCAAAGTAGTTCTAAGAGGGAAGTTCACAGGGATACAGGCCTTTCTCAAAAAATAAGAAAATTATCAAACAACCTAAATTACCACCTAAAAGAATTAGAAAAAGAACAAATGAAAGTCAAATTCAGCTGAAGTAAGGAAATAATAAAGATTGAAAAGGAAATAAAATAAAGATGAAAAAAAGACTAGAAAAGATCAATAAAGCCAAGAGCTATTTTCTGAAAAGGTAAACAGAGTCAACAAACCTCTAACCAGGCTCACAAAGAGGAAAAGAGAGAGGACCCAAATTAACAAATTAAGAAATGAAAAGGAAAAATAACTGATACCACAGAAATAAACAAAAAATCATAGGAGAATACCATGAATGGTAATATCTAACAAATTGGACAACCTAGAAGAAATGGACAAGTTCCTAGAAACATATAGCCTGCCAAAATGGAGTCAAGAAAAAACAGATTATTTGAACAGACCCATTACTAGAAGTGAAACAAAATCTTAAATTTTAAAAACTCCTAAAGTAAAACTTCTAATGTTTGCAAATGATGGAACTGACAAGGGATTAATTTCCAAAATATATAAACAGTTCATGCAACTCAACAGAAAAATACAAGAACAAAACAATCCAATCAAAAAACGGGAAGAAGACCTATAGACACACCCTTCTCAAAGAAGACACATAAATGGCCAATAAGCATATGAAAACATTCTCAACATCACTAATTATTAGAGAAATGCAAATCAAACCCACAATGACATATGACTTTACACCAGTCAGAATGGCAATCATCAGAAAGCCTACAAATAATTAATGCTGGACACTGTGTGGAGAAAAGGGAATCCTCCTACATTGTTGGTGGAAATGTAAACTAGTGCAACCGTTAGGGAGAATTGTATGGAGGACAGAAAAAAACTACAAATTAGAGCTACCATATTATCCAGCAATCCCACTCCTGGGCAGGAAAAGACAAAAATTGTAATTCAGAAAGATACTTGCACCCCATTGTTCACAGCAGCACTATTTATAAGAGTCAAGATGTGGAAGCAACCTAAATGTCCATGGACACATGACTGGCTTAGGAAGATGTGAGATATATCTATATATCAAATGCAATATTACTCAGTCATAAAAAAGAATGAAACAATGCCATTTGGAGCAACATAAATGGACCTAGAGATTATCATACTAAGTGAAATGAGTCAGAGAAAAATAGTACCATATGATATCACTTATATGTGGAATCTCAAAAGTGATACGAATTACTTTATTTACAAATTAATAGACTCACAGATACAGAAAACAAACTAATGGTTGCCAAAGGGGAAGGGGCAGGGAGGGATAAATTAGAGGTTCAGGATTAACGGATACACACTACTATGTATAAAATAAACAACAAGGACCTACTATAATGTATAGCACAGGGAACTATATTCAATACCTTGTAATAACCTATAATGAAAAAGAATCTGAAAAAGGTATACACACACACACATATATATAACTGACTCACTTTGTCATACACTTGAAACTAATACAACATTGTAAATCAAATATATAGCAATAAAAAATACTCTCTACTAAAAAAATTAAGTCAAAATTTTAAAGTCAAAAAATTAAATAAAAAGTCAAAAATTTTAAAGACATATACAATATATGACACTATAAATTTCTTAGAAGAGAACATAGACAAAACATTCTCTGACATAAATCACAACAATATTTTCTCAGGTCAGTTTCCCAAAGCAAAAAATAAACAAATGGATCCTAATCAAACTTAAAAGCTTTTATACAGCAATGGAAACCATCAACAAGACAAAAAGACAGTTTACAAAATGAGAGAAAATATTTGCAAATGATGCAACCAACAAGGGGTTAACATCCAAAATACTTTAAGAGCTAATACAACTCAATAGCAAAAAAAAAAAAAAATCAAAAAATGGGCAGAAGACCATAATAAACACTTTCCAAAGAAAACATACATATGGCCAACAAATTCACGAAAAGATGCTCAACTTGGCTAAACATTAGAGAAATGCAAATCGAAACAATAATGAGATATCATCTCACTGTTGATAGCTATCATCAAAAAGTACACAAATAATAAATGGTAGGATGTGGATGAGAGGGAACCTTGCTGCACTACAGGTGGGAATGTAAATTGGTGCAGCCACTATGGAAAATAGCATGGAAGTTCCTTAAAAAATTGAAAATGGAGCTGCCATATGATCCAGCAATCCCCTCCTGGGTAAATCTGGAAAAGATCAAAACTCTAATCTAAAAAGATAACCCAATATTAATGGCAGCACTATTTGTAGTAACCAAGACATACAAACATATATATGTACACCCCCTCACACACACAGGAACATTCAGTTCAGTCGCTCAGTCGTGTCCAACTCTTTGCGACCCCATGAATCGCAGCACGCCAGGCCTCCCTGTCCATCACCAACTCCTGGAGTTCACTCAAACTCACGTCCATCGAGTTGGTGATGCCATCCAGCCATCTCATCCTCTGTCGTCCCCTTCCCCTCCTGCCCCCAATCCTCCCAGCCTCAGGACCTTTTCTAATGAGTCAACTCTTTGTGTGAGGAGGCCAAAGTATTGGAGTTTCAGCTTCAGCCCTTCCAGTGAACACCCAAGACTGATCTCCCTCAGCCATAAAAATAAAATACTGCCATTTGCAGCAACATGGATGGACCTAGAGAATATTATACTTACCAAAGTCAGACAGGAAGGAAATATTTTATGCTGTCACTTATATGAGGAACGTGAAAAATAATACAAATCAATATATATATATATAAAATTAAAAGACTCACAGACACAGAAAACAAGGTTATGGTTACAAAAGGGAAATGGAAAGGGGGAGGATAAATTAGGAATATGCGATTAACAGGTAGGAGCTATATTGCAAAAAATATCAAAAGCAACAAGAAAAGGCAGAGTAACCAGAGATCAAATTGGTAACATCCACTGGATCATACAAAAAGCAAGGGAATTTCAGAAAAACATCTATTTCTGCTTCATTGACTATGCTAAAGCCATAGGATCACAACAAACTGTGGAAAATTCTGAAAGACATGGGACTATCAGACCACCTTACCCATCTCCTGAGAAACCTGTATGCAGGTCACGAAGCAACAGTTAGAACTGGACATGGAACAACAAACTGGTTCAAACTTGGCAAAGGAGTATGTCAAAGCTGTATATCATCATCCTGCTTATTTAAGTTATATACATCATGTGAAATGCCAGGTTGGATGAAGCACAAGCTGGAACCAAGATTGCCAGGAGAAATAACAGTAACCTCAGATATGCAGATGATACCACTCTAATGGCAGCAAGTGAAGAGGAATTAAAAAGCCTCTTGATGAGGGTGAAAGAGGAGAGTGAAAAAGCTGGCTTAAAACTCAACATTCAAAAAATGAAGATCATGGCACTGGGTCCCATCACTTCATGGCAAATAGATGGGAAAACAATGGAAACAGTGAGAGACTTTATTTTCTTAGGCTCCAAAATCACTGCAGATGGTGACTGCAGCCATGAAATTAAGACACTTGCAGTTTGGAGGAAAAGCTATGACAAACTTAGACATCGTATTAAAAAGCAGAGACATCAGTTTGCTGACAAAGGTCCATCTAGTCAAAGCTATGGTTTCTCCAGTAGTCATGTATGGATATGAGAGTTGGACCATAAAGAAAGTTGAGCCCTGAAGAATTGATACTTTTGAACTGTGGTGTTAGAGAAGACTCTTGAGAATCCCTTGGACTGCAAGGAGATCCAACCAGTCCATCCTAAAGGAAATCAGTCCTGAATATTCATTGGGAGGATTGATGCTGAAGCTAAAGCTCCAATACTTTGGCCACCTAAGGCAAAGTGCTGATCGTTGGAAAAGACTCTGATGCTGGGAAAGATGGAGGACAGGAAGAGGATAAGGGGGTGACATGATGAGATGGTTGAATGGTACCACAGACTCAATGGATATGAGTCAGCAAACTCAGGGAGATGGTGAAGGATAGGGAAGCCTGGCATGCTGCAGTCCACGGGGTTGTTCCAAGTCCAGTTCTAGCTGTTGCTTCTTGACCTGCATACAGGTTTCTCAGGAGAGAGGTAAGGTAGTTTGGTATCCCCATCTCTTTAAGAATTTTCCAGTTTGTTGTGATCCACACAGCCAAAGGTGTTCATATAGTTCACCTACTGTTGAAGCCTAGCTTTTATGATTTTGAGTATTACTTTGCTCCGAAGAATTGATGTTTTTGAACGGTGGTGTTGGAGAAGACTCTTGAGAGTCCCTTGGACTGCAAGGAGATCCAACCAGTCCATTCTGAAGGAGATCAACCCTGGGATTTCTTTGGAAGGAATGATGCTAAAGCTGAAACTCCAGTACTTTGACCACCTCATGCGAAGAGTTGACTCACTGGAAAAGACTCTGATGCTGGGAGTGATTGGGGGCAGGAGGAGAAGGGGACGACCGAGGATAAGATGGCTGGATGGCATCACAGACTCGATGGACGTGAGTCTAAGTGAACTCTGGGAGATGGTGATGAACAGGGAGGCCTGGCGTGCTGCAATTCATGGGGTCGCAAAGAGTCAGACACGACTGAGCGACTGAACTGAACTGAACATGTGAAATGAACACAATTGTAGTGTAGTTTGAGCATTCTTTGGCATTGAAATCAAAACATCTTTTCCAGTCCTGCGGCCATTACTGAGTTTTCCAAATTTGCTGCCATATTTAGTACAGCACCTTAATAGCATCATCTTTTAGGCTTTGAAATAACTTAACTGAAATTCCATCACCTCCACTAGCTTTGTTCATAGTAATGCTTCCTAAGGCCCACTTAACTTCACACTCCAGCATGTCTGGTTCTAGGTGATTGATCACACCCCTGTGGTTATCTGGGTCATTAAGACTTTTTTGTATAGTTTTTCTATGTATTCTTGATACCTCTTCTTAATCTCTTCTGCTTCTGTTAGATCCTTGACACTTCTGTCCTTTATTATGCCCATCATTGCATGAAATGTTTCGTTGGGGTCTCCAATTCTCTTGAAGAGATCTCTAGTCTTTTCCATTCTATTGTTTTCCTCTATTTCTTTGCACTCTTCAGTTAAGGAGACTTTCTTATCTCTCTGTGCTATTCTTTGGAACACTGCATTCAGTTAAGTATATCTTTCCCTTTTGCATCTCCTCTCAGCTATTTGTAAGGCCTCCTCAGATAACCATTTTGCCTTTTTACATTTCTTTTTCTTGGGGATAGTTTTGGCCACTGCCTCCTGTACAATGTCGTGAACCTCTGTCCATAGTTCTTCAGGCACTCTATCAGATGTAATCCCTTGAATCTATTTGTCACTGCCACTGTATAATCATAAGGAATTTATGTCATACTGAATGGGGTCCCTACTTTCTTCAATTTAAGTCTGTATTTGGCAATAAGTAGTTCATGATCTGAGCCATAGTCAGCTCCCAATCTTGTTTTTGCCGACTGTATAGAGCTTCTCCATCTTCGGCTGCAAAGAATATAATCAGTCTGATTTTGGTATTGACCATCTGGTGATGTAAATGTGAAGAATTGTCTCTCATGTTGTTGGAAGAAGGGTGCTTGCTATGACTAGTATGATCTCTTGGCAAAACTCTGTTAGCCTTTGCCCTGCTTCATTTTGTACTCCAAGGCCAAACTTGCCTGTTACTCCAGGTATCTCTTGACTTCCTACTTTTGCATTCCAATTCCCTATGATGAAAGGACATTTTTTTGGTGTTAGTTCTAAAAGGTCTTGTAGGTCTTCATAGAACTATTTGACTTAAGCTTCTTTGGCATTTAGTGGTTGAGTCATAAACTTGGATTACTGTGATACTGAATAGTTTGCTTTGGAAACAAACCAAGATCATTCTGTTACTTTTGAGATTGCACCCAAGTACTGCATTTCAGACTCTTTTGTTGACTATGAGGGCTACTTCATTTCTTAATAAGAGATTCTTGGCGACAGTAGTAGATGTAATGGTCATTGGAATTAAGTTCACCCATTCCCATCCATTTTAGTTCACTGATTCCTAAAATGTTGATGTTCACTCTTGCCATTTCCTGCTTGACCACTTCCAATTTACCTTGATTCATGAATTTAACAGTCCAGGTTCCTGGAAGGTCTACTGCATATTTCCCAACAATTTTCAGTGCTCTCTACTTCATTACACTCAAGCCCAACACCTATTTGACCTAATTGGCCTCTGGTAACAATATATTTCCCATCTACAAATTTTATTAAAACCTATTTATGCGGTCACTAGCAAATGAGTTCAATTCAAATCGGGCTACTCCAAGAACAGGCCCTATATATTTTGAGGATATCCAAAAGTTTGTCTGTGACATGTGGAATAATGGTCCCCCAAGGATGTCCATATCCTAATCCCTAGAACCTGTGAATATATTAGGTTATATGACAAAGGGGAATTGCTGGTTGCCGATGTAATCAAGGTAGCAGTTCGGCTATTTTTAAAATACGGAGTTTAATTTTAATTATTCCAATGAGGCCAATATAATCACAGAGGTCCTTAAACATGGAAGAGGGAGTCAGAAGATAGCATCAGAAAAAGATGATAAAAACAGTGCTGTGTTGCTGGACTTGAAGATGTAGGAAGTCAACCAAACCACAAATTTTATTATACTGTCTAGAGTCTCTGGACCACATATGATATTACATGACTTCCTATGGATTTCTGGAACAAATAGTTCCCCTCAACAGCCAAAAGATACCCCTCTTGAAATACAACTCTTAGAGGCCTATTGGATCCTTCTTGGTCCAGAGCTACCATAGGCCTTGAGTCTGTGATCTTTCGGAATCAACTGATCATTGCTTTGGGTACTGGAGGATGCCCTCAATAAATGCAAGTTCGTTGTTCATATTTTTAACAATTCCTATGCAGTGGTTAATGGTCTCATTTTTTGGTTTAGTCAGTAGGATCAAAACAGACTTTACGTTCAAGACGCTGGGACTGGGATTCTATTACTCCAGTTCAGTGCCAAATGCCTTATGCTCCTTTCTGCCCATGCTGTCACCCCTACTTGTTTGGGGTGGTCAATCAGCCCACAGCTTCCCAATAAGAAGTTACACCATAACTCCTAGAGGCAAAGGAATACTGCTCCTCCATCATATTTGTAATAATCTCTCAAGGGTAAAACTTTGCCTCAAGGTTTTGGAGTTAGTCCAGGACTTATATCAAGAGCCCCCACTTCAACCACCCTAGGGTTCTTACAGGTGCTATCCACAAGTCAATTCCAGTCAACAGCACAATCATCTCAGGAATGACCATCTCAGCCCTGCAGACAATGCATCCCAGATGGTGACCTCAGGACAGCCAACAATCCCAGCCTCAGCACCAGTACTCCAAGGTATCCTGCTAACACAATTCCATGCTGAAACCTGCCAAATAAAGACTTTGCTCCCTGATCCTCTCTCTTCTCCCATATCTAACCATGGCTCTGCCACATACCTGTACCCCTATAACTTCCCAACTACCTTTTCTTCTTTCTTGCTTTCTGACTTACTCCTCAAGTTTCAGTCTCTGCAGTCCTACCTAGATTCATCCTGTTCCCAACCTAACTGATGCCACCTCACAAGGCCTATTGTGGACCACTTCATAAAGATCCAATCCCCCCAAATTACCTAAGTCTCTACAACTCCATATTCTCTCCTATGCAATGGAAGGACACTCTGCAAGAAGCTAACAATTATTATCAGGCTCTTCCCTTCCTAGAACGGCAACATAGGGACCTACCTTTGCACATTACCAAACTTTTTGCATCAAGGAACTCCCACTAGGTTATTTCAATTTTGCTTGATCCATTCATTTCCCTCTTTCTGGGGTTGCTTCTTGGTGGAAACTAACATCCTACAAATTAGCTGACTACCTCACTGGTGCCCTACAATGTATCTCTCCTTTTAGATACTTAACACCTGAGTTTGGATCCGCATCTCCACTATCCCTACACAAAAGCCTAAAACTCTACTCTCTACCATGGCATTAGTTGAGATCTGGCTACATTAACTATTCCTATGACTCACTACAACCACATATAAGCTCTGATGTCTTCTCATCCAACTACCCTCATTTAAATCTTTACTACTTCCCTGTCATCATCTCCACTCCCTACTTTCCTAGACCTAGACACTACCTAGATAGCAGTAACAGAGCATGTTACCTGGAGCTAACCCTTCATCAATATATGGCCTGCTTTTAGGTGCCCCAGCCTAGACAACCACCATGCATCTAATTTCTGCCCTTTTATAGATATGCCATCTTTATCTCAGCTGCTTGTCATCCTCTCCAGTCACCCTCCAGCCCAGCACTCCTTCAGCCTCACCAGATGCTTCCATATTAACTTTCCCTCCTCGGACTCCTTGTCTTTCTCTGCCTCCTCGGCCAATCAGTATTACATACCACTGTGTCTCCCCACCCAGTGCTGGGACTATTTAGCCATCAAGTTCCTGCTTTGATACAGATTTGCCCACCAGAAACTCCACCCTGCAAGACCCATGGGCTACTGGTTCTCCTGTAGCACTTTTCCTCCTCCAGGGGGTCCTACACTCAGCTCCTCCACCCCACCCCTTCCCACCTGTGTGACCTGACCTGTGTCCTGTATGCATATGGTACCCAGGTCACTCTATCCAACTAGAGAATTCACTACTCTCATGGAGCCTTCCCTCACAGGGGCCACTTTTTAGCTATTATATTGGACCTCATCACAATCTTTGGTGTAACAGGCATACATTTTAGGTGTTTTCTATTCTGTAATAGTCACAACTCAGAGAGGTCACACAGACAAATGCCACAGCTCCTGGAAGACCACATACATCAAACAGCCCCAGCTGTCAATGCTGTTAATGAGGGACAAAGTTCTCTGGTTGCTATGGTAGCTGATAATAGATTGGCATTAGACTACCTACTGGCATCGTAAGGAGGAACGTGTGCCTTGAAGGGATGCTCGTACTCCACGTGAGTCAATAACACAGGAAAGAGCTCCAGAAGAGTTCAACAAATAAAACAGCAAACCAAAACAGTCAATATTACTACTAAAATGCTCAAAGAGATTCCCTGGATGCCATTGATTTCTTCTGCTGGCTATCTCCTTTTGCTGACTCCCCACTATCCTTCAGAGAGCTAGCGTAACAATTACTAGCTTTATTATTTTCATCAGCTTTGTAAATTTAATTTCTTCCAAGTACACATTTATTTACAGGAAAACTGGGAGGTTGCTGTATTAACCCAAATATCTCAGGTGAATTATGAAGAACATAGGAAAAGAAACTTGGTCCTCCAGTGACATTTGATCTAGTGCCAGTAGACTCTGTCTCATCTCCTGTCTGTGTCTGTCAACTCTCGTCCAGTACGGTTCACACTGGTCCACTCCCACCCCTCGAGCTCATGTGTACTCTCGGTGCCTCTTTCACACTTTTGGCAGTAGGTTGGCTCTCCTCCCACTGGCAGGACTTTCCTCTCTACAAAATGCTTACTGGGAAGAAGGATGGGGAGAAGGCATAGTTAGGGAATTGGGGATGGACACATGCACACTGCTGTATTTAAAATAGATAACCAACAAGGACCTGCTATATAGCACATGGAACTGTTCAATGTTAGTGGCAGCCTGGATGGGAGGGAGGTTTCAGGGAAAATGGATACATGTATATATATGGCTGAGTCTCTTTGAGCTGTTCACCTGAAACTATCACAACATTGTTTGTAAATTGGCTTACTCCCAATACAAAATAAAAAAAATTTTTTTAAAGTGCTCACACACTCTCTACACTCTCACTTCTGGATCTATTCCATTAGAGTCTTCCTCCTTGCTCATCATCTTGGGACTTCCCTAGCTGTGTGAGTCATAATCCTTTCTTTCTTTGATTATACTAAAGAACTACTCTTAAGGTTTTGACATCTGAAGCTGACCTTGGAAGGGGAGCTTCCTCATTTTATGATAGAGTTGCCATGACATATATTATTACAATTATTTTGCTGATGAGCAAATTGAGGAGCTTTGAAGTCATTTGAGATGATTAGACACTACCCAAGGGGGAGTCAGGGATGGATGGATTGGGAACTTTTGATTAGCAGATGCAAAGTATTATAGGAAGAATGGATGAACCATACGGTCCCATTGTATAGCACAGGCAACTGTATTCAATATTCTACAATAAGCCATAATGGGAAAGAATATTAAAAATATATATGTATAACTGAATCACTTTGCTGTACAGCAGAAACTAACACAATAAACTCTACTTCATTAAAATGAATTTTAAAAAAAGACTTGTAGGCTCTAATTTATTGTACATAATCTGGGTTAATAACACTAATGCGATCCTATGTCTTTGAAGCCAGATTATGTACAATAAATTAGAGCCTACAAGTCTTTTTTTAAAATTCATTTTAATGAAGTAGAGTTTATTGTGTTAGCTTCTGCTGTACAGCAAAGTGATTCAGTTATACATATATATTTTTAATATTCTTTCCCATTATGGCTTATTATAGAATATTGAATACAGTTGCCTGTGCTATACAATGGGACCGTATGGTTCATCCATTCTTCCTATAATACTTTGCATCTGCTAATCAAAAGCTCCCAATCCATCCATCCCTGACTCTCCCTTGGGTAGTGTCTAATCATCTCAAATGACTTCAAAGCTCCTCAATTTGCTCATCAGCAAAATAATTGTAATAATATATGTCATGGCAACTCTATCATAAAATGAGGAAGCTCCCCTTCCAAGGTCAGCTTCAGATGTCAAAACCTTAAGAGTAGTTCTTTAGTATAATCAAAGAAAGAAAGGATTATGACTCACACAGCTAGGGAAGTCCCAAGATGATGAGCAAGGAGGAAGACTCTAATGGAATAGATCCAGAAGTGAGAGTGTAGAGAGTGTGTGAGCACTTTAAAAAAATTTTTTTTATTTTGTATTGGGAGTAAGCCAATTTACAAACAATGTTGTGATAGTTTCAGGTGAACAGCTCAAAGAGACTCAGCCATATATATACATTTATCCATTTTCCCTGAAACCTCCCTCCCATCCAGGCTGCCACTAACATTGAACAGTTCCATGTGCTATATAGCAGGTCCTTGTTGGTTATCTATTTTAACAGACTTAGCAGAAGAACAATATTGCTCAATCTCTACTGATGCAAAATCCCCTAAGATGCATTAACCTGCTTTTCTTCCAAGAGAAGGTCAGTATGCTGAACATGATTGATAGTCTCTCTGTACAAAGAAACTGTTCTACTCTTTCCTGCTTCAACTGTGATCTTTGAGAGTGTAAGATGATAAATGGGGTGTAATGGGCCACTGTATACCATGAAATGGTAAAATAATGATGGATCTCCTATCTTGAGCATCTATTATGTTCCAGGCAACTTATATACACTACCTCGTAATTCTTACAAATCCTTATATCTGTGAGATGGTTGATTTTGCCATCCCCATTTTACAGAAAAGAAAAAGAGGCACATTTCAAATTAATTAAAATCTAACAAAAGACAGAGCTAGTTTTCAAGTTCATGCCACTCACTCTCCATATGTGAAAAAATACCTACTATCTCTTCTTCCTAAGACGTCTGTGCTGTGCTGCTGTGCTTAGTCCCTCAGTTATGCCTGACTCTTTGAGACCCCATGGACTGTAGTCCACCAGGCTCCACTGTCCATGGGGATTCTCCAGGCAAGAATACTGGAGTGGGTTGCCATGATCCTCCAGGGGATCTACCCAACCCAGGGATCAAACCTAGGTCTCCTACATTGCTGGTGGGTTCTTTACTGTCTGAGCCACCGGGGAAGCCCTTGTCTTATGACTTGAAGATGTTTCTGATAGGCAAAATGATGCTGCCCTTCCAGTTCCCTACCCCCAGCCAAAGATGTCCACATCCCAATATCCAGAACCTGAGAATATATTCCCTTACAAGGCAAATTGAATTTTGCAGATGTGGTCAAGGAAAGAATCTTGGAATGGGGAAATTATTTTTAGGATTATCCAGATATGCCTAATGTAATCACAAGGGTCCTTATAGGAGGGAGGCAGGGAAGATCAAAGTCAGAGAAGATATAACTATTCAAGCAGAGGTTGGAGAGAGAAGACCATGAGCCAAGGAACAAGGGCAGCCTCTAGAGGCTGGGAGAGTCAAGGAATGGATTCTCCCCTAGAGCCTCCAGAAGAGACACAGTCCTGCTGACACCTTGATCTCAGCCCTGTAGACTCACTTTTAACTTCTGACTTCCAGAACTTTGGAATAATAAATGTGTGTGGCTTTAAGCTCTCAGGTTTCTGGTATTTGTTACAGCCTCCATAGGAAACCAGTGTAAAGTCCCACTGTATTTTAACTGTATTCTCTGATATCACTATTCACCTCATAATATACATAATATTCACTACATACATATATTACAAGGTAAATAGTGGTATCAGAGAGTACAGTGTACAAAAATATGTATATATTACAAGGTAATTCTTGTCTGGGAAAGCCCATGGACAGAGGAGCCTGGCAGGCTACAGTCCATGGAACTGCAAAAGAGCTGGACACAACTTAGCGACTAAACAACCATACCAAAATAATTCCTCTATACTAACAAATCTTAACTTCTTCCAGTGCTTGTAGTATACTAGCACCATAATAGGCACTTTCAGTTCAGTTCAGTGGCTCAGTCTTGTCCGACTCTTTGCGACCCCATGAATCTCAGCACTCCAGGCCTCCCTGCCCATCACCAACTCCCGGAGTTCACTCAGACTCACATCCATCAAGTCAGTGGTGCCATCCAGGCACTTTACAAATAGTCATTTAATTTTCCTAACAACATGCTGTAGTGATAGATTCGTGTACAAAATGTTTGCAGAGTTGTTTCTAGAAACTGGTTGTCCAACAAGAGACTATATTTCCTATAATATTTCATTCATCTTAGTATGGCCACATGATAGATTTTGCTAGTGAAATCTGAGCAGAGGTAATGTGGTTAGGATTAAAATTCAACATTCAAAAAACAAAAATCATGGCATCCGGTCCCATCACTTTATGGCAAATAGATGGGAAAACAATGGAAACAGTGACAGACTTCATTTTCTTAGGCTCCAAAATTACTGTGGATGGTGACTGCAGCCATAAAATTAAAAGACACTTGCTCCTTGGAAGAAAAGCTATGACCAATCTAGAGAGCATATTAAAAAGCAGCAACATTACTTTGCCAACAAAGGTCCGTCTAGTCAAAGCTACGGTTTTTCCAGTAGTCATGTATGGATGTGAGAGTTGGGCCATAAAGTAAGCTAACTCCAAAGAATTGCAATTCTTTTGAACTGTGGTGGTAGAGTAGACTCTTGAACTGCAAGATCAAATCAGTCAAGCCTAAAGGAAATCAGTCTGAATATTCACTGGAAGGACTGATGCTGAAGCTGAAACTCCAATACTTTGACCACTTAATGTGAAGAGCCAACTCATTGGAAAAGACCCTGATGCTGGGAAAGATAGAAGGCAGGAGAAGGGGACTACAGAGGATGAGATGGCATCACCAACTTAATGGACATGAGTTTGAGCAAACTCTGGGAGTTGCTGATGGACAGGGAGGCCTGGCATGCTGCAGTCCATGGCTTTGCAAAGAGTCAGGCACGACTGAGCAACTGAACTGAACTGAATGTGGTTAGCAAGTTTGTATGCTTACTTCACTCTTCCTTTCTCTGCTACACACACCTGGAAAACTGTGTATTAATAGAAGCAGCTTTGGTCCCTTTTCACTACTAAAATCTTTTAAGAGGAAGAAATAAATATCTAGCATATAATCCATCAAGGCCTGGGAATTTATATTGGTTAGTGTTACTTTAACCATACTGTATCCCTATGAAGCATACATTATTAACCTCAAGTTTAATGGTAATGGGGTTAGGGCTCAAAATGATGAAATAACTTGACTAAGGTAAGAAATTTGAAAGTGGCAGAGGCAGAGTTCTGACACCAAAGATCGTTGTATTTCTACAATGTTACAAAGTATCTTAAAACTGTTGTTCAATTGTTTGTTGAACAAATCTATTTAAAATTTTTTTAAAAATCTCTGGATCATATTTTGGGTTTATAGGC
Source organism: Cephalophus harveyi (assembly GCA_006410635.1). Lineage (NCBI taxonomy): Eukaryota > Metazoa > Chordata > Mammalia > Artiodactyla > Bovidae > Cephalophus > Cephalophus harveyi. The sequence continues at coordinate 315,316 of SJYT01029530.1, forward strand.
ATTTTAGAGATTAGTGTGTTAGTCCCTCAGTCCTGTGCGACTCTTTGTAACCCCATGGACTATAGGCTCCTCTGACCATGTAATTCTCCAGGCAAGAATACTGGAGGGGGTTGCCATTCCCTTCTCCAGGGGATCTTCCTGACCCAGGGACTGAACTTGGATCTCTCACATTGCAGGCAGATTCTTTATTGGCCGAGTCACCAGGGAAGCCCCTTTAGAGATTTTCTTCCCTAAATCTCTTATAGTCCTTCAAATATGAGAAAAGGGAGACCTAAAGATACGAGTGACTGGCTCACGTGAGGGACCAGAACCCAAGTCTTCTTTTCTTCATCCAAATGGTCCTATACATCAATTTGCTTTTTAGTCAAAAATGGTTTTCAAACATTTTAATATAATATCATCCATGACCACTCAAGGTATGAGTGTCCTCCTTAGAATTAAAAAAAAAAAAATAGCTGTTAAAAATACCTCTGAAGCTACCAATGATATATTTTTCCTTAGACTATGTATATGTGTGTGTCTTCATATGTATACCTTGTTTAAATATATATAGATAGATAAACACACACCTTATTGTAATTTTAGTCTCTTATTCTACTGAGACTAAGTTATCTTCACACTATAAAAGTGGCAGAGCACTGAACAGATGGAGAGTTAAAAGAATGAGTTGAGGATTCCACATCTTGGCAGTCTGAAAATATGTTCTACTATAGTAAACACATTTTTAGCAAACAAATAATGGCAACTCACATGTTGATCTCTCACTAGAACTCTCTAGTTTGGCTTATTTTGTTCTCTAAGTATAGCTGAACTTCTTTGCAAGAAATAATGACTTCCCCCACTTTTCAAGCCTGAAGATGAATTTAAGGATGCCAGAGAACAAGTTAAAATTGTAAAACTACAATTACGATTTTGCACTGGGTAAAATTTTTCTTCTGAGATCAGAACATGAGTACGGGATGGATCATTTTGATTTTTGCTACTGAAATGGTTTCAAGTTGGACATGGAAGTTCTACTGTGGAATGATTTCTCCAAAAAGCTGTAATTTCTTTAATAATGATAGCTCTAGTGAAGGAAGGTCTGAACTTCTGAATATACAATATGTCATGAGATAATGACAGACCCACTGTATTTGTGATTCTACATGTTAAATTTTTATTTCAACTCATTATCTTAGTATCAAGGAATCTAGGGGCTGGAATGGAACTTGAGGGTATAGAACAAAGGGTCTCCCCAATTTCTATTACCTTAAAGCTATAGCTGCATGCTAAATATACTATTCATTTCTTAGTTTTTCTGTAACTAAATTTTCAAACTAAAAATCAATTTAAAAAATTATTAGTTTTCTTGAGGTGAAACCTACATAACATAAAATTCACTTATGCAAATTTAATAATTTTGAGTGAGTTTACTGAGTTGCACCCATAACCACAGTGAAAATTTAGAACATTTCCATAACCTCTAAAGGATACATCCTATCCACTTTCACTCCTGGCTCCCACTTCAGCCCTAAACAAACACCAGTCTACTTTCTGTCTCATAGATTTGCCTTTTCAGGATATGATATATAAATGGAACTCCACACTATATGGTCTTCCATGTCTGGCTTATGTTCCCTCGGAAGTCAGTCTGTCTGACTAAAAGTTGGGCTCAGATCACTTCTGGGACTTCCAAGTGAGCTAGTGGGGCAAAGCACAGAGCTTCAGCACACCTTGATTCTGTCTGTGATCAGCTCACCCCACAGCCTCAGATCCTTCTGAACAGCACAGAGAAAGGAACAACAGATCTCGACACTCCCATGTTCTTTTAAGGAAGCCTTGTGGTGACTTTGACTTCTTTTACAAAGTTAAATTCAACCATCTTCTCAGAGCTCCATCAGGGTCATGGCCTTTGCAGAGGGGCTGACCCCAGTGTGTCACTGCACTGTACAGCTGTTAAGAGAGACTGGCTGAGTGGATGAAGGGCAGGGACTTAATGCAAGTTTATAACCTGCACTTACTGGTAACTCTTCCTTCAGGAGGAATAACTGCAGTTCCAGATAGGAGAATGGAGTTCAATGAGTTACCCAAACCTGCTGGCATCTGTTAGGCATACCTGGAGCTGGTCAGTATAGCTGAGGCATCCATGACCATCCAAAGTTATCACGGACTGGTTAATACTCCATCTGAAGTGACTGGACACAACTTGTTCCTGTAAGAAGCTGGGGGACACTGGCTGCTCAGGGTCATGTCACTACTTAGCATGCCAGAATTGCCTTCCTTATCAGAATTAACCAAACAAATTGCTTTACCAACTTAGAATGGACAGTACACTGTATGTATCTATCTTTTCTGTTTAGACTGGCCAAGGATCGCCCAGTTGAGTCAAATTATACCACGGGTACCACTTCTGGGGGTTCCCTTCCTCAATTCCCTTAAGTTTAAGCTTTGCAACAATGCACCCCCTAGAACACAAAGACTGGTTTCTCAGAAGCTGTCCTAAAGTCATGGGAATTAATTTTGTATTGCTTTGTTCCTACCTTAATCAAGGATGAAACTCAAACATTCTTGATAAATACTTATATTTCTTCTGTCTGGCCATGAATTTCACCTCTAGCAGCACAATACAAATATCCCCTAGTTATCCCTCAAACCATGTCTTCAATTCTGAAGACCAACAAAACAGTGGTCCTATTTCCTTATTCATAACTGTGCTCTTCAAGGGGCTTGGAATGGCTTTGAATACTTTTTTAAAAAAGTAAACACTCTGGGCCCACAGAACACTCAGCTGAGCACATCAAGGATGTTCTAAGAGGCAAGAGGCAGGGACAAGCAGCATAATGTTTTTGAGATTCATCCATGTTATAAAAAGTATCATTACATTTTCATTGTGTGTATGTACCACAGTTTGATCACAGGAAAAGCAAGGGAATTTCAGAATTCCTTCTGCTTCACTGACTACACTAAAGCCTTTGACTGTGTTGTGCTCACAACAAATTATGGAAAATTCTCAAAGAGATGGAAATACTAGACCACCTTACCTGCCTCCTGAGAAACCTGTATGCAGGTCAAGAAGCAACAGTTAGAACCAGCCATGAAACAATGGATTGGTTCAAAATTGAGAAAGGAGTATGTCAAAGCTGTATACTGTCACTTGGATTATTTAATTTATTGCATAGTACATCATGTGAAATGCTTGGCTGGATGAAGCACAAGCTGGAGTCAAGATTGCTGGGAGAAATACTAATAATCTCGGATATACAGATGACATCACTCTAATGGCAGAAAGTGAAGAGGAACTAAAAAGCCTCTTGATGAAGGCGAAAGAAGAGAGTGAAAGAGCTGGCTTAAAACTCAACATTCGAAAACCAAAGATTATGGAATCTAGTCCCATCACTTCATGACAAATACACAGGGAAACAATGGAAACGGTGAGAAACTTTATTTTCTTGGGCTCCAGAATCACTATGGATGGTGACCGCAGCCATGAAGCTAAAAGACACTTGCTGTTTGAAGAAAAGCTATGACAAACCTAGACAGTGTATTTTTAAAAAACAGAGACATTACTGACAAAGTTCCTTCTAGTCAAAGATACGGGTTTTTCCAGTAGTCATGTATGGATGTGAGAGTTGAACTATAAAGAAAGCTAAGCGCTGAAGAACTGATGCTTTTGAACTGTGGTGTTGGAGAAGACTCTTGAGAGTCCCTTGGACTGCAAGGAGATTCAACCAGTCCATTCTAAAGGAGATCAACCCTGAATATTCATTGGAAGGACTGATGCTGAAGCTCCAATACTTTGGCCACCTGATGCAAACAGCAGACTCATTGGAAAAGATCCTGATGCTGGGCAAGATAGAAGGCAGGAGACAGGGATGACAGAGGATGAGACGGTTGCATGGCATCACCAACTCAATAGACATGAGTGTGAGCAAGCTCTGGGAGATGGTGAAGGACAGGAAAGCCTTGCGTTCTGCAGTCCAGGGGTCACAAAGAGTTGAACACAACTGAGAGAACAACAGCAGTAACAACCACCACAGTTTGATTATCCATTCACTAACAGGTATTTTGTTTATTCCTTGCTTTTTCATTTTGGCTATTATAAAGCTGCTATGAATATTCATGAACAAGAGTATGTATGTGTTTCATGTTTCTTGGATATTTACCTGGAAGTAGAATTTCTGGGTTATATGATTAATTTATGTTTAACGTTTTTAAAAACTGTTTTCCAGAGTAGCTGTACCACTTAAAAACCAGCAATGTATGCTGGTTTCTCCACATCTTCCCCAGAATTTGATATTATCCTGTTTTTAATTTTAGCAATTTTGGTAGAAGTATGTGATATCTCATTATGGCTTTATATTTCCTCAGTGGCTAATGATGCGGAACCTCCTTTCATGTGATTCTCTGCCATCTGTATATCTTCTTTAATAAATATCTATTCATATCTTTTGTTCATTTTCTAATTGGGATTTTTTACATGTGGAGTTTTTAGAGTTCCTTACATATTATTCATAGGAATACTTTGTCTAATAGGGGATTTACAAATACTTTCTTCCAGTCTGCATACTTATCTCTTCATCTTTTTAATAGAGTTGTTCACAAAGCAAATGATTTTAATTTTGTTGATGAAAATATTTGAATTGTTCCTTTATAGATGCATTTACTCTCAAGTCTAAGAATTGTTCACCTGGTCCTAGGTTCCAAAGATTTTGTGTTTCTCTCTGAAAGTTCTATAGTTGAGCATTTTCCATTTGAGTCATTTTGCATTAATATGTTTTTACAAGGTGTGGGGTCTAGGCTTTTTTCCTATAGATGTCTGTTAACCAGCTCAGCTTGCCATAGCAAACTATCATAGGCTGGGAGGTTTCAGCAACAGAAATTTATTTTCTCACAATTCTGAACTCTAGAAGCATGAGATCAGGGTTGGGTTCTTGGTGAAGGCCCCTCTCTCCCTGGCTTGCGGAGAGCTCCCTTCCTGCTGTATACTCACATAGAGAAGGGAGGGGCGAGAGAAAGGGAGAGAACGTAGATCTCTCTCTTCCTTTTTCTAATATGCATTAGGACTCTATCCTTAGGATCTCATTTAACCTTAAATACCTCCTCAAAGCCCTATCTTCCAAATATAGTCACCTTAGGGATTAGAGTTTCAACATATGAATTTGTGGGAGTGTGGGGCAGACACCATTCATAACATCCTATCACTCCAGGACCATTTGTTAAAAGAGTTATTCTTAAATTGTGTCAAAAATCACTTGGGCATATGTTGCAGGTCAATTTCTGGGCTCTCTGTTCTGCCCCCTTGATTTGTGTGCCTCTCTCTCTACCAATACCACACTGCCTTGATTACTGTAACTATTAAGCCTTAACACTGAAAAGTCTTTATTCATCCTTTACTCTTCTTCTTGAAAATTATTTTGGCCTTTCTAGCACATTTCCTTTTTCACGTAACTTTTAGAATAAGCTTGCCTATGTCTACCAAACCATGCTGGGATTTTAATAGAAACTGCATTAGGTCTATAGATCACTTGACTCTTCCAGGGTGACTCTTATATAGTCACTTGGCTAATATATACACAGGCCTAGAGAGGACATGGAATGCTGTGCAGAAGCAGGGCCAAAGGGGGTAGCCTAGGACAAGTTAGGGTGCCTTTATCAGTAGCAATTCTGATTTGGGCTGAAGGCAACTGGAACTAACCGTATCATATCTTTGTTTCTTACTCTGAGTTCTTGCTAGAATCCCAGACAAAAAATTCACAGAGCATGAACCTGAGTCTTCCTTGTGGCCCTGGGGCCTGGCAATTCTAAACTTTGGGACCAATCTAGCCTCAAGGACAATCTCCAAATACCATTGACCTTAGGCTGTCAAGTCTGATGAAAGCAACAAACAGAACAAGCCTAGGCAAATGGACCCTCTTTCTTATTAGCTATGATTTAGACCCAGTGCCTCTGTGGAGCCGTATGGTCCCAATGAACTGAACTGGAAAAATATTCAGGACTCTCTGCCCCTTTACCTTTAAGTCTAGGCACGGGACTGCCTCAGAGACAGAGGAAGCCTCCCTTCCCCTGAGCCCCTCTACTGGTGCCCTTGCAGTATCTACTTAACCTTCCCAGGACACAGATATCCCTTCCTTGGCCCCACAGGAAGAGAGAGAGTTCCAAAGCCAAATCCAGAAGGCAAAAAGGGAAAAACCACAGCGTCACCATGGCATTTGAATTCCAGCATTGTTTTTTGGTTTATTTTGTAATCATTTTCCTTATTAGCCTGCAAGCTCGGCCCCAGCCCTGTAGCTCTGTGTTCCAGAGCCTTGATCCCAATCAACGCGGCCTGGAGGTGGAGCGGGAGCCATGGGGGGAGGGTAGCCTCAGTCTCTCCCTAGAGGCCGCCTTTCCCCAAGCTCTTCCTAACTGCACAGCTGAATCTGTTTGCTTGTATTGGTGGAGAAATTGAGTTTCATAAATCATCATGCAGTTCACGTGGACGCTAACATCAGATAAACTGCCTGACAACCTAGCTGTAACAAATCATTGCTTGTTGCTATGCTGCTCCTCAGAGCTCGGAGAGAAAGATTCCATGGCGCAGTAACAACCGGTTATGTGTCCCAGGGGCAGCCGAAGCCGTGGCTTCAGCCTTTCAGTGCCTTTGCTCATGTTGCTGCCTTCTTTTCAGAACAGACCCCTCTATCCATCACCAAATCCAGCTCAGCAGCCTTCTGTGGAGTCTCCCTGCTCCCCACCCCCAAGCCCCCACCCCTCAGCCGCTGCTCCTGCAGCAAAAGCGTCATGAATCATCCACACCTCCCGTTGCCCTAACAGCCCTCTTCTCTGATTGTTCTTCCAGCATGATTGGTTTTGTTCCTTATTAGATGGTAAGCTGTGGGCAGTGGGGAGCCAGGGAATGTTTCTGAGCCGGGCAGAAACCTAACCAGATTTGTGTTTCCATCAGATGACTGATGGTAATGGAGCATGAGATAGTCGGGAGAAAAATCTGAGGCTGAGTCACTGGGGAGGTGGTTCTGACAATGTAAGGGATGATGGGGGTGGATTCGGTGTGAGGGTAGTCAGAAGAGAGAATATTGACTTTAATTCCAATGTGTTGGTATGTTTTACCTGAAACATGCGATTTAGATCTCTCAATCAGCAAAAACAAGGAAGGGGTTGCTGCTGATGGATTAAATGGGATCCGGCTCGTACCGCACCTTACCTGGAGCCGGCGTTGGGTCAGTAGCAGTTACCTCTCTTCCTCCCACCACAGCAGTCCGTGTTCTGGGCCCTCATCCTGGGGTGGGGTGGGGGGCGGGTGAACAGTGATGTTGAAGCAAACCAGGGCAGAGGATTCATCCGTTACAGGTGAAAAGGAATGACCTAAATGGAGGTGGGTGGATGGATGGCCTTCCCGCTCCTGTACCTCAGCGGTGTAATATATCTACTCACCCAAGATCTGAATTTCAAACGTGGACAACAAGAGGCCGAATTTCTACACTAAAGAAGGTTGTTAAAATTCACAGAGCAGAGAAGCTCTTTAATAGACAAGATTCATGATGGTCTTTTCACAAGGAAGCAGAAGATTTATTACAAGCATGGGTTCTAATGTATGTTGTGCCTGATGCCTTCCCTCCTTAGGACAGAGAGGAGGAGACACCCCAAGGGCTTTCAGCCGGGTGCTCCCTATACGCACTTCCCATGTCCTTTGTTCATGGCTGCTTGAAGCCAGGGAAGGCCAGAATCAAGTCATGCTGACCATCAGCAATTTGTTGATGCTCTCGGAATCTTTGCTTTTTTTAATTTTACACCTGCAGTTTGGAAGTAATCATGTTTCTTGTCTACCCTACAGGGTTTTGCTCAGATTGAGCGAGGGGAAAGGGAGTTACGACCTGGTGTTAAAATCTACCCTAAGCCAATCCATTGACTACAGAGATTATTTTCGAAACACTAACCTGAGTCTGTGGCTTAAGCTTTAAAACAGCCTTCTACTGCCCTTACAAAAGTCCACAATCTTCAGCATGGCTACAGGTCCCAGGATGCTCTGGCCCTACTTGTCTGCCAGCCTCAACCTGTTCCATGTCCTTGGCACTCCAGCTGCACCGGCCTTCTTTTCAGTTCCCTTAAGATACCATACTCTTCCTGAAGTTCTAGGTCTTTAAACATACGGTTCCCCTGCCTGGAAGATTCTTGCTCCTCATCTTCACTTGGTTAACTCTTATCCTCCTTTTAGGATTCAAATGAAAAGAACTTCAGTCATTCGGATCACAAATATTTATTTAGTACCTACTGTGTGTCGGGCACTGATTTTTTTTAAAAATATTTATTTATTTGACTGAGTCAGGTTTTAGTTGCAGCACATGGGCTTGCCTGCTGCATGCGGGATCTTAGTTCCCTGACCAGGAATTGAACCTGTGTCATCTGCATTGCAAGGTGGATTCTTAACCACTGGACCATAAGGGAAGTCCCAGGCACTGTTTTAGATGATGGGGACAGTAGTGAATAAAAGGCAGAGCCCTAGATCCTGTTTATCTTATATTCTAGCACTGGGGAGAAAGAGGAAACAAGCAAGCAATGAATGGAAAGATAATTTTGGTGATTGTTGAAAAGACAAAAAAGGGGTAGGGAACTCCAGGCTCTCTGGAGAGTAGTGGTTGGGTGGGAGAGGTCTCTACAGGTTGATTGGATCACCTCTTAGTGACTGGAGCTGTGACACTGATAAAAAGGATATACCAGAGAGAGGCAGCAGCAAGTGCAAAGGTCCTGAGGCAGGACAAGCTTTGTAAAGTCAAGAGGAAAAAGACTTATTCCTAGGGCACAGTGATGGAGATAGACAGGTATACCATTGGTCAGAGAGGTAAGTGGGACAGATCACCTAGGGCATTATAAACCACAGGTAAGCAGAGTATATCATGAGAAACGCTGGGCTGGAAGAAGCACAAGCTGGAATCAAGACTGCTGGGAGAAACATCAATAACCTCAGATATGCAGATGACACCACCCTTATGGCAGAAAGTGAAGAGGAACTAAAAAGCCTCTTGATGAAAGTGAAACTGGAGAGTGAAAAAGTTGGCTTAAAGCTCAACATTCAGAAAACGAAGATCATGGCATCTGGTCCCATCACTTCATGGGAAATAGATGGGGAAACAGTGGAAACAGTGTCAGACGTTATGTTTTTGGGCTCCAAAATCACTGCAGATGGTGACTGCACCATGAAATTAAAAGACGCTTACTCCTTGGAAGAAAAGTTATGACCAACCTAGAAAGCATATTGAAAAGCAGAGACATTACTTTGCCGACTAAGGTCCGTCTAGTCAAGGCTATGGTTTTTCCTGTGGTCATGTATGGATGTGCGAGTTGGACTGTGAAGAAAGCTGAGCACCGGAGAATTGATGCTTTTGAACTGTGGTGTTGGAGAAGACTCTTGAGAGTCCCTTGGACTGCAAGGAGATCAGCCCTGGAATTTCTTTGGAGGGAATGATGCTAAAGCTGAAAAAAGGCTATGGTTTTTCCTGTGGTCATGTATGGATGTGCGAGTTGGACTGTGAAGAAAGCTGAGCACCGGAGAATTGATGCTTTTGAACTGTGGTGTTGGAGAAGACTCTTGAGAGTCCCTTGGACTGCAAGGAGATCAGCCCTGGAATTTCTTTGGAGGGAATGATGCTAAAGCTGAAACTCCAATACTTTGGTCACCTCATGCAAAGAATTGACTCATTGGAAAAGACTCTGATGCTGAGAGGGATTGGGGGCAGGAGGAGAAGGGGATGACAGAGGATAAGATGGCTAGATGGCATCACCGACTCGATGGACATGAGTCTGAGTGAACTCTGGGAGTTGGTGATGGACAGGGAGGTCTGGTGTGCTGCGATTCATGGGGTTGCAAAGAGTCAGACACGACTGAGCAACTGAACTGAACTGAAGGGCCTCAGATTTTCAGTTTAAATGTAAGTCACTGGGACATTTTAATTTATGTTCACATTTTTAAAAGATTACTCTTGATGCTATGGAGAATGGGTAGCAGATATGACAGAGAGAAATAATGGAAGGAAAACCTTTGGAGACTCCTGCAGAAGGCAAGGTGGACATGGTGGTTCAAGAAAGGGTAATACTGGTGGAATTGAATAAAACTGGGTTTTATTTTGCAATAAGAGCCTGTATATATCTTGTTCATGGATTGGACATTGGGGGTGAAGAAAACAGGTGAGAATACAGAAAGTAAGGAGAAATACCCCTGGGGAGAAATTAAGATTTCAGTGTCTGATATGCCAGGCTGCCTTCTTATGGAAGACTTCCCGGATCTCCAGTTAGGGATCAGGTTAGAGCTTTTTACTGGTCGATCTGACAGCAACCCATAGTTCTTTTCTGTAACACTCCTAACGTTTATCATTTGTCAGTATTTGTTCAAAAAAATTTCCTCCACTAGACCTGAGGGGAGGGACCCACCTGTCTTGTTTAACCTTGTTTTTCCAATGTTTTGCACAGTGTCTTGTAAATAGTTGTAGCTTATAATGTGATGTAATGATATTAACAACACTTAAAGAGTAGTGTCACTGTGCTACATCCTGTTCTGAGTACTTCACATGTATTAGTTCATTTGAGTTTCACAACAATCCCCTGAAATGGATACTATCACATCCCTTTGACAGATAGGTAAACTGAAACACAGAGAGTCAACTTGCCCAGCTAGCAAATGCCAATAAATGAAGAGAGTTATTCATTACAAACAACATCTTATTCATGCTGCAAGCAAACACCGTGAGGTATGCTGTGTTTCCACCATCAGTTTGAGGCCAGGCATGCATGCTAAGTCTCTCTGGTTGTGTTCGACTCTTTGAGACCCCATGGACTGTAGCCTATCAGGCTCTTCTGTCCATGGGATTCTCCAGGCAAGAATACTGGAGTAGGTTGACATGCCCTGCTCCAGGAGAAAGTCCTAACCTAGGGATTGAAATTGTGTCTCTTGTATCTCCTGCATTGTACACAGGTTCTTTACCACTAGCGCCACCTGGGAAGCCCCAGTTTGAGGCTGGCAAGACATATAAATCTGTTGACAGAGCCAATCATGGGAAGCAGAGTCAGTGGGCTTTGGACCATTCAGAGGCTAATTGAGAAAAAGCTTTAATTGTGAAGACAGCATAGTACAGTGGTTGAGAGCACTCACTTTGGGCCCAGACTGGCTTGGTTTGAAACACAACTCTACAACTCACCAGCTCTGTGACACCTTCATGGAATTGGGTTGGCCAAAAAGTTCCTTTGGGTTTTTCCTGTAACATTTCACCAAAAACCAGAACGAACTTTTTGGTCAACCCAATACTTAATGCCTATGTGACTCAGTTCCCCCACCTGTAAACCCTGGCACTCTTAATAGTACCTGTCATCATTTGGAATGAATGTGATAATATTTGTAGAGCACTTAGCATAGTGTAGCTGTTGTGGGAAGGAACTATAGTTTGCCTATGAGAAATGTCAGAACACCAGGATTCCCTACTCCCTTCAATCTTCCCCATAGAGCGTTCGTCCTGGATTAAGATGTTAGGATTAAAGATTCACTGGGGTTAGAATGGACAGTAACCTAATTCACCCCCTCTTCTTCATCACACAGATAAACTGGGGCATGCTAGGAAGATGAGTAGGATGAAATGGATAAAACCCTGGGAGTCCCTTGGACTTCTGTATGTTAGAGGTTTAAAAAAGACTGACATGTACTATCCAAAGCTAGAAAAATCAGACATCATTATGATCGGAAAAAAAAAAAAATTCTTTCCAATCATTTCTAAGACAACCTCTCAACTTTCTGTGATTTGAGGGTCGAAGAGCAAGGATTATTAGAGTGTTCACTTACATTCTGAGTTTATTCACCCTTCAATCAAAAAAGAAAACCAGAAAAGCTTGGGCATCTCTGATTTTCTTTTTCTTTTGTTCTTTCTTTCAGTCTTCTGGAAGAGGGGTTAATGAAAAATGAATTGGTCAAATCCCAGCTCATCAGAAAGAGACAGACCAGGGCTAAAAATGTGTGATAATCAGGCCCCAAATCAGCAGGATTGCCTCTGCTGAAGTGGACTTAAAAATAAGGTGTCTGAAAAGCCAGTCCTCCCATTTCTTTACAAAGAGCTTTCTTCAAGTTGTATTCCTTTCTGTCCAGCAATGGTCGATGACGTCAATTTCAGTTCTACACCGATGACATAAACAGCTCCTTATCAAGCACTCGGGCCACTGCACAAACCTGGCTTCGAGAAAGAACTGTCCTGATCTGACACATGATCCAAGTCAAAATATTTGAAATCCAGTTTGAAACTGTGGTCTGGTATAACTGACACAATTCAGGGCTAGGTATTTAAAAGCTGATGCAGAACGTACAATCCACTGGCAGAACATTTGCCCAGGGCTGGTGGATATGCAAATTGTTACAGTCTTTCCAAAAAGCAATTTAGAAATACAGATCAAGAACCTGAAGAGTGCTCAGACCCCTTAACCCAGTAATTTCAGTCATAGGAGTTAAACCTGAGGAAATATTCAGAGACAAGGGGTAAGATCAATGTACAAGGTTGTTACCTACAGCACTATTTGCAACTACAAAAGCAAAGTAGGAACCAAAGAAAATATCCAACAATAGCAAATTACTTAAATTATGCCATATTTCAATCAACCAAATACATGGTTGTTTAAAGAAATGTTTAATAGAAGGGGAAAAACATTCCCAATGTGACCATGGTGGGGAGGAGAGGGGAAAGAAGGATTCTAAGCAACATAATTCCAATTTGTTCAATCAATTCTATTTATCTATATATCCACCAGACGTCGTCTCTCAACCCACCTGGAGAACAACGCCTAGAAAAAAGCCTGGCAGTAAATAAATATATTAATGGTAGCTACCTTGGAGTATTAGTGTCCCGGGTGTTTTTCATCTTTACACTTTCCTGTATGTTCTAAGTTTTCTATAGTAAGCGTGTGCATGCCTACTGCGTGCTCAGTTGAGTGCTGTTCTTTGCGACCCCAGGGACTGCAGTCCACTAGGCTTCTCTGTCCACGGAATTTTCTAGGCAAGAATACTGGAGTGGTTGCCATGTCCTACTCCAGGGATCTTCCTGAGCCAGGAATCAAACCCAAGTCTCTTGCATTTCCTGCACTGGCAGGCATAATCTTTACCACTGTGCCACCTGGGAAACCCATAGTGAGTACATGCTACTTTAAATGTGAAAGAGAGTTATAAAGAATACCAATTGCAGAAACAAGCTAACCCTAACTCTTCTTTCAAGGAAGATCAAAGAATCATTGGGGTTCTACCTTTATTTCCCTGCCTTCGTTCTCCCTCTCCTTCAACTCTTCTGCTGTGTCATTTTTTCTAAACTATTCTTTTTATTACATAACCCCTTGTTCTTTAAAAGATTCTCTAGCTCTTTACTGCACACACATATATATATATATATGCCATATATGGACCATCTCTGTGCCAGGTTGGAGAAGGCAATGGCACCCACTCCAGTGTTCTTGCCTGGAGAATCCCAGGGACGGGGGAGTCTGGTGGGCTGCCATCTATGGGGTTGCACAGAGTTGGACATGACTGAAGCAACTTAGCAGCAGCAGCAGCAGCAGCTGTGCCAGGTTGGCGCCATGCATTCCCCCTCACCTCCCATTACACTCCACATATTGCCTGTGCCCCAGAGCAATCTCATATGCTCCTACCTGCAAGTTTCTTCTTGGCCCACTCCACTACAGAAGACTGGGTGCACGCCCAACATCCTCTTCATACTTAAATAGGTTGCTTTCTGCCACATACAGCAAAGCAAATGCTGAGATGCCAAACTTTGCACCAAAGGGCTCATTCACAAAACGGCCAAACAGAAAGATGGAGAACTCTCAAACCGGCCTCCCCTGAAGTGAGGGGCTGGGGGTATTTATGGGATAAAGCTGAGGTGTGGGAATTATGGGAAAAGGTGATTGGAAATTAGAAAGTGATGTAAACATTGTTCTGTGCAGGTGGAACTACGCTATAGACTTCTTCATAGGCTGAAGATTCAAGAAATGGAGACATTAGCATGTTCTGAGTGTGGAGTTTTGGGCCCTCTGATGTCAAAAGGTCATGGGTAAACACTTGTACAAGCCCAATCAGAGGGCTGGTGGTCCTAAACAGTCTTAACTGGCTTGAACTTAAACTGGACACAGCTGGCTCCAAGTTCTTGACAACTTGTTTAAGCTACCTGATGCTTGGAGAACATGCAAGGTTTTTGTAGCAACAGTTAAAGCAAGCTTGCTTGGTGAAGACATATTACAGGTTTAGTTGATCTGACCGACGATTACATTGATCTCACTCTCAGAGATTTTCACTTGTCTCCCCGTTGGGAGCACGTGTTCTAGAGATTTAGGCAAGTGCCTTAATTTCCCCTTGCTTTAGCTTTCCCATGTGAATAATGAGAACTGTATTGATAATAACATGCAACCTATACTATTGGTTGTCAAGGTCAACAGACCTAACACATGTCTAAGGCTTAGAACAGTGTCTAGCATAATATAAGAGTTCAAGCAATGTTCCTTATTCATGTTAGAGGCTGTAAATTCCTTAAAGGTAGGATCCTAATTTCATCCCACTTTATAACTCCCACAGGACTTAGCGTCTTGCTTTGTCTCTGGCTGGGTACTCAATGAATATTTGTTGGGTAAATGTGTGACTCGGAGAAGGCAACGGCACCCCACTCCAGTACTCCTGCCTGGAAAATCCCATGGATGGAGGAGCCTGGTGGGCTGCAGTCCAAGGGGTCGCGAAGTCAGACACAACTGAGCGACTTCACTTTCACTTTTCACTTTCATGCACTGGAGAAGGAAATGGCAACCCACTCCAGTGTTCTTGCCTGGAGAATCCCAGGGACGGGGGAGCCTGGTGGGCTGCCGTCTATGGGGTCGCAGAAAGTCGGACACGACTGAAGTGACTTAGCAGCAGCAGCAGCAAATGTGTGACTGAATGACAGTTATATGAGCCTTTTCTGACCATACCTCTCACCCTTCTGGGCACCCTGTGACTAAATTGTCCCCCATCAATCATGTGGTCAGTATCAGTGCTCATTACGCACAGAGCCTGTGCAGTAGCTGTTTAACTCGGCACCAGATTTCTTCTGCTCCTAAAGTATTTGGGGCAGAGAGGTTGATACTTGATACCCTGCTCCCAGGTTTTTACTCTGTTCAGATTTTTCCATTGCAAGTTGCAGAATAGCTACCTAATATTTTTCAATCTTACTAATCTTCCTGGCCACAGCCTAAAGAAAATTGCATTAAGCCTCTCGCATTAGCCCACATGTTCTACTATCGCAAATGAACCTCAGGAACCGTGGAGTGGACTGCAGGGGGACCACCTACACAATTCATTTGCAAGTTAGAGAAAAATAAATAAATGAAGGCAAAATATAACCGATTTATTTACATAACCATTGTGTACTCGGCACTGCGATAAGAGTTCCGTGCATTATCCTGCTGAAAAAATGTTCTGGGCACTTAGAAGCTGCGTGATCATAGTCAAATCAGTTTGTCCCTCTAAGCCTTGGCTGATTTCCCCAGGCCACTTCTGCCCTGCCTGGATACCTCTCCTATTTGCTGACCCACCTGTCAACTGCCTACTAGAAAACTCTGCTTACAGGTGCAAAGTGGAGTTAATTATTTCCTACCCTGGACCACTCACCACCCACTCAGCTGCCCAATGCAGAAATCTGTGTACACCCTCCCTCCCTTCTTTTCCCCTCACATATAATTCATTGCAAAATCATTTCAACTACCATGCTACACTTGCCCTCCAGATTTACAGCCATGACTTCAGTTCAGGCCTCTTTCATGTCTTATCTGCTTTATGGTAACAACTCCCAGCTGGGCCCCCATCTCAGCCTTGCTAGTCTAGTTTCCCCACTATAACCCATGATCTCTCCAAAATAAAAGAATGACCTTGTCACTCTCCAGCTTTTAAGCCCTCAGTGGCTCTCCATGAACTCCATCAGATGCCATCTGACCCCTGCTTCTCTCTCATGCTTTATCTCCAATCCATCAGTTCCTCCCCTGCATACTTTGGACTTTTTATACTACATGAGAGGTTCTCAAAACATGATTCAAGGACCCATGGGGTCCGTAAGGCCCTTTCAAGGGGCCTGAGGTCAAAGCTATTTTCATAATAATGCTAAGACATTATTTGCTTTATTCACTTTCACTCTCATGAGAATTCAGTGATGTTTTCCCAAAGCTCTATAATGGGCCATATTCTAACAGATTGAATGAAAAAACAGGTATAAGGAGCCAGCTGTCTTGTGTTAAGCTTGACAAGGGGTTTGCAAAAATGTAACTATGTCAGCTTCTCATTAAGGTTTCTTTTGTTTTGGAAAATGCATTTATTATTCATAAAAGATATACTATTTATGTTTATTTAAACTAAAACGATTATTTTCAATTAATAAGCACGTTAAAATTTTTTTTCATTTTAACTCAGTATTTTGCAATAAATATCTAGAGATATGACCCACATAAACAAAATCTTTTGAGGGTCCTGAATAGTTTTTAACACCATAAAGGGTTTCCAGCACCTGAGAGTTTGAGAACCACAGCACTAGCCCAGTGGAACCGCCCAGAGTATTCCAAAGCGTCAGCTAACGAGTGGCACTGTTGATTTGAATCCATTCTCTGTCCATCTGTCAGTGGTTCTTGAACTTGAGGGTGCCCAGTGTGTGCTGGTAAATCTTCAACAACTGGTTCTTCAGACATACCAAGACCTAATCTGTAGCATTTAGCAATTTCTAGGGTGTAAATACTCCCATGGGCTTGCCTAATAGCTCAGAGAGTAAAGAACCTGCCTGCAATGCAGGAGACCTCGGTTCGATCCCTGGGTTAGGAAGATCCCCTGGAGAAGGGAATGGCTCCCCACTCCAACATTCTTGCCTGGAGAATTCCATGGACAGAGGAGTCTGGCAGGCTACCATCCACGGAAAAAACTTCTGTGTTGACCAATTTCAAGCTATCAACGTGACATCACTGAATAGTGTTGGGAAGGGCCACACGGTAGCTCATGCTGTAGAGTATTTCTGCTGTACAAATACAGTCAACATAACCCAAGAGCACAGATAATAGTAATCTGTAGTAAAATACCTAGGAATTATAGTGATGAATTTGGGGTATTTCAAGTTTGAGTATATTTGTTTTAAATATAATTAAACATAATTGTGGCTTTATGTAATCTAATTTTTTACAATGGCTGCATTTAGCAACCAGCTCACAAAATTCCTGAATATTTAACAGTTGGCTCTGGTGCCATAGAATTAACTTTCAGCATTTGACAATTTCAGATGCTCAGGCTTTACTCCAAAATTACTAACTCCCTAGGGTGGGACCCAGGCTTTTGCATTTTTACATTTGAATCCCCCAGCTATCATCAAGCCCAGTGCGAGTCATTTGTACATTCTTCCCTTCATTGCTACTGCTACTGCTAAGTCACTTCAGTCGTGTCCGACTCTGTGCGACCCCATAGACGGTAGCCCACCAGGCTCCCCCGTCCCTGGGATTCTCCAGGCAAGAACACTGGAGTGGGTTGCCATTTCCTTCTCCAATGCGTGAAAGTGAGAAGTGAAAGTGAAGTCGCTCAGTCGTGTCCGACTCAGCGACCCCATGGACTGCAGCCCACCAGGCTCCTCCGTCCATGGGATTTTCCAGGCAAGAGTACTGGAGTGGGGTGCCATTGCCTTCTCTTCATTAAGGACCTGTATTGTGTCAGACACTGTTTCAAGGTGCCAGGAAGATAAAACTGAATAATAAAAAAAAAATCTCTGCTCTTGAAGAGTTGATATTCAAGTGGAGGAGACAGTGCCTAAACACAGGAGCAGAGATCATACACCATACATGAAGATGGGAATAACTCTTTGAAGAAAATTGGGTAGGGAGTGGAAAGCAATGCAGATGCAGTGGGTAGTGAAAAGTCCGAGGCAAGGGCAAGTAGGGTGGACTTGAGGAACCATGAGGGGGGCAGGCTGGGTGGAGCACTGGGGCAAGAGGTGAGTGAAAGGAGGTGAGATCCAAGGAAGGCAGGGCTGAACTCAGAGGTGGGCGGGGGCGGTCAGGCTGCGGGGCTCCAGCCTTCTCTAGAGCTCCTATCCCAGCACCGACCCTTACGGAAGACCCAGGGTCTGCTCCACTATACTCTAAGTTGTCCACATTCCTACCAGACTATGCGCTCTTTTAGAGCAGGGACAGTCTATTTCCCAGAGTTTGGTGCAGTGTGTCATACATCATACAAACTTCATAAATATTTGTGCTAGAGAAAAAAATTATGGCAACACAGCAGCATTTATCTGGCTCAGCTCTGACCAGCTCAGATCCCTGGGACTGAAAAACAGAAGTGCCAAGGGCATAGACTGTGGCATTAGGTGGGCTTGAATTTGAATCTAACTCTTGGAAACTAATTTACTACCATCCAGTGTCCTCTAGTATACACTGCAGAGGAAAATGACATGCAATTATGTTTTGTCCTATGCTTAGCAAAAAGTCCTGGCCATGTTATCTAAAAAATTCCCCTGACAGTCTTCGTCCCCTCATCCTGGTTTTTTTTTTCTTCATAACACTTATCACTGAGGTTATATTGTATAATATTTATGTATTTGCTCATTGTCTCCTCCCTCTACTCTCAATCCCACTAGAATGTATGTTTCATGAGGGCAAGGGTTCAATCTGTTGCAATCGTCCCTATGTTCTCAGCACCAAGAAAGTCCTCAGTACCTAACAGGTCCCCAGTAAATATTTGATGGGTGTGGATTGATGGATGGATGAATAGGTGGATGTATAGGGATGGATGGATAGATAGATAAAATTTGATGCTTGGATACATGAAGGGATAGTTAGATAGGCATGTGGAGAGTTCAATAAATGTTGGTTATTATTAATTTCACCTTTTTTCAATTACTTCCCTTTGGATTAGGAGCCCCATTGGGTGGCTCACTTGTACCTGTTTGTGTCGTGAGCCGCTTCCATTTTTCATCCGTGGCACCTGCCATGGCCTCCTCAAGCTCCTGCCCTGACATCATGTTCTGGGGAGGCAAGAAGTCTACTTGAGAATTTTATTTCGTATTCTGCCAGGAAATTGTTTCTTACTAGAACCTGACATCCCAGAAATTTCTCAGCTTCATACCT
Source organism: Cephalophus harveyi (assembly GCA_006410635.1). Lineage (NCBI taxonomy): Eukaryota > Metazoa > Chordata > Mammalia > Artiodactyla > Bovidae > Cephalophus > Cephalophus harveyi. Next base: position 334,417 of record SJYT01029530.1, read on the forward strand.
GATGAAGCCAACCTCAAACTGACAAGTTTCCCAGCAACAATGGGGTAATTGCACTTCAAAGCATATATTTAGCTCTTGTTTTCAATCTGTACAGAAAAGATGGTTGATGACTTTGACTTAAGAACAAAACCCTACCTTCAGATTTGTTTGACTGGTGCTCTCCCTCGAGAGAGTGAATTTAGGAATAGAACATGGAGCTATGCTCTTGGTTATAGTGATTAGGAGATTTTGGAATCTGGCAAATCTAGGCTTGAATCCTGGTTCTGCCCCTTACCAGCTCTGTGCCCTGGGAAAATAACTTAACCTTTATGAGCCTCAGTTTCCTTTATAAAATATTGCTTCCTCCCTTAATATGCATTTATTCAGCACCTATTAAGTTCCAAGCATTGTGCTAGACTTTAGAAGTACTGCCAGTGAGCAAAAGTCACACATGGCCTCATACTCACGATCTTATACTTTCTCTGGTTGCAAAGCTACTTAACAAATAACGATGCAAAGAGGAAAGATACGGTGTGATGTGAAGCTACAATGGGGACATATTCTAGCCAGAGAAGGTTAACTGATAAAGTAAGGGTTAAATTGAGTCAGGCGAAGAAAAGATGTGGTGAGTAGGTTGCAAGGAAAGAAAAAAAAGTTTGAGGTTTTATTGAGCTATGGTTTAGAACTAGAGATGAAGATTCTGCTTTCATAAGAGGTTTGGTGAGATTCTTGGAATGTCATGCCACTTTGGGGACAAAGTACACAGAATCCAAAACAAGGCAATTACCCCAACTTCTGCATAAAATCTTGATGTTTTCTAGCATTGGGAACAACATCATGTGGACTTGATTTTGGACTTTTATATATTTTGGAGATTAATCCCTTATTGGACTTATCATTTGTAAGTACTATCCTCCATTCAGTAGGTTAGCTTTTTCTTATTGATGGTTTCCTTTGCTGTCCAAAACCTTTAAGTTTAATTAGGTCCCATTTGTTTATTTTTGCTTTTGTTTTCTTTGCCTGAGGAGACAGAGCCAAAAAAAAATATTGCTGAGATTTATGTCAAACAGTGTTCTGCTTATCTTTTCTTCTAGGAGGTTGTTTCTGGTCTTACATTTAGGTCTTTAATCAATTTTAAGTTTATTTTTGTTTATGGTATGAGAAAAATGCTCTAATTTCATTTTCCTACATGTAGATGTCCAGTTTTCCCAGTACTAATTATTAAAGAGACTGTCTTTTCTCCCTTGTATATTTTTGCCTTCTTTGTCATAGATTAATTGACCATAAGTGCGTGAGTTTATTTCTGGGCTCTCTATACCATTTCATCGACCTATGTGTATGTTTTGTGCCAACAATTTTTAATTAATTGTCGATATTTAAAAATTTTGAGATGCACCACAAAAATCAGAAAAAAATTTATAACACTGGGGTCCATATCTCCCAGTAGAACTGGACAGAGGCAGTTCCCTATGGAACTTCCCACATATTATCAACGAGACTGCCTACTTGCTCTCTGTGTACCGTGAGTTTGAGATCCTCTCATTTCAAAGATGAACTGTAGTCCACAAAAGTTTCCAGAGGTGGCTAGCTGGTTAAGAACAGTAGAGCTAATATCATAGTTAGTATCTTAAGGAGTGCTTCTACCAGCAGGATAGGAGGCATTTTTCACTCAGGTGGACATTTTCAAGCAATAATTCCAAACATGTGATGAACTGCCTTGTCCTCAAACAGCCTGGCCTCATAGCACTGCTTAATTCACATTTAAATTACACTGGGAACAAATACATTGCACAATGTTCAGCTCCAGGTTGCAGAGAAAAACATACTAATAGAGCTCTGCAATTACGAGTAATTTTTCTCTGAATCCTTCTCTTTCTCTCCCACTCTGGATTAATGATTGCCTTCACAAAGAGTCCACATGAGCTTTCAGAGCTAAAGGAGTAAACAGGAGGACATGCATTAACGTGGCGAGCTGGTTACCTCCCACGCCTGAATAGAGAGCTTTTAGAAATGGAATTTTTTAGATGTGCTTCTCCTACAAATATCAGGTGAACATAATCTCCAAGGCCGTGGGTGTTGGGTGGAATGACATTCACATCAGTCATGGAGTAAATATCCAGGAGCATTAAAGAGGGAAGAAAACATCAGTCCAATTCCTTTGAGTGGCAGAGGACTTACTATGTGCCTAGTTGTTTGTGCACGACGCTTTCACAGGTTTTAGTTTATTTCCTTTGCACAACTCACAAGGTTGTGAACAGAAAAAAAAAAGAAAAAAAAAGCAAGCAAGGAAAGACACAGTATTAAACCTACATCTTTTGATTCTGGGTTCATTTTGGTGATATCAGGTAGATCTGGGGGAGAATCCCAGCCCCAGTGATCCCAGTGTGTGACCTCAGGTTAATTATTTAATGGTTCTGAGCTTCATCTGGTCCTCGTCTGTTAAATGCCCTATGCTAGGTACACAGTAATAGTTTTTTTTTTTTTTTTTTCAGTTAGACTATGTGGTTTCCTCACTGGGGTTACTAACATTGAATACCATTTAAAAAGCACTGGGGCTGGTATTTGAAAATTTGGATTCTAGTTCCTACTCTGTCCTTTCCTGCTAAGACTCATAAGGAAATTATCTGGCTCTTTTCAATAATTAGAAAAACATTGCACATGGCAATATAATTCTAAATGTATTAAAGGTTATAAAATGAAAAGTGGGTCTTCTTCCCCATTAAACAGTCATTGCCTTTCTTGGAGGCAATGCCTATTAACATTTACTTGAATATCCTTCTAGAAGAGTTTTGTACTATACATATACAATCACACACACACACTCTAACCCTCAAATGGAACTTAAAATAAGCCTTGGAGATGTGTGTTGGCCCATATCACCTCATTATTATTTTAATGTAGCTAAGCCCATATTGATAGTCATTTAGGTAATTTCCAGTCTTCTGTTAATAATAGTAATAGCTAATATTTATGGGTTGTTTGGAATGTGCCAGGCACTATTCTAAGTACTTTGTATGTATTAACTCATTTAATATAACCACCCTGAATAGAAGCTATTATCATCATCCCCATTTCACATCTGAGGACAATGATGCCCAGAGGACTTGCCCCTCAGACACACAATAAGTAGCAGAGGTTGAATGAACAATACTGTAACACATCTTTGTCTGCGTAGTTTTGTGCACATTTGTCAGAATAGCTAGCAAATGATGGCTCTTAACAGCAGTAGTGTAATCAAATTGCATTTTTGAAAGATCAATATGATAGCAGGGTGGAGAATGGACTCATCTTACGGCACCTGTCACACTCTGCTGTGCGTTTCCCTGCCCCTAAGCATCTCCCTTGTTCGATTATGAGCTTCTTAAAGGTAGGGATGCTGTACCCCAGGGATTGGCACTGAGGAAGGATATTGCTGACCCTTAATAACATGTGTGAATAATTATTTAAAAAAAATAAGGAAGCCTTCAAAGGTAATGACAGTTGGTATTTGGGCAGGATTTTAAAGGGTGAATAAAATTATAATGGTCAGGAAATGGAAGAAAATTTTTCTCTGTATGAAGAAATAACAAAGGAAAAACCACATTGGATGTTCGAGGAGACAGAACACTGCCCAGGCTCTCTGGGGAAAAGGGTACACGGTGTGATATGCTCACAGAAAAGACTGGAAAGGAAACTTGGAGGCAGACGTGGGGGATTACCTGAGGGACATTACCTTGAGGGACAGGACAGAGCATCTACGAATGCACCCATGTAGACCCATGGTCCTGGTGTCAGTTTATAAAATTGTATTCATCTCCATACTAGGTTTCTCCCCTCCACTTTTCACTTTCCAGCATCATAATGGATGGCAGGTTTGTCAGTAACAGTAGCCTGAAAAAACATCATATCAGTGCAGTGGGCATATTTTCAGTTTTCATTTATTTTAATCCTCACCAACTCCCTGAATTCACTGGCTGACATATTTATTTTTCTAAGTTCTGGGCCTGTGGGTCCAGCTTTATAGATGTAGCTTATAGATGTTCAATTCCCATTCATTTATATGCAAACATACCTCTCAGTAGATTTTGTTACATTTCTGTTAATCTTGAATTTCATGAAGTTATATAGATATCTGACAACACATATTACTTTAAATACATGCTAACGTTTTTCGACACTTGATTGTTGATCCTAGCTAATATATGCACAATAAGATTCAAATTAGAAATTAGTTCTGCTAGCCACTCAGAGCTATGTATCAGCACTGCCCAAGAGGAATATAAAGTGAGCCAAATATCAGTCACAAATACGATTGAAAAATTTCCACTAGTCACACTTTAAAAAGCAAAAAGAAATACAAAATTAGTATGTTTCATTTCATCCACTGTATCTAAAATATTATCTCAACATGTAATAAACATTAAAATTATGAGATATTCTACTTCCATTCTTTTCATAATAATGTATGGTATATTTACAATATACCTCACTTTGGACTAGCCATATTTCAAATGCAGAAGTTACATAAAGCTAGAGGCCACTATATTGGATAGTGCAAAAACTAGAAGCTATAGGTTCCAGCTTCTTTGAATAACACTAAAATTAGCTGGAAGAACTGTTAGACTGGTTTACATCTTCCCTGCTCCAAGGTAACAATGTAAAGCTTATTTCAAGCTTATAATTATTTGGGGGAAAGATCTATTAAGTCTCTAGGCATAAAAGACTCCAACCATGTAAACTCTTCAGGGAAAAGTTATCCAACACCTCATGCTCTCTTCTCTGTTTCTAAAGCATCATGTGTGCTTTGTAATAGTCAATTTGCTTCTTTGCCTTCCTCCCGGATTCTAGGGAGGCTCTGAGAAAGCTTTCTTTAAATAGAGAACAGAGGTGTCAACTCACTTGTCTCTGGACTAGTCATCTTAGAATGGGTGTACATTGTGGTCGTTAAAGAGCACCAACTATGCTGCAGAACACCTGGCTTCAAATGTTGGCTCTGCTGCTTACTGGTTTTGTAACATTTATCAACCTGCAAAATGGGCATAACAGTATCTGCTTCACTGGATTGTCATGAGGATTGAGTAGCATAATGTAGAACATTGACACGTACAAAAATGATATAAATATTTGCTCTAGTGTGATGTAGAAACAATGGCATATAGATAGACTGTATAAATATTTACTATAATTTAAAAATATTTTTACTAGGCATTTCTTGCAACATTAAATCCCCTCCTTTCCCTTTCTAAAGTGTAGTATTTGTCACTTAGTAATCCCTTTGCTCCTCTACAAAGAAAAACAATGAGTGCAACACATTTTCTCAAGGAGAATTCACCTGGAAAATAGCCAAGATATTTTCTTTTAGAAATAGAATTACTCCATTAGGGATGTTACCTAAGAAATATTATTTTAAAAATAGAATACATAAAAAGCAATATGGCAGAACCACTTAGGTATTTTCTGATGGTTGAGAATTGATTTGAAAGTGAATAGGAGAAATTTTAAATAATTGTCTATTTAAAAGGAGCCACTGAATGAATTTTCTAAGCTCAAAATTTTGACTCTACTATGTGATAGATGTTTATGATTCCTCCTCAAAGATGTGCTTCTCCCCTAAAAATCAAGTTATAAGAAGGCATTTTGTAAACATTTAAGTTGTTCAATAAATATTTATCCAATAAGAGATATTTTATGGAGAAAAATCACCAGACTTAGAGCCTCCCCGCTTCTCTTTAACTGAAAAAAGAAAAACACTTGAAAACAAGGATGTGTATAGATACATATTCTCTCACAAAGAAAATTATGTTCAAATATAAAATGAATCTTTAAAAAAAAAAGCTTCCTTTGAAATTTCTGATTTCAAATCCCACCTGTTTCTCCCCTTACCTTTCATTTCCAGTACTATTTCCTATTTCCAGTACTCCTATTTCCAGTACCTTTTTTCCTTAAATTGGGGTATAACAGCTTTACAGTGGTGTGCTAGTTCTATTATACAAAGAAGTGTATCAGCTATATGTATACATATGTCCCTTCCCTCTTAGACCTCCTTCCTCCCCAATTCCACCACTCTAGGTCACCATAGATCACCAAGCTAGGCTTCTTGCACTATATCCCAGGTTCCCACTAGCTATCAATTTTACACATGGTAGTGTATGTATGTCAAACCCAATCTTCAGTTCATCCCACTATCCCCTTCCCCAACCCCCGTGTCCACCTGACTTGTCTGCATCTCTATTCCTGCCCTGCAAATAGGTTCATCAGTACCATTTTTCTCAATTTCACATATATGCCTTAATATACAATATTTGTTTTTCTCTTTCTGACTTACTTCACTCTGTATAACAGACTCTAGGTTCATCCACTATCCAGTAGTTCTTGAGGAAAGACTTTTGAGGCAGAGTTTGCTTTTCACCACCCACCTCCAAGACAGCAGCAAAAGGAGCAAGTAACCTCTTCAAAGATGCCTGGAGTTCTTCCTGAATCAGCCCAGGAAAGGTGATGGATATAAACTAGTTCTTCCTGAATCAGCCCAGGAAAGGTGATGGATATAAACTAGCTCTGCATTGCAGGGACCCGTGAACCACCCCCATCCGGCTAATTTCAAGAGGGCATGGGCTTCTGTACGTAAAATTCTTATTAGAAATCTTCACCAGTTGTGACTGGCAATGGGTAATTTTTGTTGTTGTTGAGTGAAAAAGAAATTATTACAGCTGACTGCATGCAGGAAAAGCTTTATTAAGTCAAGGAACTATTATAATTTTTTTTAAACAGGGATATAGAATACTCAAACATTTTTAAATGACCTATGAAACAACTGGCATATATTTAGTAAGCAAGATCCACTTTAACAATTCTCTCTGCTCCCACCCTCAGTGCTCAACCATAGGACATTCATTTATTTATCATGTTTAGTATTTCTGTCTCACAGCCATCTGTCAGAACTTTTGCTGCAAAAACGTGTTTTTTAACAATCAAATACACAATGGGGAGATATGGTTAGACATTTACAGGACTTGAAATGTTTAAGAATAATACACAATAATAGGATTACAAGAAGGGCAGTGGTATCTTTCAATTCATTTTGCTATTTCCAGTCTCTTTTTCAAACATTAATCTCTAAAGTCCATCCAAGTCCCATCCTTGAAATGCATCCTGTTCCTTTTTTCCTCTCCTCCTCCAATGTCCATTATTTTAACAATTCGAGTTCTCTCGCCTGGGGAAAAGGACAGTTATTAACTCACAAGGGACATTTATTGACATCTAATTGTTACAACCCAAACCACAGCACAAAAGTTAGTCATGTACAGGTGACACAGCACAATGGGGTCGGTCCATGTTTTCAGCACACTGAAGGAGAAGAGGGTCGCGATCTTTAAGGCTCAGGGTTCACATGACGATGCACTTGCCCAGCAGCTTCTCGGCCGTCTTGGGGATCTGGGATTTCTTCTGCGGAGGCTGGGCGCCGGCGGGGGCGGCGGCGGCGGCGGGCTTCTTCTCGAAATTTATCAGCAACTGGAACAGCTCCTGGACGTTGATATTCATCTTGGCCGAGGTCTCCAAGAAGGCGCAATTCCACTCGCACGCATAGGCAGCACCTTCCTTCTCACTCACCTCCCGACGGCTCTCATCGCACTTGTTGCCCACCAGGATGACGGGGCACTTTTGCGGGTTGTTACCTTTGAGTTGACGGATCAGCTCATAGAGCGGCTTCAGCTCCTCCAGGGTTTGCTTCCTGGTGATAGAATAAACCAGGATGAAGGCGTGACCCCTGGCAATGGCAAGGCGCTGCAGGCCCCGGTAGCGGCGGCCACCGGTGGTGTCGGTGATGTGCAGCGCACCCGCCTTGTGGCTGCAGCCTAGCGCCTGGCGGTAGGTATCTTCGATGGTCGGCAGGTACGCCTCACGGAAGTTGCCGCGCACCCACCTTTGCACCAGCGCGCTCTTGCCCACGCCGGCCGAGCCGAGCACCACCACGCGGAAATCTCTGCTCCTTCTCTGGGGCAGGCAGGTGCGGATGACGATCACGGTCGGCAGTGGCCGCAGCCGCTTCATCAGCCGTTCCTTGAGGCCGAAGCAGGAGTTGCCCATGGTCAGGTATTAGCTGAGAGGTGCGTGTACTGCTTCTCAGGCACTTGGCCAGCAGTGAGGGACGCCTACGGAGGAGAGAAGAGAGGATGTGTGAGGGGTGGGAGTCTAACTCGGAATGATGTCTTGTCGCAGCGCCTGCCTGGCCCGCTTCTCCCTGGGGACATGGGGCGGGGGGCGGGGGGTGGTGTTTGCTTCGACTCGCTCGCTAACCCCACCCTCCTCCCTCCTCCCACTTCCCTCCTCCCTCCTCCATTCTCTGCGGTGAGCTGTCTCTCTGCCCACCCCAGGAACCCACCAAAAGCAATGCAGGTGGGGAGGAGGGCAGGAGCGCCCCGAGCCTCTTCTTCCAATGATACCTGTTTCTTACTTTCGCGGTGGCTACGCACCTATTTTTATTTTATCATGCCACACTACAGAATACTGCAATAATGGACAGTTTGCCAACCCTTAAAACATGCACATCCGAGCGATGTTAGCAAACATTTTCACCCTAAATAAGCCCTTGCTGTCTTCTCTCCTGCAGTATTAAAAATTATGCCTATATCTGACAAGGATCGATCACTGCGGGCAAGGGTAGGTTGCCGCAGACACCGCGATCCAGGGTGTGGTCACGGGGGGCAGTGCGAGGGGGCCGCCCGGGAAGCCCACAGGGACCAGGATTCGTAACGCTAACAGAGACCCCTAACCTGCAGCAACCGTCCCCAGGTACCCGCTTCCCTGATAACGTGCCCACTGCTTTCCACCCCGCGATAATCCAGGCTGGTTCGCTCGCTACACCTTGCATTTGAGTGCCCGAAAAAAAGGCGAACAATAGCTTTTACCTCTTTCCGAGGCGGGAACCTCGCGGCAAATTCGCTCCTTGCCCAGGTGGCTTTGGCCGCGGCCGCAGTGGCGGCAAGTAATTGCGCAACCAAGCTTCCAGCCGCAGCCGGCAACCAGTACGCTCGGAGGCTCCGGGCGAAATGCTCCAACCAACAGTGGGACTGAGATTGGTTAGCTAAGCCAGGGGGCGCAGACTGGGAGACTCCACTTGCACTGCTCACAGAGGGGGGATTGGGTTGTGAGGGGCTGACCGAGTCAGACGCGCCCCCGGTAGTCTCCCCGGCGTCTCCCACACAGGTACCCACAGCCCGGGCAGGGGCGGGGGCGGGAGGCGGCCCTGTGTTCACAAGTGCCCGCCCATTGAGGGGGGTCCGCTTACGGGGCTGGCGATGCAGGCATTTCTCACCTACTGCAATCCAAACCACTTCTTCGCTTTTTGCCCCCTGCGGGGTTAGCCTTTCCCAACCCTCGCCACCTTCTTCTTCACTGCAGGAAGGCCAGTTAGCACCCTTCTCATTACTGGTGACAGACACCTCACCGCATCTCATCCACTTCACTCCAATAAACATTTGTCCAGCACAAAACCCGGTTTCTGTCTTTGCTGAGGAAGACCAACTGACACTTCTGTTATAAGAGACTTTGGAACCTGCCTCTTGGTAGGATTTCCTGTGGTGTAGACATGCTGTGTTTAGAGGTTGAGGGGTATCCTCTACACCCAGCAACAGTAAGCAATGATCATATCCATCACCACTATGTGTACAATACTTCTCATTTAGTCGTCGTCACAAAAACCTCGTAGGAAAATCCAGACTGGAAATGCGGGCAGCTTCCTAGGAGTAGAGAGCGACCCCTGGCTGACAGCCAGTAAGTAAGCATGTGCCGCAGAGCTGGCAACTGGATTTTTCCAACAACCTGAATGATCTTCAAAGCAGATTCTTCTCTAGAAACTGAACGTAAGATCAGACCATCAACACTTTGATTTTATCCTTAATTAAGAAGAGAATCCAGCTGAGCTCATCCAGACTTCCAACTTGAGAGAGTTCTAGATTTTGCAGTTGGGTGTCCTATTAAGCCACAAAATTTATGGTAGTTTGTTACACAGCAAAAGAAAACTAATTCAGCAGGTAAAATTACTTGTTCAAGTTTAAAGGGCTCATAAATGATGGACCTAGGCCCAAACCTAGTACTCCTCATTCCAACTCTTGTTCTTTTTCTGATATTATCTTTCTGTGTCATTAAGATGATACAGTATATTTTACTCATTAGTGAAAACATTTTTATAATTTTTCTTTCTTACCTAAAGACTCATGCATTTTAGGCAGAGATCAAGAACACATGCTTTAGAGGCAGAAAGCTAGCTTTAGAATGTTAATGGGTTTTTCCCCTTTTCCTTCTTTTGAATACATGTTAATATTGGAAGAAAAGTTATGAACAACCTATACAGCATATTAAAAAGCAGAGACATTACTTTGCCAACAAAGGTCCATGTAGTCAAAGCTATTGTTTTTTTAGTAGTCATGTATGGATTCGAGAATTGGACTAGAAAGAGGGCTGAGAGCCGAAGAATTGATGCTTTTCAATTGTGCTGTTGAAGAAGAATCTTGAGAGTCCCTTGGATTGCAAGGAGATCCAACCAGCCCATCCTAAAGGAGATCAGTCCTGGGTGTTCACTGGAAGGACTGATGTTGAAGCTGAAACTCCAATACTTTGGCCACCTGATGCAAAGAGCTGACTCATTTGAAAAGACCCTGATGCTGGGAAAGATCGAAGGCGGGAGCAGAAGAGACGACAGAGGATAAGATGGTTGGATGGCATCATCGACTCAATGGACGTGAGTTTGGGTAAACTCTGGGAGTTGGTGATGGACAGGGAGGCCTGGCATGCTACAGTCCATAGGGTCACAAAGAGTTGGACACGACTGAGCAACTGAAATGATAATATGCCTTGAACTGTGCAATCCTGGAGAAATTACTTTTCTGTAGAGGGGAACTGATACCTATGAGAAAGAATTGTGGGGAGGATTCAAGAAGCTACTCCCTGATGCACTAGTTAGAAGGCATTTAGAATACAATAGGTAATTCATAAAGGACAGCTATTGGCCTTCACATAATACAGAAATCTGTGTATACAGAATCATGTAGTCTTTGAGCATTTTTGGAAGTGCCAATGACCTTTTTATTTAAACCAAATAAGAGCAGATTTCCACCGGGAAAACATAGCAAGTTTGGGGAAAATAAATTGAGGATAGAAGAAGTTGGGGCAAGGAAGAAGGGCAGTGAGAATTCTGAGCAAGAATGAAATTTTTGCACATTCCTCCTAAACCACAAGTAACACTCTGCCTATTGAAACTAGGGCACATAAAAGGTCACTTCATGGCAAATAGAAGAAGAAAAAGTGGAAGCAGTAACAGAGTTTATTTTCTTGAGTTGCAGATGCTAATACAGCCACGAAATTAAAAGACGCTTGCTCCTTGGAAGAAAAGCTATGACAAACCTAGATAGCGTATTAAAGAGCAAGGACATCACTTTGCTGCCAAAGGTCCACATAGTCAAACTATGGTTTTTCCAGTAGTCATGTACGGATATGAGAGTTGGACCATAAAGAAGGCTGAGCACCTAAGAATTGATGCTTTCAGATTGTGGTGCTGAAGAAGACTCTTTAGAGTCCCTTGGACTGCAAGGAGATCAAACCAGTCAATGCTAAAGGAAATCAACCCTGAATATTCATTGAAAGGACTGATGCTGAAGCTGAAGCTCCAGTGCTTTGGCCACCTGATACAAAGAGACAATTCACTGGAAAAGACCCTGATGCAGGGAAAGATTGAGGGCAGGAAGAGAAGGGAGTGACAGAGGATAAGATGGTTGGACGGCATCACCGACTCAGTGGACATGAGTTGGAGCAAACTCAGGGAGATAGCGAAGGACAGGGAAGCCTGGTGTGCTGCAGTCTGGGGTTGCAAAGTCGGACATGACCTCGTGACTGAACAACAACAAAAAGCCTTTAGGAATAAGACTAGAAAAGAGTGTCCTGAAACTGAAACTGACGGGCATCGGTTTACCCCAGAGCAGATACCTTGGCACTTGACAGGTTGTCCTCTCTATTGGGAGGTAGTTCTGATTATTAGTGAAGTTTTCATAGTTTACCTGTCATTCCACCCACTGATTCCAGTTTCATCTTCTGGAGTCTGGAACTGCATTGATCAGTCTGCTCCCTTGGATGCCCTTACAGCCTTTCAGCTATTTGAAGACAATTATGTCCAATCACTAAGTCATTTATCATGCTGGAAGTGGCCTGAGGACCATCAAGTCAAACCCTTCATTTTGGTGATGAGGAAATTGAACCTCAGGGGCCATGTCATGCTCTGACCTGAGACCAAGCTTACTCTTCTCTCCTGTGGCCTCACCTTTTGCTTGAAAACAACGGTTCCTTGGGGATGTATGGATGTCTTTTGTTCCACTGCTTTTTAGTTTTTTCCCATCGTTATAATGCATATTTGTTTCTTTACAGTAAACAAACTAAGAATACATGTTTCAAATACACAAAAAAAGGGGGTCCTGATATATGGAAGATGAATGAAGATGCCTTTGGAGGAAAGACATTTAAAACAAAGAAACAACCAAAAAGAAGGGGAAGTAAAAAATAGGAGGAGGAAGAAGACAAAGGAGGAGGAAGAAGAAAAAGGAGGAGGAAAGCAAGAGGGTGTGGAAATATATATCCCAAAGTAAAGCCTTTAAATGCCAGAGAGATCAAATTATGAGGCCATACATAGAAATCACAAGAAATGACAAAAATACAAAACCATAGCTTCTCCATCCAAAACAGGTCTTGTACTTCAAAAGTCAATATAAAATATCTCACTTTAAGAGGAGCCCTAGCCCAGGGATCCAGCATTGCAGTAGGTCAGAGAGTCAAAGGAATGGGTTCCCTGAGAAATAAAACTATACACTACTATACAGTAGTTATAAATGAACTACTGTACAGGAGTTTTCATTAGTTATCTATTTTATAATATAGAATTCCAATTTCCCAATTCATCTCACCAGTCCTTTTCTCCTTGGTATACGTATAACTGATTCACTCTGCTTTACAGCAGAAACTAATAAACATTGTAAAGCAACTCTATATTCCAAAAAGCTTTATCTTTAAAAAAAGAAACACACAAGACCAAAGTTCTGGAGCAAATATTGGCTAGTTAGGACCCACAGTTTAGAGATATATCAGGGAGAAAAAATAATTAATTGAAACCAACACTGAGATGAAACAGATGTTGGAAAAACCTAACAAGGATTTTAAAGCAGCCTTCATAACTATGCTTCAATAGGCACTTACACATTTTTTGAAACAAAAAATAAAAATTTTAGCAAAGACCTAAATAGACATACAGATGGCTGAGGCACATGAAAAGATGCTTAACATTGCCAATTAATAGAGAAATGCAAATCAAAACTATAATGAGATGACACCTCACACTAGTCAGGTTGGCCATCATCAAAAAGTCTACAAACAACATATGCTGGAGAGGGTTTGGAGAAAAGGGAACCCTTTTGCACTGTCAGTGGGAATGTAAATTGGTACGGCAGCTATAGAAAATAGTATGGAGGCTCCTTAAGAAGCTAAAACTAGAGCTACCATATAATGCAGCAATCCAACTCTTGGGATTATAGAACATAGAAAGTCAGTCAGCCTTGTCTGACTCTTTGAGACCCTATGGACTATACAGTCCATGGAACTCTCCATACTGGAGTGGGTAACCTTTCCCTTCTCCAGGGCATCCTTCCAACCCAGGGATCAAACCCAGGTCTCCAGCCTTGCAGGCAGATTCTTTAACACCTGAGCCACAAGGGAAATCCAAGAATACTGGAATGGGTAGCCTATCCCTTCTCCAGTGGATCTTCCTGATCCAGGAATCAAACTGGGGTCTCCTGCATTGCAGGTGGATTCTTTACCAACTGAGCTATCAGGGAAGCGCTCCTGGGATTATATCTGGAGAAAACAAAAGTTGAAAGGATACATGCACCCCAGTGTTCATTGCAATGCTATTTATAATAGCCAAGACATGGAAGCAACCTAAATGTCCACTGACAGATGAACAGATAAAGAAGATGTGGTATATGTCTACAATGGACTACCAAACCATAAAAAAGAATGAAATAATGCCATTTGTAGCAACATGGATTATCATACTAAGTAGTCAGGCAGAGAAAGACAAATATCAATATAATATTGCTTTTATATTCAGAATCTTTTTTTTTTAATGATACAAATGAACTTATTTACAAAACAGAAACAGACACAAAGACTTAGAGAATGAACTTATGGTTAGCAGAGGAGAAAGCGGGAAGGATACGTTGGGAGTTTCGAATTGACTATGTACACACTGATACATTTAAAACAGACAACCAACAAGGACCTGCTGTATAGCACAGGGAAATCTGTTCAACACTCTGTAATAACCTAAATAGGAAAAGAATTTGAAAAAAATAGATTCATGAACTTCCTGATGTTCAAGCTGGTTTTAGAAAAGGCAGAGGAACCAGAGATCAAATTGTCAACATCTGATGGATCATGGAAAAAGCAAGAGAGTTCCAGAAAAACATCTATTTCTGCTTTATTGACTATGCCAAAGACTTTGAGTGTGTGGATCACAATAAACTGTGGAAAATTCTGAAAGAGATGGGAATACCAGACCACCTAACCTGCCTCTTGAGAAACCTATATGCAGGTCAGGAAGCAACAGTTAGAACTGGACATGGAACAACAGACTGGTTCCAAATAGGAAAAGGAGTATGTCAAGGCTGTATATTGTCACCCTGCTTATTTAACTTATATGCAGAGTACATCATGAGAAACACTGGGCTGGAAGAAGCACAAGGTGGAATCAAGATTGCCAGGAGAAATATCAATAACCTCAGATATGCAGATGACACCACCCTTATGGCAGAAAGTGAAGAGGAACTAAAACGCCTCTTGATGAAAGTGAAAGAGGAGAGTAAAAAAGTTGGCTTAAAGCTCAACATTCAGAAAATGAAGATTATGGCATCTGGTCCCATCACTTCATGGGAAACAGATGGGGAAACAGTGGAAACAGTGTCAGANGAGTACACCATGAGAAACGCTGGACTGGAAGAAACACAAGCTGGAATCAAGATTGCCGGGAGAAATATCAATAACCTCAGATATACAGATGACACCACCCTTATGGCAGAAAGTGAAGAGGAGCTAAAGAGCCTCTTGATAAAAATGAAAGAGGAGAGTGAAAAAGTTGGCTTAAAGCTCAACATTCAGAAAACGAAGATCATGGCATCCGGTCCCATCACTTCATGGGAAATAGGTGGGGAAACAGTGGAAACAGTGTCAGACTTTATTTTTGGGGGCTCCAAAATCACTGCAGATGGTGACTGCAGCCATGAAATTAAAAGACGCTTACTCCTTGGAAGATAAGTTATGACCAACCTAGATAGTGTATTCAAAAGCAGAGACATTACTTAGCTGACTAAGGTCCATGTAGTCAAGGCTATGGTTTTTCCTGTGGTCATTTATGGATGTGAGAGTTGGATTGTGAAGAAGGCTGAGCGCAGAAGAATTGATGCTTTTGAACTGTGGTGTTGGAGAAGACTCTTCAGAGTCCCTTGGACTGTAAGGAGATCCAACCAGTCCATCCTAAAGGAGATCAGTCCTGGGTGTTCATTGGAGGGACTGATGCTAAAGCAGAAACTCCAATACTTTGGCCACCTCATGCGAAGAGTTGATTCATTGAAAAAGACCCTGATGCTGGGAGGGATTGGGAGCAGGAGGAGAAGGGGATGACCGAGGATGAGATGGCTGGATGGCATCACCGACTCAATGGACATGAGTCTGAGTAAACTCCGGGAGTTGGTGATGGACAGGGAGGCCTGGCATGCTGCGATTCATGGGGTCGCAAAGAGTCGGACACGACTGAGCGACTGAACTGAACTATATAGCACAAAGAATTATACTCAAATTTAATAATAACCTATAAGGGAAAAGAATCTGAAAAAGAATATATATACTCATATAAATATATATGGCTAAATGTATATGAATAATATATATATATATATGTGACTGAATCGCTTTGGTGTACACTTGAAACTAACATGATACTGTAAATCAACTATACTTCAATTTAAAAGAAACACAAACTGGGGTGAAAGGTTGATAATAAAAAGGATAGAGATGTAGGGGGAAACAAATTCAAAAGTGAATACCATTCACTTGTTTACCATTCATCAAGGCATCCAGGGCTGGATTAGAACACCAGGTCCCTCAAAAGTTTCCATCTGGACACTGCCTTCAAGAAGACCTTGAAAGCCCACAACTTCCTTGAAAGTGAAAGTGAAAGTCGCTCAGTCGTGTCCGACTCTTTGTGACCCCATGAACTATAGAGTCCATGGAATTTTCCAGGAATGAACACTGGAGTGGGTAGCCTTTCCCTTCTCCAGTGGATCTTCCCGACTCAGGAATTTATCCAGGATATTCTGCACTGCAGGCGGATTCTTTACCAACTGAGCTATCAGGCAAGCCTCCGCAACTTCCATATTTCTACCAAGCCTGTTTGTTGAGCATGTGTTAGGTGCAAGCCATGTTCATAGGTCTTGCATAGGCTATTTGATGCTAAAATGCAGACTCTGCCCTCAAGATTGCAGGCACAGGTTTCTTGTGGCTTTGGTGGGAGAGATTCAGCCTCAGGCAACAGCACCTCCATTAATCCAGCACTGCGATACAGCACCCAGCCCCTCAGAGAGGACGTCTGTCTCCAGCAATGACCTGCAGCCCCCTCTGCTTCTACTTCCCTTTGAAAGATATCCTTTATCTCCTGATTCACAGTTTGCCTCTGGGAACAACCCGTCTCTTTTGCTCACACCTCTAGGCGAAGAGCGTATGTCACAAATGCCACAGCCATATTTAGACGTGTCTGTTGTTCAGCTTCACTGAGCCCGCCCCCAAGTTACCTTCTCCATGGCAATTACTCATGAAATCTGAACATGCCTGCAAATTAGTGTTAGGTTGCTTTCATTTCCCAATTAAATGCCCACCTGCGAGTATACGATTCTGGTTTGGCGTGGTCAGCCTTTTCCCCTTCAGCTTTTAGGAAGAATAAAAAAAGGTACCCACCTCCTTTACACAGAGAATAATTATTGTGCAGAGCTGTCCACCTAAGGCAATAATGCAACATGCACTGTGAGTATATTCGAAGAAGAGCTGGACAAGGATGACGCAAGTTCCATGGTATAAACATTAGACAGACAGGTGGATGGGTTTCTATAGACCATATGGCCCCCTTCTGCCTTGAAACATACAGAATTATATTTTGTGAAAATCCCTTCAAGAACTGTGTCTAAATAGTAGATTATGGCAAAGAAAATTCTCGTGTTGCCTTAGCCGTGTCCATTATTTCTATGTCGATTTTGTATTTCTGGGGATATGTTTTCAAGATAGAGCTAACACACTTGTCGTAGCATAAATGAGGTGGTAGAGGGTAAGGGGGAGAGACAGGGAAGAGGAATTCAGTCTCGTTTTCTCAAGAGAAATGGATATATACTTGACTAACTCATAGACGAGGAAAACGCTTGTACCCCAGCGCAGACTCTGGAAGCAACCACTGTGATGCGAATCCAACGTTCCAAGCTGAACGACAGACACAAAACGCACCAGATAATGAGAAACAGTGTCATTTCTGGAAAACATTAGAGAATATTTTTCTCCCCCTCAGGAAGGCAGAGCATATGATTCCCATTCTCACGTTATGACAGAAACGCTACGTGCACTCTATGTGGAGGATTGCCGCCTGAAACTCCGAGAGCCCATACTTGATGAGGAGCTTCAAACATGCTTCTTCAAGCCCAGTGTAATTGACACCCTGGTTGACAAGATAACACAGTTTTGACAGCAACGCTGCACTAAAAGCATTTCTCTTCCGATTTTCAAGTAAGTTCTCGCCCCAAGGTTGGGATATGAGAAATCCATAGCCTTTCTGAGCAGCTTAGTCTGAGCTGTTGAAACGTGGCCGGTGTTTGGTGAGACCACTCCAGCCTAAGAACAGCAGGAAGGTCCTTCGCATTGTAACAAAACGGTACTTTTCTGTCTCACTCACGTCTGGCCACACACGGGCGGAATGGCCTGCCCCTCTAATCCTCATGCTCCATCCCAGGGGACCCTGGAGGTTACTCCTTCGTGCTGAGGCCTCTCAGGTACTCAGCGGCACCCTCCATGGCCCTTTGATCTGGCTTCTTGCTGAGATGCCTCCAGTCGCTACTGACACTCCGCTTGTCACAGTGATGCCAGCAGCCTGATCCTTCCACTAGCACCTTAAGTGTCCAGGGCCACCGTGGTACTCCCGAGGTGGCACCAGAGCCTGCAGTGCTTATGGAAAGGCACCACCCAGAAATGCCTGTGTGGCTACTGGGGCAGAGGCCCTCGCTGGAGCTGTGTCACGTCCCAGCAACAGGCTGGAAGGGACAGCATTCCCTCCGTCCACACTGGTGCTGTGCTCTCATGCCAGCCAGGATGCCGTGGCTCCTCACGTGTGATACAGGGCTCTCAGGGAAGCAGCGCTTGTCTGTGACATTGAGGTCTTTGTCATTACTTCCTCTTCCTAGGGCTGCTGTCCGAGTCCTTGGGGGTTTGGGTGAAAGATATTAGAGAGACAGTTGTTACAGGGCCCTTAATCATGTTCTTCCACATACCTCACTACATACTCAGGCCGAGACTCAGGAGGATTCCCCGTCGTCATGCAACTAGACACCCAGCAGGGTGATATCAGTACCCTCAGGACACTGTCACCAAACTGGGCCCCATGTCACAGTGCTAAGAACTGAACAGAACAGTATTTCTATACACCCTTGAATTTCACTTTTATATAAACTAATACCAAATCTCCAGCGAGAAAGTCTAGCAGGTGTTAGATGATTCTACTGCAAGTAAAAGGAGATTCCATGAATCTGTAAAGAGGAATAATTTCACTTTTTCTTTAGTTCTCTTGTCATGGATGAGACTATGGGAGAGTGTCAGGAGATAGCCCGTCCCTCCGAAGTTTGGGAGAATCACATTATTTACAACAAAGAGAAGAGCAAGTAAAATATACTAATACTAAACATCAAAAAAGCAAAGGAGCTAATCAGATAGTCTTTTCAATCTTTTGTCTACTCTGCCAGCAAAACTAATTTAGATTATAACTACAAGACATCATACTAACCTGTTGGCCAGCAAAAAAAAATTAGGCATTTAACCAACCCTTTTAGCTATATAAGGCCAAGTAATTGGTTTGATTCACTTTTTCCCACCAACATCACTGATTCATAGATTGCCTTGGTTGGTTGGCATTTGATAAACACACTAACAGGAGACTCCAGAAGGAAGTCATCACCAGCCTCCCTTTAAAAATATCTTTTCTTTTTTAATGCATCAAATACAATAAAAATAATTTTGTAGGCAATGTTATATGTTTTCTCAGTTCGTTTAATCATGCAATCCATATGGCTCAAAAATAAGGAACATGTTTATAACCTTTAAAGGAATATGATATCCTTCTAAACTTTTTAAAAACTTCTTCTAAGCTTCTTTCTAAAAGTTCAAGTCTGGGTAAAAGCTAATGCTTTTCAACTATTTCTCATTATGAAAATGCCAACAGTACAAACCTACTTGTTATATTTTATAGCTTAGACTTACTGAAGCTACGCAAGATGACTGCAATTGATATTTTTGAGAAGACCAAAGTGAGAAATCCATCTTTTAGACCCTGAAAACTGAAAAAGGGTACTGTGCCCCTCTCCATAAACAACCTAAAATGCTACCCATCAGGGTTCATCCCGAGGTTAGAAATCTGCCAGTTTCAGAGGGAGATAAGCATCTCCTTCAAGAATTTTAGCCTTTTCACCATTTCCTTGTATCACTTAACAAAACAAATACAGTCAGCCAATACACCCCCGAGAAGAGTATCAGTGTATTGCCTTTTCAGTTTCGTGTGAATTCGAAGTCATCAAAGACATAATTAAAACACTTCCACAAAAAGAAAGCCCAGCCTGAGACAGCTTCAATCCACAATCCCTGTCTCTTCAGAACCTGTAATTACTCCGTGTAACTCAGTGCACAAAATAAGAATTGCTTATAATTTGGGGACCATGCTTTCTCTTATATGTGTAAAGAAACACTTGTGTCAAATGATACCCCATTTTACAGAATGTCAGCTCTTGGGGGCTCAGTGGTAAAGAATCTGCCTGCCATGCAGGAGACAGAGGAGACGTGGGTTCGACTCCTGGGCCAGGAAGATCCCCTGGGGGAGGAAATGGCAAACCACTCCAGCATTCTTGCCTGGAGAATCACATGGACGGAGGAGCCTGGCAGGCTAGAGTCTGTGGGATCACACAGTCGAACACGGCTGAGCAACAAGACAAGGACAACACCAAAGGTCTTCCTGCACTAAAAGATGGCAGTGCTTGGCTACCTGGATGTGGTCCCAGGATGGGATGATTACAATGAATCCAACAGAAACTCACACCCTTTTATAAACTACCTCAGGAGATAACAATAATTTTAATTTTTCTGACACCCTAGCTCATGGGTCTAAAATATATGCTTTTAGATGACAAAGACTGCAGAACCCCAGTGACAAAGTATGGTAGTTACCCAAAGGTTAGGAATTCCCCGGGTAATTCGTCTACCAGAAAAGGAGCATCAAGACTTCCCTAGCGGTCCAGTGGTTAAGATTTTGCCTTCCAAGGCAGGGGCTGTGGGGTGGATTCCTGGTTGGGGAACTAAAATCCCACATGCCTCAACAGCCAGTAAACCAAAACCTAAAACAGAAGCAATACTGTAACAAATTCAATAGAGACTTTAAAAATGGTACACATAAAAAAAAATTTTTTTTTAAATAAGAAGCATCATCTGTATTTGGGAAATCTGCACCAAACAGTGGCTTCTCAGATTTCTCACCATTTCCAATTTACCCTGAATTACGGGCTATACTTTAGGGTCAGTGGAAGTAGTAGTTCACTTGTCTCTGAGGGGGTCTGGTGAAGCACAGAGGTGGAGAGGATGGATTTCTTGTAGAGATCCCTCTGTGTATATCCTGATAGAGTGAAGGGGTTGAAGAAGGAAAAACAAACAAACACACAAGCATTTGTGCTCATTCACTCCCCTTAAGACATCAAAGCACCCACCAGAACACTTGTTTTGTGCTAAATACTGTGATAGATGCTTAAGACGAGAAGCCTTCAAATGCGCTTTACAACCAGGGGCTGGCACACATCCATCATTGGTTGAGTCTCTCACTTCTCAGCTACTCTCTGATGCCTAAGTGTGAAAAAGTCAGTATGCCTAAATTGAATTTTTAGATCTCTTTACGTCAATACACATTTGTTTGTTTTCTAAATCAGCAACAAATACAACAGTAAATACTGGGGCTGCTCAGTTTTGCAGCCTTGCCTGGCGCTGAAACGGGGTTCAGTTTGTTCACTTCTGGATTAAGCCTCGTTCCATGAAGGGAAGTAAATGATTTCCTTATAGAAAACCAGCATGGTGGCTTATGCACACCTGTGTGTGTGTCTGTGCATGTGGCATACATGCCTGCGTGTATACATGCTGGCAGTTGTTGCCACAATGTTCAGAAATAGCTCAGGAACAGTCTTAAAGAGGTGGATACAAAGGCAGCGTACTCAGTTGTGTCTGGGGCTGACAGAGCCTATTGGAACCCCATATTTAGTTCTGATTTTAAAGTGAAGTTGCAGTTTGCACTGTCCACAAGCTGGAAAAGCTCTAGTCCCTCTGAAGAACCAAGCATACGGGGAAAGGCTGACTGGATTAAATATCAGAAATTTTGTTTCCAATTAGTCTCACAAATCCCATGGATATAGCCTTGAGTTAAAAAAAAAAAACGCAAATGTGAAAAATATCCATAATTTAATAAAGACAAACCCTTCATGATTTCTGCCTAACCAAGCAGGGGAAGATGGACCAGCTGTTCTTGCTGAGTGAGGGAGCAATGCTGTTCCTCTCAGATCCTAGAGGGCACGCCTGCTCTCTAGGGAAGCACCACCCACCCGAGTATCTTCTCGGCTGCTCTTTCACCCTGCAAAAGAAACCTGGTTGATAAGCTTCCGCATGATAATTTAGGGTTTGAATGACTTTTCTTCACTTATTCATTCATTCAATTGTATATTAGCTCTTTCCATCTATGGTAAGTCTATAGATGCCTCCTTGCTACCAAGTTCAAGCTCATACTGCTATCTCACGGCAGGCTAATAAATCAAGAGATAGGGTGTTGAGGAAAGGAACACTGCTGCTATTTGGAAAGTCAGCAGACAGAGAAGATGGTGGACTAGTGTCCCAGAGAACAATCTTACCAGAGTTAGAATTCAGACTTCTTTTATTCTAAAAGGGAGGGCTTGTGGCTGGTTGTTGCAAACTTCTTGATGCTGGAATCCTTTGTTCTTACAGCTGTCCAAGTAGGTCTGGTCACAATGTTTCTGTAAACCTGCAACAAGGCAATTGCTATTCTCTGTTCTGCAACTTTTTATGTCTATGCGAATGGGAAAATGTTATACCTTTAAAGGGCAGAGCCTTGAGAATGGACTCTGCTATGTATTTCAGGGTATAGGCAACATTCTTTTACAAAAGGTACAGAGCCAGCATGGCTAAGCTCAGACAACAGAGCACAGCCTTAGAGCTAAAGGCATACATTCAATATGGAAGTCTGTTCTTCTCTCAGATTTGTTCTTCTCTGTTACATCCTCAGTGCCACTTGCACTACAAAGGTGACGGGGGAAAAAGACTTAAACTTCACAGCATGTCCTTGAACTGAAGTCAGAGAAAGTATCTATGGATAAAGAGAGCAAAAGAAAGAAACTAAAGGAAATGTATTCACATCTCCTATATTTCCCTTGCGGCTAGAGTCTGACCTTCAAGATTAAAGCCATGTTTGACCA
Source organism: Cephalophus harveyi (assembly GCA_006410635.1). Taxonomy (NCBI): domain Eukaryota; kingdom Metazoa; phylum Chordata; class Mammalia; order Artiodactyla; family Bovidae; genus Cephalophus; species Cephalophus harveyi. The sequence continues at coordinate 357,225 of SJYT01029530.1, forward strand.
TGGGCTTGGTCTGGTGCCCACGGTAGAACCATGAGCAGTTTATCTATTGTGAGGGTTTCCTCCAGCTGGGGTGTCAATGAGTCCACTCCTAGGTAACCTAACCAGGGATAGGCTTCCTCTGAGGATGTCTTTCCTCTGGGGCTCCCGGTCTTATGACACGCATACCCGCTAATTCCCCTGCATTCATTAATAGGGAGGGAGGTGAGGTAATGCATTAGTTTCCTAGGGCTGCTTGTAGAAACTACTACAAACTGGGTGATGTAAAACAACAGGAATGTATTGTTTTGTGGTTCTGGAAATCAGAAGTCCAAATCAAGGGGCTGGCAGGACTGGCTCTTCCGGAGGCTCTGAGGAAGAATCTGTTCCATGCTCCTCTCTTAGCTCTGCCAGCTCCCCTTGCCTTGTGGTTGTATCACATTTCTGTAGTCACATGGCTTTCATCTGTCTGCATGAATGTCCCTGTCTTTTTTTCCATCTTCATACAAGTCATGTTCGATTAGTGACCTACCCTACTATCCAGGATGACCTCAGTTCAGTTCAGTTCAGTTCAGTCACTCAGTCGTGTCTGACTCTTTGTAACCCCATGGACTGCAGCATGCCAGGCTTCTCTGTCCATCACCAACTCCCAGAGCTTAATCAAACTCACATCCATTGAATCAGTGATGTCATCCAACCATTTCATCCTCTGTCATCCCCTTCTCCTCCTGCCTTCAATCTTTCCCGACATCAGGGTCTTTTCCAGTGAGTCAGATCTTCACATCAGGTGGCCAAAGTATTGGAGCTTCAGCTTCAGCATCAGTCCTTCCAATGAATATTCAGGATTGATTTCCTTTAGAATGGACTCGTTGGATCTCCTTGAAGTCCAAGAGACTCTCAAGAGTCTTCTCCAACATCACAGTTCAAAAGCATGAATTCTTCAGCACTCAGCTTTCCTTATGGTCCCCCTCTCACATCCATACACGACTACTAGAAAAAACAGAACTTTGACTAGACAGACCTTTGTCGGTGACTTCATTTGAACTAATTTTATCTGCAAAGACCCTGTTTCCAAAAAGAGTCACATTCACAGGTATCAAAAATAGGATTTGAAGCTCACTGTGGCACACAGTTCAGCCCACAATAAATGGCAAGTCATGTCATACTCAAGGGCCTCTGTATACTAAAATCAAGTATAATGCTTTTTCATTAGAGTATAGTTGCTTTATAATATTGTGTTGACTTCTGCTGTACAGTGAAGTGAGTCAGCTATATGTATTACTCAGGCATTAAAAAGAATGGAATCAGGTCATTTGTAGAGATATGGATGGACCTAGAGACTGTCATACAGAATGAAATGTCAGAAAGAGAAAAACGAATATCATATATTGACATATATAGGTAGAACTAGGAAAATGAGCAGGTGAACCTATTTGCAGGGCAGGAATAGAGATGCAGACATAGAGAGCAGAAATGTGGATGTGGCAAGAGTGGGGGATAAAATGAACTGGATATTTACATGTAGTTTTAATATTATTCAGTAGGCAGCACAAGGGAATGGAGGAAAGGCATGGGAGACATAACAAGAGAGGAGAATCCTAGAGACCTAGACAGAGGCCACTGGGGCAGCTCAGACAGTGGAGGTGTGCAGGAGCAGTGGCCCAGCTTGAAGAGGGGAGGAGAAGCCACAAACCCCTTCTGTTTGCCTGCTCTGTGAACAGGACATCCCACACACAGCCAAGGTCCAGGGCTTGGACCTAACAGACTGTTCCTTCCACATCAAATCTACAATTGGCTTCATGTTTATAGTGCAGTATCTTGAAAGACATAGACAGCAGGATATTTCCAACTGATGGGGTGGGGGGAGGTTTACTTGTAAGTAACTCTGCTGCTGCTGCTGCTAAGTCGCTTCAGTCGTGTCCGACTCTGTGAGACCCCACAGATGGCAGCCCACTGGGCTCCGCCATCCCTGGGATTCTCCAGGCAAGAATACTGGAGCGGGTTGCCATTTCCTTCTCCAATGCATGAAAGTGAAAAGTGAAAGTGAAGTCGCTCAGTCGTGTCTGACTCAGCTACCCCATGGACTGCAGCCTACCAGGCTCCTCCGTCCATGGGAGTTTCCAGGCAAGAGTACTGGAGTGGGTTGCCATTTCCTTCTCCAATGCATGAAAGTGAAAAGTGAAAGTGAAGTCTCTCAGTCGTGTCTGACTCAGCGACCGCATGGACTGCAGCCCACCAGGTTGCTCCATCCATGGGAGTTTTCAGGCAAGAGTACTGGAGTGGGGTGCCATTGCCTTCTCTGGTAAGTAACTCTATGACCCTGAAAAACTCACAAGCAGAAGGAGGCCTTCAGTGTTCAGATGACCCTGACTTGGGAAGAGGTGGGCATGTGTCTTCTCGACTCCCTTGGGATGGAGGAAGGCATGCGAATGAAAGTGAAAGTCACTCAGTCGTGTCCGACTCTTTGTGACCCCATGGACTTTACAGTCCATGGAATTCTCCAATCCAAAATACTGGAGTGGATAGCTGTTTCCTTCTCCAGGGGATCTTACCAACCCAGGGACTGAACCCAAGTCTCCTGCATTGCAGGCAGATTTCTTTATCAGCAGAGCCACCAGGCATAAGTGAGAAGGCGCCAATTCCATTTAGGAATCCCTCTGTTGGGGCCTGAAAGAGATGGAATGATGGTAGATCCCAGGCTGCAGATGGCCCTGCTCTCACTACACCCAGCCACCCACTCAGCGGGTAGAGCTCCTGTGGGGACTCAAGAGGCTGGTAGATGAGCCGATGGGCTAGAAGTCCATCCAGAATTTCAGAGGCAGGAGGACCAAATGATTGATGCTTTATTCACAAGATCTGCATTCTCTGATGCTGTGTTCTGTTCAGCGTATGCTTTTCATCAATTTGTGTGGATGGAAACCACCTATGAAAGACATTTTAAAAAATATTCAGAAACTACTGAAGAAGGGAAAGCTTCTAGAACTTGTCAGTGCTGGCTTTCACTTTAACATCACGCTGGGGTTCACTTGGCAAGGATGGGGTGAGGCCAACATCATTATTTGATATGAGAAATCTAATAGGTCCAAGGAGTGAAATTAAAGACTGGGGCACCCCACCTTCTCTGTGAATGGTTGTACCATTTCCCATAGATTCAATCTGCTGCCCTTGACTTCTTACCACCAACCAAAGATGGTATTTTCTATTTGTCTCTCTTCATAAAGCTCATCACTTTAAAAAAAGAAAATTGTGTTAAATTTGACTCAGGTAATAGAATTCTACAGGCTGCTGACTTGTGAGGAAAGTAAGACAGCTGTTTTCATGTGTTAAGAAGAACTTGAATCGACAGTTCACATAATCTTCTGTGAACATTTTCCCCCACTGTGTGTAGATAACTATGTTTGGCTTGAGTTGTTGAATCTCTGAATTTGCACATATGTATTGATATGTGGTGAGCTGCAGAGAACTAATCGTCCACAGCATAGTCTGACAGCTCATGTTCCAAACGAGCACTCTTTCCTGGGGTCAATCACCTTCAAAAAGAAAAGTAAATCTTAACGTTTTCCTCTCAACCAACAGGGACATTTCCTGTGTGCCGTTGACAAGACGTGGACAGACCTGGTCCTGGAGTCCCGAGGCTAAGACCGCACAGGTGTCTGTGCTTGTGTTCAAGCAAGCACAGTCAGTGAGAAGAGTGGCTGTCCAGCAGCCCTGAGTGTGGAGCTGAGAACTGTCCCCCTCCAGGGGGAAGGGGAAGCTGGCTTGGTTGAAGGCAGGCCAGTTGGAGGTCTTGCAACAGGCAGAAAGCGCTGACTGCATTCTCTGAATTTTCAAAATGCCCAACAGGAAGGGAAACCCAGAAAAATAAGCATCAGCTCAATCAAAAAGGGGAAGATCTCAGCTTACCAGAAGGAAGAAGGTCTGTGTTCCAAGATATGAGATGCTTAAATGGCATACCACATTTGGCAATCTCTAAGACAACACAGGGGCTTCCCAGGTGATGCTAGTGGTAAAGAATCCACCTGCCAATGCAGGAAACTTTAGAGATGCATTTTCAATCCCTGGGTCAGGAAGATCCCCTGGAAAAGAGTATGGCAACCCACTCCAGTATTCTTGCCTAAAGAATCCCCACAGAGAGAGAAGCCTAGTAGGCTACACTGGTTAGTCCATAGGATAGCAGTCCTATACGACTCAAGTGACTTAGCATGCATGCACGCATGACCACCAACTATCTTGCTCTAAGGAGATTTTCTTCTACTTTTTTAAAAATAAGGGGTAAGAATGGGCAGGAAATGGGAAAGAGATTTAAGAAGGAGGGGATTTGTGTCCATCTGTGGTTAATTCATTTTAACACATGACAGAAATCAAACCAATATTGTAAAGCAATCATCAATCAATTATAAATAAATAATACTTAATAAATAAATATATAATATGTAAATCCTACAATGAAGCATAGTGTAATATCATGAGTAAAGTAATAAATACATGAATAAAATACATAAGTAATAAACACCAGTTATACAAATTATAAACATTGCAAATAAAGCTGACTTTCCCCCAGACCATGCTCTTCCCCAGACTTGATTTCTGTTTCAAAATATGTGTTATGCAATAGATAATCTTCTCTGTCCTTTTCCAGATCTTTTTCTTACATGCACACACATGCACATACCCAGTACATATTCTTGTAGGGAGTATTCTATTCACACATGATAGATACTATCTTACTACACATGTTATTCTATATTTTTCATTTCAAAAATATTCATATTGCTTATCTTTCCATGTCAGTATATACTGAGCCACCTTTTGCAAAGTATTCCATGATATGGATCTAACGAGTTTATTTCCTTATTATAGATATTTAAAGCTATTCTTAATTTTTTTTTGCAGACAATGGTGAAAGTATCAACTTACAGGCAGCAATGTATAGAGAACACATTTCCTCCCACACTTGCCAACACTTGGTATCATTATTGGGTCCTTTAAAAAGAAAGTGTAAGCCTGGTCTGTCCTGGGTGACTTTGTCATTCACTTACTGAAAGACAGAAAGTCAGAGAGAAGATCCCTCAAGGGCCACAGTAACTCATTGATTCGATGACGATGAGTAAAAGGATTCTGCGTGATGTTCTACAAGAAGATTACCTGGAATGGCATATTTTTTTAAAGGTTTTTTTTTTTTGTGTGTGTGTACCCCAAATTAATATTACTTCATTACATGCCACTTAGAGTTTCTAATTTTTAGTTATTATAAAGTGTTACTTCAGTGGACAATTGCATATGTGTTTGTGTGTAGATAGCTGGATAAATAGATCATTTTCTTAGAATGAGGCCTGATAGAAGACTGACTAGGTCAAAGATGATGAGCATTTTTGCAGTCCAAGTTTGGATCCCAGGTCAGCCTTTCAGAGTCATCTGTGCCAGGAGCTGCTGATTTGGGGCCAGTTTCCTTTGGCGAGGGGTGGACCATCCTAATGGACAGTTTTAATTTATCATGGATATCATACCAGTTGGCAGACTCAAGCCTCTGTGAGCTTGGCAGCAATGGGTTCCATCCAAGGCTGATTGTTACCTCCACCTGCCCAGAGTTCATTATGGACCCTGGAGGAAGGCCCATCCATCCACAATGAGCTCCTCATGGGCAGAGAGAACAATGGTGGCCATTGAGATGCTGGCGGGAGATGTCAACTTTGTGCAGACAGCTGCCTCTCCCCTTCAGCTCACCAGCCGCCTCTGGAGAGCTAAGTGAACTGCTCCCCCCTCAAACGTCCTTCCTCTCTGTATGAGGGAGAAGGATAACGAATGTCTACTACATGAAGCAATTAATCTTTAGAAAAAATAAGAACTAACATGGGAAGAGCATCTGTAGAAGACGCTGTATTCTATTTTCGGCAAAACGTGAGCATCTATAGATAAATTGCTCTGTCTACAGCACATTCAGATTTTACCACCTGTGAATTTAATTGAGTCAGTACCTAAGTACCGATTTAAGTAATATGCTCACTTATAAAGTTGGTGCCTGTAATGTATCCTTACAACAAAGAGGAGTTGGTTTTCCTTGGATTTTCAAAGTTAAAAACATGGTTATCTTACCTTAGGTTAGCTTAAAGTTTAAAGGAGGGCAGTGACCCAGGGTCATCGGTCACTTTGTGCAAACATCTGCTTTCCTCTGGGTCACAAAGACACATAGCCTCCCTGTTTTCAATTATTGCATCATTCTCAGGGCTTCAGGGAGTCCCTGTCCAGCCACTGTGGGTTCCCCAGGCTGCCTTCAAACAGCAGCTCTGAAATGGCAGCCAGTGCAGAATCCGGGTTTATTGGCAACACATGGACAAGGGAAAGGATATGTTTGGGAGTGGAGCAGTTGACACATCTATATAAAGAATGTGCGGGTGTTTGATAATTATGTTCAACCTTGGATCACTCACGAGACGCATCTACACTGTACAGGCAGCACGGCTTTGCCTCAGCAAGTCAGTCTCTCTGTGGTTTGAACTGGAAGCCGATGAATTCTGGATGTGCATTCTTTGCAAGGAGAGATGGCCAGAGTATCCTCCATATCCATTTTCAGAGCCCAGCATTTGACTGAGCCCACACTGTGGCAGGGAAAGGGCCTTAACATAATAGATACTTCTCATGACATTCAGATTCGTTCTAAGGATAAAACCTGGGAAGAGATGTCTCCACTGATCACACAGCCAATATTGTTCCCTGTACTGAGTATGTATGTATGCATGTATTGTTCCTTTGTGTGTATAGGTGTGTATTTCCCTGCCAGACTCCCAAAGTATTTAAAGGTGGTAGGATTATGAATAGTTCTATTGAAAGGCTCTTTATATTTTTCTGTATTTCCCATTTTTACCATAAACACATTATGGTTTGGTGGTTTAGTCACTAAGTTGTGTCTGACACTTGCGACACCATGGACTGTAGCCTGCCAGGCTCCCCTGTCCATGGGATTTTCCAGGCAAGAATACTGGAGTGGGTTGTCATTTCCTTCTTCAGGGGATCTTCCCAACTCAGGAATCGAACCCAGGTCTCCTGCATTGCAGGCAGATTCTTTACCAACTGAGCTATGAGGAAAGCCCAAACATATTATATTAGAAAATAAATGTATATTTAAAATTCTTAGGTTTACAGTTGAAATTTGTCTTTATCATTCAAAATCTCGTGAAGACATTTACTGGATTCCTAACTGTATTATTTTAAGAAGTGCTAACCCAGTTGTCTCAAACCACCCTAAGTCTTTCTAGATACTTCTAGACCTATGGACTTTGAAATTCCAGTCTATTAATCCCTTGATGCTGTCTTTGAAATATTTAGCAGTTTCAAGTGTTCCTCTACCTGAAGGAGATGGGTGGGGGCTAAAAGGAAAATTGGCTTGATTCTCTGGAAACCCCTCCACTCAAGCCCTGAATCCCAGAGCCACGACTGATGGTCTCATGTCCGACAAGCACTTTACTCTGGGGTTAACACAGCATTTGTAGCAACTCAGGACATTTACCATGGGCTGGAGGCCTCCGTGTAAAGCACCTTGTCATTTTTATTGCCTTTCTTTGAAGAAATATTTGCCCAACAATTTTTTTTATTAATAGATATATTTTTCTTGTAGCAAGAAGGGATTATTTGCAGACACTAAAGTATTTATTTTTCCCATAACCTTTCGAAGTATTGGCCTCGGCTTTGGAATTCACTTTCCCTATCAGGAGACTAGGATAGAAAGAATTCCTCAAACGTGACCCGTGAAGATAAACAGGCCAGTTGAGGAGCCTGCTTTCAGCAACGCCAGTCATGCGAACATCTTTGTCTTGCCAGAGCAGAAAGGGCATGTTCTGACCTTCTCCTTTCCATGTTCCCTTCTGGAGGAGCCCAGGGACTCAGCTGTGAAAAAGAATGAAATAATGCCTTTTGCAGCAACATGGATAGACCTAGAGATTATCTCACTAACTGAAGTAAGGCAGACAAAGACAAATATCATCTGATGTCACTTATATGTGAAATTAAAAAAAAAAATGATGCAAATGAACTTACAAAACAGAAATAGACTCACAAACAGAAACAAGAAACTTATAGCTACCAAAGTGTAAAGGGGGTCAGAGGGATAAGCTAGGATTTGGGGGTTAACATGTGTGCGTGCATGCTAAGTCGCTTCAGTCATGTCAGACTCCTTGCGACCCACTGGACTGCAGCCCTCCAGGGTCCTATGTCCTGGGGGATGCTCCAGGCAAGAATACTGGAGTGAGTTGCCATGTCCTGCTCCAGGGGATCTTTCTGACCCAGGGACTGAACCTGCATCTCCTGAATTGGAAGGCAGGTGCTTGACCACCAGCTCCACCTGGAAGCCACTGGGGAGTTAACAGATACACACTGCTATATATAAAATAGATAAGCAACAAGGACCTACTGGATAGCACAGGGAACTATACTCAATATTTTATAATAACCTATAAGGGAAAAGATTCTGAAAAAGAATAAATTTATATGTGTATGTATAAATGAAGAATTTTATACATACACACACACACACACACATATATATATATAACTGAATCACTTTTCTGTACACCTGAAACTAACATAACATTGTAAATGAGCTATACTTCAATTTCATAAAATCTTAAAAAAAAAAAAAAGAATGAAGGAGCCCAGGGCACTCACATACCCTGAGAGTCACCCCGAGAGATGAAATGGGGAGGGTGGTGGGAGGGGGGTTCAGGGTTGGGAACTCATGTACACCTGTGGTGGATTCATGTCAATGTATGGTAAAACCAATACAGTATTGTAAAGTAAAAAAATAAAATTAAAAAAATAATAATAATAAAAATAAAAATTAAAAATAACAAAAAAAAAGGATCCAAAAAGACTGTAGCTGAAAAATCTCCTAAGTTGATGAAAAAAGATAAGGCAAATCAAAAGGAATCAAAATGCCAAGTATGTTACTGTTAAATTAGACTTTTAAATACGCCATTGATATCAGAGGGGTTTGAGTGCAATTGTCTCCTTAAATTTGGCAGGGAAATCATTAATCATTCAATGTTAAAATTATACAGATTGTTGAATAAATGAGCGGCAGTAGGCCCACATGGTGGTGAACCAAAAGGAAAAAAAAAGAAGAAGAAGAAAGAGGGAGATGAGAGAAAGGAGAGGGAAGAAATAAAAAATTTCCTCTTTGCAGGCGACTGAAAAAGCAAACCCAACCTTCATGGTCATTTCAAGCCCTAGTCTTTGGACTCTTGCCTTCCTAAATGGCAAGTTGTTTTAAAAGTCTGAAAGAGCTTCCCAGGTCCAAAGATAGAGCTTACTCTAGTTTCAGGCAGCTTTTAATAGATGTGAACTCAGCGCAGATCTGAGTGTTGCATAACTTTGGGGCTTACGGCGTCCACTTGCTTGTCGTCTGGTGAGCCGCCAGGGCTCCTGTCATCACTGGGCACCAACATGTACAGTCCAGATGCTGAGCAGCGTTCAGGGGACACAAGGCTTCTGCTTTAACGGGGCTTCATGAGTGTGACTTTACAACTTTCAATCCATGTGGCGCCCAGATGACACGGGGTCCCCCCTGCCTCCTAATACAGTTGTACCAAACCAGGTTTAGGGACCCTGAGTTCTACTTTTGCTGTTTGCCTACAGCATGGTGAGGGAAAGCCTGCAACACATACAGATGGCAGATTGAGGAAGCCAGAGAGGTAAAAATCTACCAGATTTCTGGAACAAGCTGTTTTAGCATGTCTTCCGTTAACTGGACATCTTATCCAGTGAAAATTGTCAGTTGTATAAACTTGAGTAGAACAGCCATCCTGGACCTGCTTTGTCTTGTGACTGTATTATTCAAATGTTCACAGGTCACTCAGTCAATTATCCATCAGAGTTTTTAACTGAGCATCTATGCACTCAGGTCATAGCACTGTATAAATACTACAGAGATCATGGGAATGGAGATGAGATCTCTGCCATCAAAGACCATGTCTGTACCAAGCTTGCTATCTATTTCATAGCAGGAATTCCCAAATCACCTCCCCTTCCATTCAAAGACATTTATTATTTTCTTGAGCAACTTGAGCCTCTGAGTCATTTCAGTCGGTAAGAATATTAAGCCATTGCCAACCTTCTTTATCCACCCTCCACCCATCAGATGTGTTTCCCACACCCCAGGTCGTGGTTCCCAGCCCACCTGGCCTCACTGGTGATGGTCTTCTCCTATGTCTCCAGATCTCAAGACCCGCCAATCACCCTGCACAGGTGAACGGATTCATCTTGCAAAACTTGCAGTTCCGTTATATCACCTTCCTGAAGAATCCACCGAGGCTCCCCACCAAGATCCAATCTGGATTCCTCCCTGGGCACTCGGACGGAACCCCATTATGGCACCGATGAAAAATTAGGAGATGTGCTAAGCTGCTCAGTCACGTCTGACTCTTTGCAACCCTATGGACTGTTGTGCAGCAGGCTCCTCTGTCCATGGGTTTCTCTGGACAAGAATACTGGAGTGGGTTGCCATTTCCTCCTCCAAGGGATCTTCTTGATCCAGGGATTGAACCTGAGTCTCCTGCTTTGGCAGGCAGATTTTTTACCTCTGAGCCACTGGGGAAGCCCAGTAGGAGAATTGGCAAAACTGAAATAATCCAGCCAGTGGAGTTCCCCGCCCAGTCTAAATATGTTAAGTGAGAATCATATTTGAATTGGCCTTACCTGTGGTATTTTGTTATGCATATAAATTGGGTAATTATACTAGTAAATTGGAACTTTTGCATTTAGAATCAGCACCTGTAAATAACAGGAGGCGAGAGAAAGAAGGCCAATTGAAACTTTGGCCCTTAATATTTGAAAGCAGCACTTTGTAGACAGCTTGAAGACTGAAAGATTTTGAAGAGACCTCACAGATAAAGAGAGGAAACAAAGCAAGAGTACCTAACCATTTTGTTTGTACATTATTTTCTATTTAAAGATAATAAGGTGGTACAGAAAAGTTGAAACACGAAAATTATATATTTGGTCATCTCATCTCAACTTCCTGCAGAGTAACAGTTGTCACAAAATTACCATACTTGTGTTGGACATAATTTGTTACAACTTGATGGCCTGAAAGCTCACATCTACCCTGATACTGTGAATCCTGCCCTCTCTGCCTTTCCAGAAAAAGCAGGGATGCTAAATGGAGTTTGTTGAGGATTAACTTTGTCAATCAGCCATCATTGATAATATTCTGTCAGTGCTGATCAGGAGTGAATCTGGATTAAATCAAAGCCTCATTTCTGCCAAAAGGAAATTGACCATTTGGAAAGTGAAATTAACATTGTAGGTAAGCCTGCAATGTATCCGGCCATTTACCTGTGTTATGTCAATTCATCTCAGTGACACTGGGAATTAGGTAGTATTGTCCCTGTCTTGAGAAGGCAATGGCACCCCACTCCAGTACTCTTGCCTGGAAAATACCATGGACGGAGGAGCCTGGTAGGCTGCAGTCCATGGGGTCGCGAAGAGTTGGACACGACTGAGTGACTTCACTTTCACTTTTCACTTTCATGCATTGGAGAAGGAAATGGCAACCCACTCCAGTGTTCTTGCCTGGAGAATCCCAGGGACGGGGAGCCTGGTGGGCTGCCGTCTCTGGGGTGACACAGAGTCAGACACGACTGAAGCGACTTAGCCACAGCAGTCCCTGTCTTATAAATTTAGGAAACTAAGAAAAGTTCAGTAACCTATCCACAGTCCCTTGGCTGGTGAGCTGCAGAACTAGGACTCAACACCCTCCAGTTTAGGTGTGGGTCGGCTCTTAACCAGAGATGGAGAAACTGGCAGAAGACCTAGTATCTTTTCAAGCTACTCCCCTAGCAAGACGCCCTGGAAGTCTAAGGGGCAAGATACCTCAGTCACTGTGGCCACTAGAATCTTCTTCAGTAATGTTAACATACAAAGCAAGAGGGAAAGCTTTCAAAACTCTGCCACTATGTGTCTCCCTGACATCTTAAAGTCCTCTTCCAACAATAAACATTAAAAAATTTAAATCACTAGTCATGAAGCATCAGGACCTTTGGATTTGGCCTCTGGATCATTTTATCTCTAATATTATTTTCAAAGCCAACATAATATTCAGGCTACTCATAGCAGGACCTGAGAGACAGAGGAAACAACTTTCTTGGGCAACTTTCCCTACTGGTCCGGACTCCGTGCTCCTTCCCAGGACTCTGTTTTCGGTGTTAGTACATCCCCAATGTTTGCTAAAATTTAAACTGAATCTGGGAGTTTAACAAGCTCAACCGCTAACATCTTTTGCAAGCCTGCGCTTGTGCTTCTATGCATACACACACACACGCATACATGGACACACCCACATGCACACACACGTGCTCAGGCAGTTCATGGCAACTAGATTGAGTTTATCAGATTATTCTTAGCCAAGTGCAGAGTCCGAAGAAGGCGGGCAAGAAAGGAAATCTGTTTAGACGGAAAATGAGATCAGAGCAGACGCAGAGCCTGGGCACTTGCTGGGTGGCCATCGGGTGGGGCACCAGGCAGCACAGAAGGAGAGCCGAAGAAGCTGATCCAGGGCCCTGAGAGGCCAGAGCAAGCCCTCTGCTTTCCAGATACTCCCAGAACTGCCTCCAAGGATGCTCCGGTCCCCAGCGCTCTGACTTGACTGTGTTGACTTTCAGGACCTGGGCCATTATAATCCACTTACATAAAGCTGTTTCATGGCCAAGAAAGAATGAACTGTGGTTCCCACAACGCCTGCATGTGGCCTGATGCTCTCACAGGGGCTGTGGTCCACTTGCTCTGGAAAGTTTACGTAGATGCTCTTGCAGCACTCAGAAGCCATCTTTACACACGAGTGGGGCCAAGTGTGTTTATGGAAATATCCACGTTCTGACTTAGCCGGGGTTTATCTGTGAAATCCTCATTCACGATAATGAAGAGCAAAGTTTGGCCTGGATAGGGGAACTGTGATTATTTGTTGAAACAGTTTATGCTACGTATTAAACGAGCAGCTGTTTTTAGGCTCTGAAGTTCTCTTTTATTTCCACAGCAGCACTTACATTCTGTACAACACACACTCCCAAGGAAAATAAAAAGAGTCATAGCCCAAAAAGGTACTCAGAGCTCCAGAAAGCTACAAGAAGAGATGCCATAAATAGGAAAGGTAAGTGAGACACTAATTTACTTAAAATGATGGCAGTGATAGCAGCTGTCTCCAACCTCTACCTTAGTGTACTTGTTAACCCATGAACTCTCCCAACAACAACCACAGGAGGTGGATACTCATATTACCCCTGTTTTATGGATGGAGACACCCAGGTACAGGAAGACTAAGTTGTCCAGGGTCATCGATGTATAAACCCAGGCAGCTGCATCCTGAGATGTGAGTGATACACTTGGACCAAGTCATCCTGGAGGTCTTATAGCCCTGTCTTTCTGCAGAAGAGCATCTATCCCAGTGGGGGTGGGGACAGAGGTGTAAAATCAGAAGTTAATGCGAATGACCCTCATCTGTGCTGTATCATTTGCCAAGTCAACGTGTGGAACACTGGAAGTTGTCACTTTCTTGGAAAATTCCAAGTTTTCACTTTTCTTCCACGCTTGGCATTTCGAGGTGATAGAATCTCTGTTTGTCATAAACAGACTAAAACAACAACAACAGCAACGAAAGGGACCAAAAACACATAAAAACTTAGGAACAGCTTCAAGGTTTCTCTCTGGGAACTAAATACATGCAGGATTTCTGTTATCTCTGGCATATTTTTGCAATAATCAACAAGAGATTTTCTCCCCAGGGAGAAAATGAGGACTGGAAATACCAGCTGTATTAGACGATGTTGTTTTCTTTCTTTTATTTTTAACCTATGGATCTATTTTCCTAGAAAAAATGAGCTACTGTCACCTCAAACAAGTAGCTTTGCCTCTGAGTGTCATTGACAGGCCTTCTGAGATAAGTCAAACATGTAGTCCCTTTAGACAGGTCTCAGCATCTGTTGTTCGTGTAGAATTGTAGGCAGGGCAGAAGCTAGGAAGGCTGAAAGGAAGCTATTTAAAGAGAGAACCCTAAACAATATTTGAAAACAAATTTAGAATGATGGAAATGCTATCTTCCTTTCTCATCAGGCAGCACTTTTTTTCTAACAAGGTTTGGGGATAAAGATCTGGTCTTTGAATGTAGGTAAAGTTTATGCTCAAAAACGACCACAGCATTTAGTTACTGCATTACTCCAAAACTGGACGCAATTTTGACCACAGCCGTTACTAGCAATTTGGCCTTTCCATAACCCATCAGCTCTGCCCTAGGCTTCTGTGACCTAAGAGGCATCATTTGTTCTTTTAAGTACTGGCACTCGGCCATCTTTTCTCTCACACATTCCACCTTCACATGTCTGTCTGGTGATAGGCTTTCCACTTTTCTCTCTTTACTCCACTAACGTGCCCTGTCCTATGGCAGGGTTTTTTTTAATTGACTCTCAAATGATCTTGAAGGTAGCTCATAAAATCAGAACCCCAGGCTCTCCTCATGGCTGCCAGCTCTGAGAGCTCTGTGTGATCTTTTAAACATTTTTGAAGAAAGGTGTCTGTGTGTACTAATCCTAGCAGCCCCCAGGGACCCTTTCTTCCCCAGACCCCAGTGGCCTCAGGCTGCATTTCCCATTAAGGATTTATTTTCTGCTAAGAAGTGATGTTCCTGCCCCCTTGCAAGAGGTTCTATTCCCATTTAGTGCCTGTTAGAAGCTCCTGGGTTGAGCAGGCAGTCTCAGTGTACAGGTTTCAATGCACATTATTCATACAGAAAATAAAATCAGGGCCGAGAAAGCCCAGTTTTGCGATAGGTGGGAGGGAGGCAAGCCGTCACTCTTGCTTGATCCTGGGCGATGCACTGAGCCTGGGTCTTCACCCCTGCAGAGAGTAGAGGGAACCAAACTAGTTCCCCTCCCCACCTTGTGAGAGCCTCCTGTGGGCAGGGACATGATGCTTTCGGAGTTCTTCGGTGTGCTTGCCTGGGGGCTGGAAGAATGATGGGTACTCCACTTACCAATGGCCCCATGGGAGATGGGCATTTTTTTGGCTGACACGCCATCAGAACTGGATCTGAATTGTTTGCGATGCACCAAGGCACAGCCTGTTGATAAATAGGAATCCAGGACTCACACACGGGCTGGCCTCGGGTAAACCACAGCTCATGCTCTATTTTTAGTTAGTTAATAGAGCTGTGCTGAAGTATGGTGCTGAGCACAAGCCTCCTCACCCGTGGTTTGTCTGGGTCACACGTTGAATAGAATAAGGAGGTCATGCTGAGGCATGTTAAGGTATACAACAAAAACTGAGCCTCGTGTGGGGATCAATGGCCATACACACCCCGGTGTCACTGTCTCCCTCTGGGCAGTGATCTTCACACCGTGCCCCACTGTTCCCCCCAGGAGCCTGGCCAGGTGCTCAGAGCTCACCCAGCTTTCTGCTGAGCACCCCACGCTTCCACCGCGGGTGTCCACTTGGATCGAGACAGTTATGGCCATCTGACTTTCTGCAGCAAATTGTCTCCACTGGGTTTCATCCCTCCTGCCACAGCCAAGCCCCTGCCTGTTGACTCTGATGCATCTTTCACAGAATCTCATTTTCATCCCCGTCACCGGAGTCCAAATGCCAACGTCCTGATTATTCTCGCTGTGACAAATACACGATCTCTTCAGCAGTCTCTTCAGATCTTGGTCTCCTGGGGAAAAAATTCCCTCCTCTCTGAGCCTTCTCATAATACCACACGCTCAGATCGCCACCATCCCCCTGCCCCCCGAATCCTTCGCAAGCTCATCTTGCCCATTTTTCATGTCCATTCTGAGATGGCATCTTTGCTCGAGTTCTGCTTCACCTGCTTCCTGCCTGTCAGTGTGTCTCTGGGCAGCTCCTTGGTCCACGAGACATATCCTGCTGCCCCTGTAGGTGGCTGCCAGCCTTAATTTTAGCACTCCACCAATTACAGTAAGTCCTGTCATCAGATCAAAGCATCTGCTTGCTGGCTAGAGTGGTGATAATTCTTCAGACACAGCAAACAACCTCGAGAATTTCTTCTGAGTCAGCTGTGGGGTGCTCAGGCATGCGAAATCACAGGGCAAGTTCACACGTTCAAACCTAATGATGGGGAGGATCATTTGATGTGAAAGTCAGGCTTATATGCTAGCTGCCCCATAGGCCAGGCTGAAGGATGTGCTTCTGTGGAAATGGTTCTTTGGAGCTTAGTCCACCTCAAAACACCCCCACTCAGGTAACTGTGTCCTAGGAGTAAATTTGATGTCCTTTTGACGAAGGGCCCAGAATGCCTGGTCAGTTCCTCCCATGTGTGACCACAGAGAGGTCTTCCTTAAGCTTTTGGATTGAAAAACAATCAAATGACTGTTTCTATAAGTATTTTACAATGTTGATAAGTTATCAATAAAAAATTATCAAATGAATTATCAACCTTACTTCTTTCTGTTTTATACATGCCCACTAAACTTTTCAGCAAGGAAACCACCATTCAGTTTCACAAATCTGAACGTCAAGGACATTCAGATCACTACTTGACTGGTCCACCAAGAATATCCAGGTCAGTAGACAAGGCCCAATATGCCCATGAGGAGAGGTGGAACTCAGATCATAAAACCAGATACTGCCCCCCATTGCCTCAGCTCTAGAACCGCCCCCCTCCCCCTGGATGCTCTCAGCAAATGCCTCCCTATATAGAAATGATGTGTTCCAAAGAATCTCCCCTGATCAGTGGTTCCAGGTTTGTAGAATCTTTTTATTGTCCTATTTTGCTATTAAAAAAACCGTTGAGAAGACCTCTCCACGGCTCTTACCAGTGGCGTTGGGGAGAGTGGTGGGTACCCACAGCCGACTCCGGACTGTTCTCTCTGAGTTTCTCTGGTATCCCAGGAATTTAAACCTTAGGGATGTTGACAGGAGGGCTGACATTTCCCATCTGAAGTCTGGAAGGAGATCAGTCCTGTGAAACAGATAGGCTGCTCTTGAAATAAAGTTCACTGGAGTATGATTAAGGGAAAATCTCAGAAGCCAAGGATTATCAGGTAACAGAGGTGACTGCCAGGCCTACTGTGAGCAGTTAAAAAAATCAGAGAAGTTGCTATATATGTGAAACGTATTTTGTTTCAGAAAATGAGTAAAATTTTAAAAATAAATCAGGGAAGTGGGTTTTTGTTCTTTTGTTCACATTCCCTTCCTTTGTCATATAAAAACGTAGAGAAAACAGATCATTTGCTCTTCTTATTCCACCCTACTTGCTACATATTTTTATTATCTTCCTATATATTATTACAAAATATTTTAATCACCAAGTTAAATTAAAAATTGATTCATGTCATATAAATGAAGAAATACACAGTATTAGAAGGTCCTAGAAGGTGAGGAACACTGAGTTCCAGCACTTTTCAACAATGCCCAGCACATAGTAAGTACTCACTAAACACTTCAATTAATGGATGAATGGAGGAATTTAAGAAATCTACTTTACAGGCTTGGGTTAAGAATTAAATGAGATGACTGTTCCTGGTACAGAGTAGATATTCAATACCTTCTCTTTTCCTTCCCCCATGAAATAGAGAAATCTATTTCAGACCACCAATCAGTATTGGAGAAGGAAATGGCAACCCACTCCAGTATTCTTGCCTGGAGAATCCCAGGGATTGGGCAGCCTGGTGGGCTGCCGTCTATGGGGTCGCACAGAGTCGGACACGACTGAAGCGATTTAGCAGCAATCAGTATTCACAAATAGCAGGTCAAGGACATTCAGGTCTTTACTTGACCACCAAGAATATCCAGATCAACAGGCAAGGGCCAATATGCCCATGAGGAGAGGTAGAACTCAGATTATAAAATCAAATACTTCTCTATACTGCCTGAGCTCTAGAATCCCCTGGATGGTCTCAGCAAATGCCTCCCTATAGAAAATATGTGTTTCAGAGAGTCTTTCCCCCAGCAGTAAGTTGCCAAGGCCGAGTCTGGCTCTGTGTCCCTGCCCACGGCTGCCCTTGGCCAGAGAGAAATTTGAAGAAGGAATCCAGTTCTTGTTTATTTAGTCAGCAACAAGAGCTGAGTAGCAAAGGGATGGTGAGTAATTCTAGATTGCTCTACACTTTTTATTTTAAGGATAAGCTGGGATCTTCCTCAGATGATTTGAGTATAATCCTTACCTAAAATATGGCAACAAGCTTCAGACCTCTTGAGTGCTTTCCATCCCTAGAAATCTTGGGATGATTTAAAATATTCACATACTAAGCTAAAAGAAAAAAAATCTTGTATGGAAGGGTCCCCTTTGTTCCTCCACTGGGAAACTCCCTCAGCTGGTGGGACACACATTATTACCTAAGCATGCATGAGTACAATCTGGCCAAAGGAAACCACAGTTGAATAAACTTAAACATCAAACTCCTTGGAACAATTCCTTCCAACTCATCATTTTTCTCAAATAAAATGGCAATACCAACTGTACATTTTGTTTAAGTAAATGTTTGAAAAGTCATTATAAAGTAACCATGGAAGATCAGAACTTTTTTATTATAACCTTAGATAGGTATTTGCACTAAAGAATTTAAAGAGAAATGGAACCACCATGCAACAATTTTATTTTTTTCATGTAAAGTTTCAATCCTGTTTGGTGTCAGTTTCCTTGGTTATATCTTTAAATCTTACATTCGGTAATTAAGACCCTAGGAAACAACAAGTAGAGATCTGGTAGCCATCTCCATGACCAAGTAACCCAAGTTAACATCACCAAGCATGGGACCACGGAAACACGTCTCCCCATGTGATGCACTAAGAAGGATATGGCTTCATTTTTGTAGTATTATTACCTATAATTCATAACTTGAATCTATTCACAAGGAAACATCACATAAATACACACTGAGAGTGGTTTACAAAATAAACCTGTACTTTCCAAAAATGGCAAGGTGTGGATGACTTCACACTGAAAGGAAGTTTCATAATCATTCCCGCTTCTACTTTTCCTCCTATGCTCTCCTCCCCTCTTCATCTCCTAGTGTCTCGGCTGGAGTGAATTCATGCCTACTTATTCAATCAACAACCAGTGGCAAGAATTGGAATTTAGCTTTGACCTCTGATGAGTCTGGGCAGCACAACAATCCAGGTTTCAGTTTGGCCAGAATCATAAGCAAAGATCAGCAAATTCTGGCACAGATAAGAGGGAAATTTGATTAATGATCATTTGATGGAATGAACAGAAGGTGAGTCTTGACTGTTTTGGTTGCAGAAATTTTCACACACGCTATGTGAACACCACTTGCTATCTTTCTTTGTACCTAAACAGAGACACTGGAAATGAACTGAGATATCAGAGACGGTCAGAATAATTCTTGATGTATAAGGTTTAATGCACAAAAATCTGACCCATAGAAAAATGTTGCGTTAGTTCTCTCAAGTTTAGATAGGAGATTCCATGTGGATTCCTGTAATATATAGTTTACAAATCCTCTCTAATCCTCACACTTCCTCTCTTTTAGAGACCACAGAGAAGCAATAAATGTCAGTGACATATCCAAAGAGCCCTTGTTCATTCTAAGAGCTTGGGGGTAGGGGGTGGTCCACACATTTTTCAACAGTATGTGAAACCATTAGAAATCATGGCCCCACTGCATGACTTTTTTTTCACACCCCTATAGATAGCACTGGCCCACTGAAATAGATTACTTCAAAAAACGTAAAAGAAGTAGATGCAGCACCTTTATTTTGTCAAGATGGATGAAATCAGACTCCTTGCATTTGGTACTATCATGACAAAAGGAACAATTTCAGCTTCACTGTACAGTAGAAAGATTTATGGCTGGAGAGCATTCTTCCCTCCCTTGGGCAAGAACATTTGGAATTATTAACAGAAATGCTGTGACTATTTCTTGGCTGGAATTTTTTATACTACTGGTGTGGTCCAATCAACTGGAGAAAAAACTTGGTTTACATATATATATATATATATAGACATAGTGAGAGAGAGGGGAGAAAACATTTTTATAATTTAATTCATGAGTTTGGGGCTTTTCATGCACAAGATTATGCTTTTAGCCATCATATTCTTAGAGTAGTTAAAAATGACAGTTTCTCAATGTAAATATTTGCAAAATTCCAGTTTAGTTCAGGGCACTTGAAAAATAGTGCATTTACAATCCTCCAATAAAAACCTCTAAAATTACTATCAGCAGTGAGACTCTGTTTATTTGTAGTTTATTTGTAGTTGAGATGACCATGAAAATTGAGGTGAGATATTAATCACAGGGAAAATTCACTTATAATGTATTCAAACATTCAAGAGATGAACCTGGCTAGCTGTAGGCCTAAATATGTTCTTTATCATGGGCAGCTTCAAAAGATACTCGTGAAATGCACTTGGAACCCCTGCCTTTTACTGCCCTGGCTTAATTTTCCTCTGTCTGAAGCCAAATGGAAAAAGGAGATGAAGGAAGTCAAGAACATTAATCCACTTTAGAGGTCCTGAGAGCAATGGATGAAATTGTTCAGCAAAAAGCAAAGTCTTTGGGGGCACATCAGAGGTGCAACTTAGATATATAATATGACTAAGACCTGGGGCCTCTGTTTTACATTCCCATCTAAACCTCCATGTAGATCCCCAGCTTCCTGTTGCCTCCAGGTTTGGACCACCTGGTTCCCATGTGACAGCTTAGATGTTTCACCATCCCACCCAACACGAGGTCCCCTCCCTCCTCACATTCAAAGTTTGATGAATCCTTCTCATTGTTCTGGACATTAACCATTGATTTATTTTGACCAAACTTCTGCTCTGATTTAAGTGTCTCCCTTTACGTTTCTCTCACCAATTAATGCTTGGCCTTTTCAAAACCCTATATAAAAAGACATATCACCTCCGATACTTGAACTTTCTTAGTTCACTCCCCTGCAACGAACTTCACAGCTCTTTTGTTGCCTTTTTTTGCTCAGCTTCAGCTATAATTATTTACTTGTCGGTGTTTTCCTTCTCTGTTACCTATTTTCCATTAAAAAAAAATTTTTTTTTACTGGAGTATAGTTGATTTCCAGTGTTGAGTAAGTGTCAGATGTACAGCAGAGCAAATCAGTCATACACACGGTGGCTCAGATAGTAAAGAATCTGCCTGAAATGCAGGAGACCTGAGTTTAACCCATGGGTCTGGAAAACCCTTGGAGAAGGGAATGGCTACCCACTCCAGTATTCTTGCCTGAAAAATTCCATGGACAGAGGAGCCTTGCAGGCCACAGCTACAGTCCATGAGGTTGCAAAGTGTTGGACATGACTGAGAAACTAACACTTTCACTTTCACATACATATATCCATTCTTTTTCAGATTCTTTCCCATATAGGTGAATATAGAGTACTGAATAGGGTTCCCTGTGCTATAAGTGGGTCTTTATTAGTTATCTATTCTGTACATATAGTATAGAGCTTCTCCATCTTTGGCTGCAAAGAATATAATCAATCTGATTTTGTTATTTACCATCTGGTGATGTCCATGTGTAGAGTCTTCTCTTGTGTTGTTGGAAAAGGGTGTTTGCTATGATCAGTATATTCTCTTGGCAAAACTCTACTAGCCTTTGCTCTGCTTCATTCTGTACTCCAAGGCCAAATTTCCCTGCTACTCCAGGTATTTCTTGACTTCCTACTTTTGCATTCCAGTCCCCTATAGTGAAAATGACATCTTTTGGGGGTGTTAGTTCTAGAAGGTCTTTTAAGTCTTCATAGAACCATTCAACTTCAGCTTCTTCAGCATTACTGGTCAGGGCATAGACTTGGATTACTGTGATATTGACTGGTTTCCCTTGGAAATGAACAGAGATCATTCTGTCATTTTTGAGACTGCATCCAAGTACTGCTTTTTGGACTCTTTTGTTGACTGTGATGGCTACTCCATTTCTTCTAAGGGATTCTTGCCCACAGAAATAGATATAATGGTCATCTGAGTTAAATTCACCCATTCCAGTACATTTTAGTTCTCTGATTCCTAAAATGCCAAAACTTTTGATTGTGTGGATCACCACAAGCTGTGGAAAATTCTTCAAGAGTTGGGAATACCAGAACACCTGACCTTCCTCTTGAGAAATCTGTATGCAGGTCAGGAAGCAACAGTTAGAACTGGACATGGAACAACAGACTGGTTCCAAATCAGGAAAGAAATACATCATGGCTGTATATTGTCACCCTACTTATATAACTTATATGCAGAGACCATCATGAGAAATGCTGGGCTAGATGAAGCACAAGCTGAAATTGAGATTGCCGGGAGAAATATCAATAACCTCAGATATGCAGATGACACTACCCTTATGGCAGAAAGTGAAGAAGAACTAAAAAGCCTCTTGATGAAAGTGAAAGAGGAGAGTGGAAAAAATTGGCTTAAAACTCACCATTCAGAAAACTAAGATCATGGCATCTGGTCCCATCACTTTATGGCAAATAGATGGGGAAACAGCGAAAATAGTGACAAACTTTATTTTGGGAGGCTCCAAAATCACTGCAGATGGTGATTGCAGCCATAAAATTAAAAGATACTTGCTCCTTGGAAGAAAAGTTATGCCCAACCTAGACAGCATATTAACAAGCAGAAACATTACTTTGCAACAAAGGTCCATCTAGTCAAAGCGATTGTTTTTCCAATAGTCGTGTATGGATGTGACAGTTTGACTATAAAGAAAGCTGAGCACCGAAGAAACAATGCTTTTGAACTGTGGTGTTGGAGAAGACTCTTGAGAGTCCCTTGGACAGCAAGGAGATCCAACCAGTCCATCCTAAAGGAAATCAATACTGAATATTCATTGGAAGGACTGATGCTGAAGCTGAAACTCCAATACTTTGGCTGCCTGATGTGAAGAACTGACTCATTGGAAAATACCTTAATGCTAGGCAAGATTGAAGGCAGGAGGAGAAGGGGACGACAGAGGTTGAGATGGTGGGTGACATCACCGACTCAATGGACATGGGTTTGAGTAAACTCCAGGAGTTGGTGTTGGACAGGGAGGCCTGGAGTGCTGCAGTCCATGGGGTCATAGAGTTGGAAACGACTAAGCGAATGAACTGCACTTGACTGTATGTATATAGTAGTGCATATTTTCCATGTTTTTTCTCTTCTGCTGGGATCTTTAAATCTAGAACTACGTTGAAAACCATGATGCACTTGGATACAGGTTGTGTGAAGAGCATTGCTTCAAAGAAAATTGCTTAACTATGTGGCAAAAGCTTCAACCTCCAGACTTGCTCTTCCCAAAGGATTGTTAGGAAAAGCATCTGGTTTCTACCATTTTACCTGATTTGATTAGTTTATTCTCAGTCCCAAACCACAAAGTTGGCTAAACATACACTTTAGGGAAAATTTTAAGTTATTAGAATGAAAAAAAAAAACCCACAATTTTTTGTGTTTTTTTTTTTAAACAGAGTAGTGAAAGATATAAGTAAGAACATAATAAACCATTAACTGAAGACCATTGAAAAGGGATCTTTCTAATTTGGCAAATTGTTTAGTATTTATTCCTGTTAACATAACTTTTTAGGTCCCTCCTTGAACCGTATTCCATGGGACAGAAAGATGGAGAAGAACTTTTTCTTTCCCCTCTCAAGCTGAGAGCAGCAAGAATGCATTTTGTTAGTTGAACTTATTGTAAATCATTGCCAAAGGGAGAAACTTTTTTGGAAGTTTGTCACGGTAAATCAATGTATTTGTCATGGGTTAAAGAATGGCAGAAGATACATGAAAACCTGATGCTGATCGCTTGGTTACAAATGACTTGCAGATGTTAAAATGTGTTTCCCAATAAAAAGGGGAAAAAAAGACAAAATGCCAGGCTGCCTAGCAAGAAGGGGCCAGACACCTACCTAAAAAAAAAAAAAATTGAGAATCAAAATAAGCGGCAACCACTGAGATAGTCTGGAAACTTCCTTTCTAAAAGCTAAGAATAGCTCCTTCCATATTCTTTTTTTTATGTGAACCACAGATTTCTAGACTAAATACATACCAAGTGCATCATGATCCTTTCTTTCTCAGCATAGATGAGACTTACTTTTGCAACTTTGGTGACATTGTGATTTAGCAAGGATCTGGTACTAATCCCCTCCTCGCTCTATCTAGTGATAGTAGAGCATTCCAGATATGCTGGCAAAGTCCAGCATTGGGCTCTAAGGGACTACCGCCTGCCTGCTCGCTCTTCATGTTCATCATAGAAGTTCAAGGAAATGTTTACAATGTGACAAACATCATTGCAATAAACCCTCTGATTCTATTACCAGTATGAGATAGAGATCAACTCTTAAGTTGGGTCATTTCTCAAAAACAGGTCAATCAAATTCCTGGAAGGCATTCTAGCCTGAGACAAAGGAGCTACAGGTCACCCACCACAAAAAGCAAGTGTATTTCTCAGGTCAAGAGGCAAATACCCAATTACCTTCTAGAATAATCAGACCTCACTGAGACCCAACTTTCACATTTATAGGCAAGTCTGATGAGTGGATTAAAGGATTTGCAGGCTCAAGAAGCACATACAGAAAATGGATTATGATAGTCCTCAAGAATTAATCAAACATTCTGAACTTCTTATTTTACTGTAAATGTTATAAAGATATCATTGTGATATGGTTGAAGATACACTGCAGTTAGACTCTGTGGATATAAAATTTTGATTCAAAGACCAAACAAAGAATCCTTCTCAACGTCCTTTTAAAATAAATTTAGGAAAACATCAAACCAGTAAGCTCTCCAGATAAGAAGACAATAAACATTACTTTTAAAAGAAATCACTTTCTCTCCGTAAATAGTAGGAAATGTTATTTCTTTATTCGCACACAAGGGCTCTTCCCCAATGGCTCATTGGGTAAATAATCTGACTGCCAATGCAGGAGATGCAATGAATGCGGGTTCGATCCCTGGGTCAGGAAAATCCCCTGGAGAAGGAAATGGCAACCCACTCCAATATTCTTGCCTGAAACACTCCACAGACAGAGGAGCCTGGTTGGCTACAGTCCATGGGGTTGCAAAGAGGCAGGCATGACTGAGTGACTAAGCAAACAAGCATCTTATCTGTGCTTTGGGAGGATTTTAATTTCCAGTAGAAATTGGTATGGAGACTTTCAAAGTTTGAGTTAATGTTTATTCTTTAAATATTTGTTTTGGTCAAATGTGAGCTAACTGCCTCTAAACCTATTTAAAAGGTATAATTAAAAATAGGGCATTGAGGCCAAACATTTTTAGAGTCTATTGCTTTGGCAGTTTAATTTTATGCAAAAAAAAAAAAAAAACCCAAAAAACAATAAAGCCCACTTAAATGAACACCTGCTCAGAGAATAGCCTTGTGGAAAAGATCATTTCTGAAATCAAACAAATATAAATTTAAAAAAGCCACACTATAAAATGATATATCATTACTCTTGGTAAGCCTCTAATGAAATAATGAACATTTATACAATAAAATGATGAAACAGAATATAGACAACCACATAGTCATTTTTCACGTCCAGTCTCAATTAATCACAATCATTCTTGGTAAAACAATTCTCAGGTGAAAATATAAACAGATATAAAAGCTATTAAAATGAAGATATTCATAAATTTATTCATAGTTTCGCATGGCACACAATGTACACATGGAAATATCGAACCAGCAGCTGAAAAATGTCCAGAGATCTGCCTTATTAATCTTCATTTCTAACATTTCCATAGTTAATTAAAGGATAAGCTATCTATTTTTGGTATATCATTCCTATGGAACTTTGTAAATGTCATTTACTTTTATAAATTCAAAAACTCAGAAAAGATATGGCTTATCTTAGATATTACTTAGATATATTCCTTCCAATTCCATCCTCTAATAGCTATTCAGAAAATTTGTACTCTAAGATTATCCTATTTTACATTATTTTTACATAAGATAAGGCTATAAATTACATTTAGGGTCCTGAGATAAAATTTCAGCTTCTCCTTAAGCATAATGATCAGATTGTACTTCAAACATTTCTCCAAACAGAGTCAAATTCTTTGGACAGAGTCCATGCAAGAAAAGTAATATTTATTTCATTACAGAATTTTTTTTTCTGATGTAGAACATGTAAGCAAGATTACTGTTTGTAGTACTTGACTCATCCTGTATTTAATTGGTCATAGAAGATTCCTGAGTTCACATTTGAGACGGCAGCCATCTCACATGAAAACTCTAGGAGCTTTCTGACCAGCATTTCAGGAGTCCTATCTAGTGGGATTTCTATAGAGTAACACTGTCGAGAAACGTGCTCTTAGAACATGTTTACAGTCTTAAAGAGCTGGCATGACTCCTGAGGTGGTTTACAGAGTTCGTATCCCAAACTTACAGAAGAGGAAGTCTTGATAAGATATTGATATTAGGGGAATAGGGAGCAAAACAGGCTTTTCCTGTGATTAACACAATGGAAACATATGACCATTCTATTTTTATTTATCCCATGTTATTAGCAGAGCTTTTGTACACTCTAATTCCCCTAGAAAAACTAGGAGATTGCTAAGAATTTCTATTATGTCTTGTAAATGCTGAAGTGGAAGTGAAGTTCATTCGGGTCTAGGGGATCCAGTCATGTTTCAGAGATTCCCATGAATAGAACGGCAGCCCCTGAGATGTGCACAAACCCTGGTGGCCATATTTTCACAGGAACACACCAAGCAGAAGGAAGGGCAGCTTGAGAGCCAGAGACAGTGGCTTCTCACGTAATCTGTGCAATTACTTGCTGCCTTGAAGGATGCAAATTTGCCTAGAGAAGGGGCTGGCTCCTGCAAAGTGGAGGAAAATAATAGAGGAAACCCATAAACAGCAAAGAGCAATGTCTTTCTTAGCTCCCCATTCCCACTCCTAGTTCCATGATGCATCTTCTTCCTAGTTACTAAAGACTCATCTGGTCAAGGTGCCAACCAAGGTTCAGCACTGATCTCTCTTCAACTTTGACCTTATGGACCAAATTGTCATCATAATTCAAGGCAATGAATTAATAACAACAGTATCAATATGTCTGGAGTTTCTACCATGGGTCAGGGGCTTCACACACGCTGTTGCTTAAACTTCACAATAACCCTACTGAAGAGGAATTATTCTCAGATGTTCTAAATGAAGCCTTGGAGAGGTAAGGAATTTGTCCAATGGGAACCTCTTATCAGTGGCAAATCCAGGATTTGGAATCAGGTAGGTTGAATGCCCGGAGAAGGCAATGGCATCCCACTCCAGTACTCTTGCCTGGAAACTCCCATGGACGGAGGAGCCTGGTAGGCTGCAGTCCATGGGGTTGCTGAGTCAGACACAACTGAGCAACTTCACTTTCACTTTTCACTTTCATGCATTGGAGAAGGAAATGGCAACCCACTCCAGCGTTCTTGCCTGGAGAATCCCAGGGATGGCGGAGCCCAGTGGGCTGCCATCTGTGGGGTCGCACAGAGTCGGACATGACTGAAGCATCTTAGCAGCAGCAGCAGCAGCAGGTTGAATGCCAAATCCAGTGCTCACGCCACTTCACCACACTGCTTAGGTATGAACTTTCAGAGTATGTGACGAAAGATAGGGGAGAGATTGTTTTATAAAGGCGTCCTTCTAGTCCACCTCTATTCCCATCACCTGTCCACCTGGCTAACTTCAAGACCATATTTCTTCTAAGTGTTACTCAGTCTTTTTTTATATATACTGCTTTACCAAATCCAAGTACAGTCTCTTAACCCATGACTCTTAACTACATGACTTAAATAGTATCCCAGATAAACCAGAATTTTAGCTCAGATAAAAAATTGCAGAACAGAGAATAACTATTGCTGTCTTGGAGGTTTACAGAAACATGTGACCAGATCTATCTGGACAGGTGCAAGAACAAAGGATTCTAGCACGGAGAAGTTTGCAAGAACCAGCCCGAATTCTAGCTCAGATAAAATAGTAATTTGTGACGCTAGTCCACCATTTTCTCTGTCTGCTGGCTTTTCAAATAAAGTCACTATTCCTTGCCCAAACTCCTCATCTCTCATTTTATCAGTCCGTTGTGTGGCAAGCACTATGGGCTTGGACTAGGTAACAGTAAGCAAGCATGGATGAAGTTGATAGAGAGTTAGTGCTCATTTCCAGAGCTGCAAAGAGTGCTACAGAAAGTACTACTTCCTCTGTTGCCAGAAGGGCTGGTGTCTCTTGAAGAGTGTGGATTCTTCTAAGCATCTGGGTTTGGATGATTAAAGAACATTCCTAATCTTGATAAATTGTCCCTTGGTCTTTGTTATTTTATACGCAGGTTTGATAATATCTTTTTATCTGGCAGCAGAGGGGCTTCTGAACCAGAATGGGTGGATGATTTTCTCTGGAAAATGGAGAAAGGTGATCTGGTTGGTCTCCTTTGATGTTTTTGAACAAGACAGATGATTATCCTGGGTCCAGTGATTCGCATGTGTGGGAGACCCTCCTTTGTAGTAGGGAGTTTCTTTCTTCCCAGGCCTTCCCTAAATGAAGTTTTATCTTACAGATCCATCTCTAATTTGAAATTCCTTGTGAATGACGTGAATAAACCTTCGGCTCTTGATCTGTATGATCCTCTTGGCTTCTTCAATATTGAAATGAATTCTTAAGTAAGATCTGTAGGAGGACAATTTGCATTAATTATGATCACATCTGAAATTCTTGTCTTGACCGTTCACTAATCTAATTATTCTCATTTTTGTCGTCAACCTAAAACAGAAGGAAATGATAGAGTAGTTAGAAGGATTTGTCTGGGGAGGTATTTAGATCAGATAAGTGATTTTTAAATTGCATTCTCTCTTTTTTTTTTTTTTTTGCAGTAGTGTCCCTTCTTCCAACAGTATTATAAATTCATATATAAAAAGATCATAGAACTGTTCTTATTGAAACAGAGTACAGAACCTTCTCCATCTTGCCCCTGCTTTCCTTTCCTCTGTCTACACTCTTTCCCATCATGTGGGACTTTGGGAAGGGTCTATGTGAACATCTAGAAGTAAAGTTTGAAAATGAGAAAACTAGATTATCTATATCTGCAATCATGCCTAGCTCTAAAATTAACATCATTGATTCCAAGGTCAGTCTCAGCCTTATCACGATCATGTCTCTCCAACATGACTGTTTCAAGATATTTCGAATCTGAATTTTGGTGCAGATTATAATTACTGCTCCCGTCACAATGTTAGTTGTTCTTTCACCATATCATATAAAGTGTCCACTCCCTGAGTTGCCCTAGTAAAACTGTATCTTCCACAGAACCAAGCATAGAATGAGATACATTATGTTTTTTCAGTTTATAGATATTTGGCCCCCTACAGATGAAATGTTTTTTTAAAATGTTGGTTGCTTTATGGAATTCTCTTAACAAGCCCAAGAATTAAAATCACTACATGGGACAAGGTCTATGAGGGCAGAAACAATGTCTGTCTTCCTCACCTTTGCAGTGCCAATGGCACAGAGCAGGTGCTCAGTAAATGCTCATTGAATGAATAACATTAATTAATTTCCATTAATCTACTAAATGTTCATTTTATCTTATTTTTCTAATTTGTATCCCTCTATGCGTCTGTATTTTCAGCTGCAAAACGGTATCTGGCCCATAGGGATTGTTGGAGAAATTAAATGCATTTAGTGCAAAGTAAGCACTTAGTTAATATTTGTCAATAAGAGAAGAATGCTGCCTTTTTAACATAAGCCAAGTGTTTGAATTCACTGAATTAGTCATTTCCTTTATTATCTTACTGAGGTAGGATTGTTTTGTTTGTTTTTTTTAACCTGGAAATCAGACTGACCAAGAAATAGTAATAAATCTGCCTTTGACATAACTCTTAGAGTGTTATGAGGATTTCTGTTCAGATAACTTTCTTTGTTGAGTTTTGCAAAGACTATAAAACAAAGTATTTTACAATGGAAATAGCCATTTTGATTTAATTCACCAATACCTCAGAAGCAGCTGCAGGCAATCTTTCTCTTATGTTTCAAAAAGAAAAAGAAAAAAAAAAAAACTGGCCTAAAAAAAGAAGCAAGGAAGAATTTAACCCCAAAGAATAATGTTTTGGAAAGTTTCAATGGACTGAAACTTGGGGTTACAATAGAAATTTCTTACAAACCTAACTACAGCTTCCACTAGAGTGAAGAGCGTAATGCATATTGTGGTACCCAACTTAATTTACTCTGTAATTGTACCAGACAGCAAACAGGACACAAACAAAGAGAACAGCAACGCCTTGTAAAATGAATAGCTGGTCAGAGAATATTGACAAAGGGTATTTGTCAGCAAAAAAAAAAACACAGAAGTGGGGCCTATATGGACATAGTTGTTCCCTCTATTCTTTGACAAGGTATTCATTTAAAAGGAATTCGCTATTCTCTCATGTCGTTTACTTGTCAGATGGTACAATTACAGTTATTTTGCAGAGTCAATTTTCTGTTATATAATCACACAGACTTGTGTCTAATGCAACAGAAAATTGCCTGGGTGGAATAACTTTCAGGTGTTGGTTTGACTCTTGGGGGTTTCCATTTGCTTTTTGGTCCCAAAGTTTCCTTTCTGTTCAAATCCATCCCAGGGAAATCTGAGTCCCAACCCCACTCAGAAGAAGCACTGTGTGTAGCCGTTAAGAGAATGAGTGTTCAAATCAGACACACCAGTGTTCACAGGGGTGAAATTCTGGTCCTACCGCCTAGCTGCCATTTATTTGTGAGTCTATCCAGTTGCCAACACATCTTATGAGACAAAAATGAGTTTAGTACTTACTGCCTCAATGGACAGTACCACCTCCAAACAGTTCTGGAAGCATCTTGGGAAGAAAAAGAGAAGATTGGATCCTACTGAGGATTTGAAGTTTAGTTCAAAGGTAAGTTTTTCAAAAGCTGAGCCTTGATTCAAATCAAGTTAGGATTACAGTACAGCAGTCCAGATAAATGAAAAGAGTGAGGTGAGGGTTTTCAGACTAAGGATTCAAAGAATGTTAGGACATCAACCATCCGGTTATAATTTCCATTGAAGGGGTGGTGGATCTTGTGGTTAAATTTCTAACATGAACATTCCAACCATTTGGCCGGCAACATGCTTCCCGGAACAATAAAGCAAGGCTAATTCTATCCGGTGACAAACTTCTTGAAAATAAGTATCATACCTCTTTGTTGTCTGTGCCACGGAACCGAATGCATGCCCTGAGCTCAAGAAACAGCTGCTGATCAGAAGTGTCCCCACTCCACACCTCCCTCACCCCACAACCCCTTTAATCCCAGACAGAGGGTTAGAGCCTGGGCTCAGAAGATCCCGTGTTTCCAAGGTCACAACGGAGCTGTATCTGCTTGACATTTTAACAGTGTAGTCAAATTCAGTCTAAAAATCGAACCACTCCAGATGTCTTTAATGGGGGAGACAATGCCTGAGGCTTTGGGAAACATGCTTCAAGACTTACTGTCCTCCCTTCAGTCTACTGGAGTCGTTGGGAGAGGGAGCATTAGAGGCTGCAAACAGGAGCTGAGGTTTTCCTGCTCAGAAGCAGACCTTCCCGTGGATCTTGGGAATCTCAGCAGCATGGAGGGCCCTGCCCACGCAGCTTCTTTGCGGAAGATTTCCTGCCATTGCACATTCTCCCTGGCAGTCATGTTCCAGACCGAGCTGTGCTGTGCTGTGAGCCGGATGGACTTGTTCTCATTAGAATCTCAAATGCCCCAGGGGAAGAAAAGGACCATTGTGTCTGGCACACCTTGGCACTATCTGGTCTCAGTTCAATTCTGCCTATTTATTTCTCGTGCTTTCTCTTTCTCTGAACCCCTTTGGTATTATTCCAGCTCTTAATAGCCTACGTTCTGATGTTTTTCCCAAATAAAGCATCCTTGTGTCAGTTGTCAAATACTTACATTCGACTTTGCTTTTTTTGGACAAATAGGAGGAGAAATGTTTTAGTTCTCTTCATTACTCTAAAACAGCAATTAAGACACTGACCAGAACTCTCTTGCGCCCTATTGGAAACAAAGCCATCCCACTCAGCCTTCCCTAGAATTGAATTATGGAAGCTTGATGTCATTTTGGTTTCCATGCAGTACAACCCCTTAAGAGCAATTTCATCCTTTCTTAGGCCTGATAACTAGTCCGAGTGCCAATTCTCTGAGGTACCGGGGATCGAATCTTACAAGACCATAATTTCATTTTCCTTATCTGTATTATATCATTTCTTGCCACATAACATCTCTTAACATTGTTTGTATTGCCTTTATTATATCTGTGAATGAAGTTAATAAAACTTAGGCCATTTAAAATACATGGAAGATTTTAAAATCATTTTGGTAAAATAATTTTAGCATGCCTGGTGGAGCTGGCTTGCCTCTTCCAAATGATACTGCAATCACATCATTCCAACACCTCATAATAATTTTTTTATATTTTTCTTACAAATTAAAGTCTTCTGATCAATTTTGTTATCTACCTTATACATTTCTGCTCAGTTTAAGACTATCAGTGACCAAGTTCTTTACATGTGTTTTGTACCAGCCCCTTGTAGTAGACTTCAGAGTTGAAAGATCAGTCTCTTTTCTTATGCTGCTGCTGCTGCTAAGTCACTTCAGTCGTGTCCGACTCTGTGTGACCCCATAGACGGCAGCCCACCAGGCTCCCCCGTCCTTGGGATTCTCCAGGCAAGAACCCTGGAGTGGGTTGCCATTTCCTTCTCCAGTGCATGAGAGTGAAAAGTGAAAGGGAAGTCACTCAGTCATGTCTGACCCTCAGTGACCCCATGGACTACAGCCTTCCAGGCTCCTCCATCCATGGGATTTTCCAGGCAAGAGTACTGGAGTGGGGTGCCATTGCCTTCTCCCCTCTTTTCTTATAGGTAACCAATTTTCATTTTAACGGAAAAATAATAATTATTTTAGTTGTACTATTTCTTTAATGGAAATAGCAGTGAATGACTCTGGAACTAGCCTAACCATCTTGGCTGCACTTTGAAATAGCAGTCTTATTATTACAGGAAAGAACTGAATTTGTACTATCATTTTAACTTAATCTAAAAAAACAGAAAAATGTTCTGCAAATTATTGTCATGGAATTGAAGAAGATTATACTGCCTTGTGACTAGTTTCCAGGAAACCAAGATGCCCATCTCTTCCTAAGGCTTGCTCTTTACCTTTTGCTAAAATCCCTGAGTCCCTTGGAAGAGGACAGGGCAGGATCCCCTAAATATGCATGGGCTGCCTCTGTCATCTGCTACTGTATTAGCATCTCAGGAGCCAGCGAAGTGATCTGGTGAGCTATGGCTAACTTTAATAAACTCTGCTTAGCCCTGGCTTCCCTGGTAGCTCAGTTGGTAAAGAATCCACCTGCAAAGCAGGCGACCCCAGTTTGATTCCTGGGGTGGGACGATCTGCTGGAGAAGGGATAAGATATCCACTCCAGTATTCTTGGGCTTCCCTTGTGGCTCAGCTGGTAAAGAATCCACCTGCAATGCAGGAGACCTGGGTTTGATCCCTGGGTTGGGAAGATCCCCTGGAGAAGGGAAAGGCTACTCTCTCCAGTATTCTGGCCTGGAGAATTCAATGGACTATACAGTCCATGGAAAGGACTACTTCAGACACCATGTGTGGGTGTTTCCCCAACACCAGGCAACTCTGTGACACCAGCAGCGTGTCCTAGAATTTGATTCAATACGTGCTCCAGGCTTATTTGTGTCTGATTCTTTGCACCCCATGGACTGCAGCCTTCCAGGCTCCTCTGTCTGTGGGGTTCTCCAGGCAAGAATACCTCAGTGGATTGCCATTTCCTCCTTCAGGAGATCTTCCCAACCCAGGGATCAAACCTGCATCTCTTGTGTCTCCTGCACTGGCAGGTGGATTCTTTACAATTTAACTCAATTCTGATACTATTTACCTGGAGATAGCACCACATCTCACAGGTTAAGGGCTCAGTCCCACTTGGGATAACAGTCACAAAGAGTAGGTCCCCAGATTACCTGCAACTTCCATCTGACTTGGCTACAATCCAGAGGTTCCCACAATGTCCTCTTCGGGTTCTATTAAATTGCCAGAGTAGGTCACAGAACTCAGGGAAACAGAACTTATATTTGCAGTTTATTAAAGGATAGAGTGGGCTTCCCTGGTGGCTCAGTGGTAAAGAATCCTCCTGCCGATGCAGGAGATGTGAGTTCGATCCCTTGGGCGGGAAGATCCCCTGGAGAAGGAAATGGCAACCCGCTCCAGTATTCTTGCCTGGGAAATCCCATGGACAGGGGAGCCTGGTGGGCTATGACCCATGGGGTCACAGAGTCAGACACGACTGAGCGACTAAACAACAACCAAAAGATAGAGTAAAGGATGCAGAAGGACAGCCAGATGCGCAGATTCACGGGGCAGTTCTGGAAGGGCCCTGAGGGCAGGCTCTTCAGGCCCGTGGACTTGGGCTGTGTCGCCTCCTGGTCAGTGGATGTGTTCATCAACCTAGATACTCCCAGAACTCCACACCTTTGGGATTTTGTGGAGGTTCCATCACATCCAGATCAATATGCTCTCCCTCTCCAGCTTCTCTCCCTTCTGGAGGACGGAGGTAGGGCTAAAAATTCCAAACCTCTCATCATGATTTGATCTTTTTGGTGACTGCCCCCTAAGTCAGGAGTCTACCTAGAATAGCCTCAGTGGAACAAAAACACTCTTATCACCCAGGAAGTCCCCAGGGATTTAGGAGCTCAGTGTCAGGAACTGGTGTCAAGGACCAAACGTTAGAACAAAGGGTGATTCTGGTGCTCTTATCACTTAGGAAATTACAAGAGTTTTAAAACCTCTGTCCCAGGAATCGGGGGCTGAAGCCAAACTAAAAATTATATTTTCTATGATAAGGCACAATATCTTCATCTTGAAAAACAGAAGCTCAGGTCCTCTCAGAGAACTAAGCTGGAGTTAATATTGGTGTAAGCAGGGTTGCTGTGTACAGTTGTATATGTTCCACACTGCACAACAAATTGAGTGGTGTTCCCTGGAGCTGTATGGAGATCCTGTCGTCCTTCAAGTGATATGGTATAGATGCTTCCATTTAGCCATAGACTCACCATAAAAGGAACGCACATTTTGCTTTCCTAGCAGGGCTGTTAGATGCCAACTCACTGATCTCCATTCCCTTTGTCACTGTGAAATTTGGCTGGCTGGCTCAGTCAACATCTTCTGTATGCAGTGCTCATGTGAAGGAGAAGTGACTTTTATGTTATATTAACTTTTTCTCATAGTTTCAATGATACACTTCATACATCAGTTTTAAGCCAGTGTGTCTCAAGAGTTATGAATTATGAGTAGATAAGGATGAGGTCTCTGAGTTCTCGAGAGGATGATCAGAATTCTTTGTGGGATGGGGAATTTTGTGTCATTGCAAAAAGCTATAAAATACCCGTTTCTATTAGGGAGAAACAATTCTTAGCAACATAATCTGAAAAAAGCAAAGGTTGACAAGATCTTCCCTGAGCTGATAATCAGGTGACTTTCAGGCAGGTGGGATGTTCTCCTTCAGGGAACATATTGGGACCCTTATGGGAGGAGGAGTAAGGGGACAGTGGTTTCATTTTTCAAAGCAACATGGAGCATGGGTTATGAAAGGAGCACTCCACAAACTACCACACGTAGATTAACCTCTAGTCTGACTAGAGGTCATACATGCAAATGTGTTGAGATTCTATCAGAAAATAGCAATAAAAGCAGACTTGCAATCAGACCAACCCTTGGCTCTACCATCTTCTAGCTCTGTGATCTTGAACAAACTATTTAACCTCTTTGAGCCTCAGTTTTATCATCATCAGTTGGGGTTACTTACTAGTCATTATCTCTTAGGAAAAACCATATGAAAAAATAATGCACACAAAAAGCAAGTTGCTTAAATTTAAATTTAAGTCATCTTTTGATTTCCTAACTGTTACCCAAACTCTTCCTTTTCTTAAAGAAATCAGAGATCCCAAATCTATTTGTATTTAAAAGCTTTAGTGTGAAATGCGAGTGACATTTGCCTGTATCCATTGTCAGAGAAAAGTCACCAGAGGCTTAGCTTACCTCCAAACCAGTCACAAGAGACAAGTGAGAATGTCTGTGCCTCCAGGAAGTTCTCCTGATCTTTGGAGGCAAAAGAGTCAATTTCCGGGAGAGAGAATTTCCTGGGAGCCCCGGAGCAGAGAAAAATAACCAGGCAGAAGAGCACATCAGGGTGCAGTTACTTCCATAGTCAAGGGTGCTACTTGCTTGCAGGACACAGCTCTGGACAATTTTCCAAATCCAGATAAAAGAGAGAGATATCGAGCCAACTCAGGCTTTGTCTCTTTGACTCTCCACTCCCACCCATATTCAAAGACAGCCAAAAAATCTGGCTGTGTAGATAAAATACTCATTTTTAAGTTGAATATTTCATATTTTTATTTGGATGTTTGACAGCATGTATTTATGTACTTATGTATGCCCTACATACCACCCCCGAGGGTTCGAGATGGCAACATCACAAAGACAGCCTTAGGTTATAATTTGCTCTAAAAACCCTCCAGCACACGCCTTACAAAAACAGTGTTTGAAGAGGAGTTCTGGGCCTACATAAACATAACACCATTAATTTTGGTAGTAAATGAAATTAATAAACAACGTATTAGGCATAAAATCAAATCCACAAATGTATCTTAAAATGCCAGCATGAATGCGATCATTTTAACCAGATGAGAATGCTCATAATTATTATAAAATTAATCTGCAAACCCATTTGTATTTTTCTTCATATCTGACACTGACACACAATTTAAAAAGCAAACTTCCTAAAGCTAATGTTATTCCCACACCACTCTGGTCACGTGACCAGAGCAAAACTTCAGTGGGTCCTTAAATGAAAAAAGAAAGAGCATACTAGGGAATTCCCTGGTGGCCCAGTGGTTGAGACTCAGTGCTTTCAGGGCCGGGGCCCAGGTTCAATCCCTGGTAGGGGACCTGAGAGCTCATAAGCTGTGTAGTGCAGCCAAAAAAAAGAAAGAAAACACACATTATATCACACCAGGGTGAAGGCTTCATTTCTTCGCATTAATCACATAATACAGCCAAAAAAGGAACTCATCAAATAATAAATAGTGACCACAAGAGTGACAGCCACCATCTCTAGCTGAGAGTTACATTTTGCTTTAAATACACAAGATATACTGGTGCTGAACGAAAGCCTGCCCCCAGTTTGGGTTGGGTACTTCGCATCACTAGATCTTCATGGTCATCATTATATTTTATTAATAACAAATTAAAAATAAGGAAAGGGGTTAGTTTATAAATGGTGCAAGCATTCAATTCCAGCCTGTAGTGGTCCAGCAGCACTCAGCAAAGGATGCATTTTCTCAGGCCAGTAGATAGAAACATTCCCCCGAGTGTGAAACTGCGCCCACGGCTGCCTCACCAAGATTCCATCAGGCTCCATCCAGGCTCATGTATTTGTAGCTGTCTTCAGAGCACACATCTCTCTACACGCCAGACACAAGATGACCTCCTTGGGCTTCACCATAAGTCCATGAGAAAGTTAGTGTGCTTGCCTTACAATGGAAGGAACAGGAGCCCAGAGACCTCAGACCACAGGTAGGACAACAGAGTCCTATCTGCTGGGTCCGAGGGGCCCTGCCTAGAACCTCCACACTGTCTACCCTGTCCCCAGACTCTTGGTGGTATTGTTATTGTTTAGTCACTAAGCTGTGTCCAACTCTTTGCAACCCCATGGACTGTAGCCTGCCAGGCTCCTCTGTCCATGGGATTTCCCAGGCAAGAAGGGTTGCCATTTCCTTCTCCACAGGATCTTCTCAACCCAGGAACTGAATTCACGTCCCCTGCATTGGCAGGAGGATTCTTTATCACCATGCCTCAAGGAAGCCCGTCCCCACGTTCTTATCTCATGTTTAATTCTTACTCCTATTTCACATGACTTCTCATCCCCAGTACCAAGAGTATCAGTGCATTGAAGCTCACAGCCAGATCTCTATCATTTTCTTTATTAGTCTGTGAGTAAAATCAAAACACTAAAATTATGGGTTTGGGGACTTTTCTGGTGGTCCAGTGGCTAAGACTTTGCCTTCCAAGGCAGGTGGTGTGGGTTTGATCCCTGGCTGGGGAGCAAAGATCTCACATGCCTCATGGCCAAAAAACAAAACATAAAACAGAAGCAATATTGTAACAAATTCAATAAAGACTTTAAAAATGGTCCACATTAAAAAAATCCTTTTAAGAAATTTAAAAAATAAAATTATGGGCTTACAGTTCAAGGCCCTGGCATATAGACCCTGGGGTATGGCCACACCTGAAGGTCAATACAGTCAATGACAAAGGAGGATAATCTGGTGACTGCCGTGCTGACTCTTGGTGACCGAAGTATAAACTTCTTTTTCACTCACAGCATGGGTCTCAGTTTGCTGCCCAGAGAGACTGTCAGTTAATTGAGAACAAGGACAGAACCTTACACAGTAATTCTCCTCATGGAGGTTAAAACATGCAGCATAGTCCTGTGCTTTGATATAGTGAGTGTATATTTTTATGTGATGTGTTCAGTAAATATAACTTGCTTGCATCAAGATGGTGAGGTCGGGTTCCCAGCCTGCCGCTCCAGCCCTCAGAAATTGCTGAGCAGATGACAACAGATATAAGCCTCACAGGTACTTGAACTTAACCTCCATGACACTTTGGAAGCTCACAGTCCTCACTGAAAGCCCAGCCTTTTTAATAACCACAAAGAACAGCTCAGTGCTAAACCACCTCCTAATCTTACTGTTGTCTCTCTAAATTCCTCCGTATTAATCTAGTCAATCATTCAGCAAAACCTTAAGGATCTAAATCGGGGCAGGAGGAAAGAGAGATGAAAGATGACTGTGCCCACCTTCAGGGATCACACCATTCAGTGGAGAAAAGATGAGAAAAACATCCATTGCAATCCAATGAGGTTTGGACAGGTGCCTTGGGGCCGCTGTGAGGGTGTGCCTTCCTGAAAAAGTCAGTGTGAAACCTCATGCGAAGAGTTGACTCATTGGAAAAGACTCTGATGCTGGGAGGGATTGGGGGCAGGAGGGGAAGGGGACGACCGAGGATGAGATGGCTGGAGGGCATCACAGACTCGATGGACGTGAGTCTGAGTGAACTCCTGGAGATGGTGATGGACGGGGAGGCCTGGCGTGCTGCGACATGGGGTCGCAAAGAGTCGGACACGACTGAGCGACTGAACTGAACTGAACTGAACCCTCTCCAGTCCTCTACCTGGTCAAGCTGAGTCGGTCCAAGCATCCTTCTCTTCCCCTTTCCATCCTGCATGTTCTTAGGAAAACCAAGCGGAGCGGGGCCCCCACACTTAGAGCATCTGCATTCCCGTCTGCCCCCTCACCCTTAGCTCTTGGCTCAGCCCTGTCAATGACAGAGGAGTCTAGCCACCAGACATAAATCCCTGAACGTCTCACATCCTGGAAATGTATTTATCACAGTGTACACTCTCTTCCTGGGTGCTTGCATGGAGCTTTGGGCTGGCACCCTCTCCTGCCTCCGCAGGGTGCTGGTTGCCTTAACAACACCTCATCCAGTTGCCCCAGCCAGAAACCAGTGCGTCAAGATCCTCACTTACACAGCCTCCCATTGAATCAATTACAGTGTTTGGCTACATCAGTCTCTTTCAAAAGATTTCTCCTAGGTGCCTTCCTGAAAAAGTCAGTGTGGACCCTCTCCAGTGCTCTACCTGGTCAAGCTGAGCCGGTTCAGGCATCCTTCTCCTCCCCTTTCCATCCTGCATGTTCTTAGGAAAACCAAGCGGAGCGAGGCCCCCATACTTAGAGCATCTGCATTCCCGTCTGCCCCCTCACCCTTAGCTCTTGGCTCAGCCCTGTCAATGACAGAGGAGTCTAGCCACCAGACATAAATCCCTGAACGTCTCACATCCTGGAAATGTATTTATCACAGTGTACACTCTCTTCCTGGGTGCTTGCATGGAGCTTTGGGCTGGCACCCTCTCCTGCCTCCGCAGGGTGCTGGTTGCCTTAACAACACCTCATCCAGTTGCCCCAGCCAGAAACCAGTGCGTCAAGATCCTCACTTACACAGCCTCCCATTGAATCAATTACAGTGTTTGGCTACATCAGTCTCTTTCAAAAGATTTCTCCTGAATTACCTCTCAAAAATGCCCCTTCATCTCCAAAGCAATAGTAAGCCGAGCAGTGGAAGTCGGGTCACAGGACTCCAGTTGCTTTTCCATGGGCATTCAAGGCCTTTCATCATTTCCCTCCTGCTTACTTCCCAGGATTCAAATATTTCAAGGTGGACCACTTTCATTGCAGGCTTTTTCATCATGTGATCCAGACTTCTTTCTCACCAAATGCTAAGTTCCAGAAACTACTTATCCTTCCTTGGACATGCCATGCTTCTTCACATCCTTGAGGCTTTCTTAAAGTTTGTGTCTGAATTACCCTAGACCCCTTCTTTTCCTTCACTGTCATGTGAAGGAAAATGGGGATTGTCACTCTGTCTAGCTACTTCTATCTCTTCAACGGCTGTTTGACATGGCATTTCTGTATCCGACTAAGTCTTGTTTGATGGAAAATTGCTCCTGCTCCTCCAGGAACTCTCCCCTGGGACCTTTCTCCAAAGGCTGCCTCAGGTGCTTCTTCCTGACCTTGTTTCACAAGGGATAATCTGGCCTGGTTTTCTTGCTTCTATGTGGGTGACGGGCCCCTTGGGGTTAATGGTGACCTTGCTTCTCTGTAATCTCAGTGGCTACTATGATGCCAGGACATCACAAATATTCAAATTGTTGCAGAATGGATGAATATGGTAGAATTAGGAGAAAAATTAGAATGAAATGGGAGATTTGGTCCTTCTTTCTGTCCATGGCTGTGTAAGTTTGGGTTCTTAATGCCTGTTTTCATGTAAAAAGTATAAATGGCCAATATTTGCCCCCGTTTCAGCCAACCCCTCCCTGACTATTGAAATACTACTCAACTCAAAGATACAAATCGGGGGAGGGAGACAAACTGTAGATGGTGGAAAGAAATTGACACGGTTTCATGGTTTCGTTATGAGAAGGCCAGTTTAAATAGCTAAGACACACACTTCCCTGGTGGTCCAGTGGCTAGGACGCCTCACTCCCAGTGCTGAGGACCGGTGTTCAATCCCTAGTCAGGGAGATGGATCCCACATGCTGTAACTGGGAATCCACATGGCACAGGGAAGTTTGGGGATCCTAGAGTGCCGCAACTAAGACCTGGCACAACCAAATAAATAAATCAGATAGATTCCTTCTTTCTCTCGTCTTTGATCAGCCAGCCCAGCCTTTGAAGCTGAGGCTAAGAGGTAAGCCAGGGGCTGCTACGAACGAGGGGCCGGGCAGTTGGTTCCACTCATGTGGGCTGATGTGTGCTATTCCATATGGTCACACTGCCTGCTTCCCATTCAAGGAACACAGACTTTTTTCAAGCATTTGTCGTTCTCTATGGATTTTTCTTTGAGAATCTTGAAAAGACAATACAAAGCTGCTGTTAAACTGTGGGAACATGTAGGTCATCCAGGACAAATACGTGCCACTTCCTTCCTGCCATTTTCTCCCCCTTGTAAAGAATAGCAGGTTTTTCACTGGTGTTTTTGAACATGGTCAAAAGGGCTACCCTGCAGCACCATTGATGGAGGCCTCCCAGCCGAAAGCTTGTAGTAACCACCATTCTTAGAAGCCATATCCTGCCATTTTTACATAGAACTCCCCATTGATTGCAATAGGGAGTTTTTCCCCTAGATCGATGGCAGGATGTAGCTAGTGACATTAAGCATAGATAAAAGATCCTGGCGTTAACTGTCAACAGAACGAAAATTTAGATGTAAACTCATTTAACAAAAATTGACTTTCAAAGATTCATCAGAAAAGAAGGCATTTCAAAATGCCTCCCCTCCACCTCTTAAGTTCAGTGTAAATAAGATTTCTTATTCCCAAATCATGATTTCCTTAGATATGTCTTTTTACTTTTTATGTTTATCAAAATACTTCCAATAGCTTTAAAGATTTTTTTTTAAAGAAATGTGGATTTTGCCCTCAAATAGCAGTAATATCTAGAGGCGAAGAGAGATGGGTGCAGGTATAACTCTAGTACAAAGTGGGCGGGGAAAAGAAAGCAAACAAAGAAGGGCCAGGGTGTTTCAAACTCTGGAATGTTAAGAAAGATGTGTGTGGAGTATTTATATTGGTTCTCAAGTAGTAGAAGGAAAAAAATCAAAGATTTAACCATCCAAATTTTTCATTTTATATGATGTACACATTTATCAGTCCTAATAGAATACCAATAGGTATAACTATATTCCAAGCCAAAAAAGGGAAATTACATGTAGGCAGAATGGGAAGGAAAGCTATGACAAACCTAGATAGCATATTAAAAAGTAGAGACATCACTTTGCCAACAAAGGTCCATATATTCAAAGCTATGGTTTTTCCAATAGTCGTGTATGAATAGGAGAGTTGGACCATAAAGAAGGCTGAGCACTGAAGAGCTGATGCTTTCAAATTGTGGTGCTGGAGAAGACTCTTGAGAGCCCCCTGGACTGCAAGAAGATCAAACCAGTCAATCCTAAAGGAAATCAACCCTGACTATTCATTGGAAGGACTGATGCTGAAGCTGAAGCCCCAATACTTTGGCCACCTGATGTGAAGAGCTGATTCATTGGAAAAGACCCTGATGCTAGGAAAGATTGTGGGCAGGAGGAAAAAGGGGCAGTGGAGGATGAGATAGTTGGATGGCATCACTGACTGAATGGACATGAGTCTGAGCAAACTCCAGGAGATAGTGGAGAACAGAAGAACCTGGCATGCTGCAGTCCATGAGGTCACAAAGAGTAGGACATGACTTAGCAACTGAACAACAACAAGAAGAATAGGCTGTTAGTAGGACCACCTTACCTTCCAGTATTTCCAGGAAGTCCCAATTGCCGTGCTGTAATAATTAAGTAATTATTAAGAGTGCCCCTTACACTCTCAAAGGTAACTCAGTTAAGCTGATAAGACTCCACGCCCACACTGTTAGCAATGCTGATGTCAAAATCT
The DNA here is from genome assembly GCA_006410635.1 of Cephalophus harveyi. NCBI lineage: Eukaryota > Metazoa > Chordata > Mammalia > Artiodactyla > Bovidae > Cephalophus > Cephalophus harveyi. Next base: position 400,195 of record SJYT01029530.1, read on the forward strand.
TAGTTGTGGGAAGTGAATAAATGAGAATAGAATAGTAGGATGTGGAGGACAATGATGTGCCAGTTGGGGGTTCTGAGCCTGGGGCCTGAGTGCTAAATCCTCGGTGAGGCTGGAGGGTGGGGGCAGTGTTGCCCCAGGCCACCTGCAGCAGTGGAGACAGGAACCGTGCTGTGATAGATTCTTTTCGATCTTGCCTCTCCTTTTCCTCTTTTTTTCCTTTTGTCCGTTGTTCTCTCTTCTTTTCGCATTCTCTGATTTTCCTTCCCTCCTAGAGTCATCAGCTGGTTTGGTTGGTTCAGTCACTAAGTTGTGTCTAACTCTTGTGACCCCGTGGACTGTAGCCCGCCAGGCTCCTCTGTCCATAGGATTTTCCAGGCAAGAATACTGGCGTGTGTTGCCATTTCCTTCTCCAGACTCACCAGTTACTGGATGGCTATTCTCAACATCACCTGCTCCTCTGGCCAGAATCTCTTGTTGGGAAGTCATCCTTTCCGATCTGCCTGGTCTGTCAACAAACATTGACTCGACGACTGTTTGACGCTGGGCAGAGTGCTAAGTACTGTGGATCTCATGGGGGAAAAGTCATCAAGAGCTGTGATTGTTTATAGATGTGGATTTTAACATGGGTCCACCTTGCAGTGCTGGCTTCCCTGGTGGCTCAGCGGTAAAGAATCTGCCTGGAATGCAGGAGACACAGGAGACGCAGGTTCAGTTTCTAAGTCAGGAGGAGCCCATGCAGGAGGGCATGGCAACCTACTCCAGTATTCTTGCCTGAGAAATCCCATGAACAGAGGAGACTGGCAGGCTACAGTCCAGGAGGTCCCAAAGGGTTGGACATGACTGAATCGACTGAGCACGCATGTACATACCATGCAAGACAGGCATATAAACATGATCTCAAATTTGCAGACAAACTTGTGGTTTGCAGTCTAGCAGATAAAGAGCTTAGAAGTCATCGCCGCATACTAACAGCAAGTAAAACCTTAACAAACTGAAAATCAACAATGGTCATTTGAGCCAGCCTAGAGGTGAGGTCCGGAGAAGGCAATGGCAACCCACTCCAGTACTCTTGCTTGGAAACTCCCACAGACAGAGGAGCCTGGTAGGCTGCAGTCCATGGGGTCACTAAGAGTCAGACACAACTGAGAGACTTCACTTCCACTTTGATGCATTGGAGAAGGAAATGGCAACCCACTCCAGTGTTTTTGCGTGGAGAGATCCATGGAGAGGGGAGCCTGGCAGGCTGCCATTTATGGGGTCACACAGGGTCGGACACGACTGAAGCGACTTAGCAGCAGCAGAGGTGAAGTCACAGGACAAACTGCTGCTTCCCAAACTGGAGACACTGAGAAGCGAATACAGAAAATCATGACTTACTGGAGCAGAAACCCACAAGCCACAACCCTCCTGGGAACCAGTGCCGGAGCAGGGAAACCTCAGCTGTGATGGACTGAACTTGAACTGAATTCCTGGAGCCTCAGTGTGGACAAGTCTGATAGTTAAAAACTCCAGGGAGGCCCAGTCACGGTGATGGGGATGAAGGAGGACGTTCCTAGCCTTGGGTGAGTTTTTGCCTCCAGGAGATCTACCTGGTTCTCATAGGGAAGAACAGAGCAAACTCTCTGAGTGCTTCAGTTGGGGAGGGAAAAGCAACCATCGTAAAATATTCCAGACACTCTGTTCCATTAACCAGGGCTGCCCTCAGGAGAGACTAGTTAACCTCAGCCTCACCTGCTGGGGTTTCATCAGACCCCGCTGACCACCAGGAGGGGAAATACCCAGCTCCAGCCCACTATCCTGTGCCATCAAGGGACAGACTGTGGAGCCAAGAAGCATGTTTGAAGTTCATGGTCCAGAGTCACAGGCTCACCAAGACTGAGACCTCTTTCCAGGACCCCAGCATACTCCCCACCAACCACAACCCAACCTCACCATCACAGCCCTAAAGACCTCCTTATAGCAGTGCCTTCTACCCAGTTCAGCATGTCCACTATCAAGAAAAAATTCCAAATTTGCTGATAAATTTGTGAACATATAAAATTGTCTTGAAGGTTTCATCAGTCTGGACAACTTAAGTTAGAGCCAGGAACTCTGAAACATTTTTCTAATTAGTGGGGGAATCAGGTGAGGTTGATTCATGTATATTTGAAATTGACATTAATCTCATTCAAACATGTTTAATGAATTATCATTAAAATTTGATATAAGTAGACTTCACAAATTATTCCATTTATAACAGAGGAATTGTGTGGGTAAAATGAAGCACAGTAGAACTTTGCTCTCTGGACATAACACCATCTGACTGGCAGATTAAAAAGATTCTGTAAGGCTCATGTGTCAAAAAATACTTTTATATTTTTAGGTGCTTTCTTTCTTTTTCCCCCTGTTCATACACCCACATAATGAATCTCTGATTTTACACAAAATAAGCTGCTTATGTTGACATTCCAGAAGTGAAATCTTAAATTTGAGGAAACAGCTACGAACCCTGGTAAACTTACAGTTTGTACACCTCAGACGTTGGGCTTCCAGAAATTTCAGTTCACAAAGGGAAGTTTATATAGCTCTTGAAATTATTTTACAGGAAGCTGAATTGTGTGGCTCTCCCATCCCAGGAGACCTGCCATCTTTGTCCACTGATTACCCCCTCATTGCACCCAGCAATTCAGAATGGGCCTGGATCTAGATATTCAGATGTGAGTGTGGCATTTGGATTTAGCCTGATTTACAAACAGCATGATTCCCAAAAACCCCTGTGAGTAACAAGAAAGAGGACAGGGTGGTGGGAAGCTGTAATTAACATGAACCCGAGGATTTGCAAGCTGGGAGGCAGAAGCTACCATGTTGACCTGGATTCCAGAAGAGTTTGCCACATCCATAAAGCACTAATCATGCAAAAGATAGGTTAGAGCTGAGAAGATGATCAAAAAAGATCACCCTCTTTCTAAGGATTATCCTCCGGGTGAAAAGGGAAGAAAAGACTTGCATGACCCCCAATTATTTCTGTGACAGATAAAATCATTACACAAGATTAGAAACCCAGAGGGTGGGAACTGCTTTCCTACCAGAAAAGCCTTTCTTTTCTTCTCCAAACCACCAGGCTTCCTGCGGGTGTCCTGAGCGGACGGCCAGCTTTTGGCCTCCTGTTTGAGACAGTTCAATTCCTCTCTCCTCTCCAGGGCAGAGAAATTGTTCAACCATACTCAGCTGTCACAGCTTGTTTCTAGCTCAGCAGACAGGGGTTCTTTATTATTATTAATAATTTTTATTGGAATATAATTGCTTTACAATGTTGTGTTGGTCTCTACTGTACAGCAAAGTGAATTAGTTATCCATAAACATATATTCTCTCTTTTTTGGATTTCCTCCCCATTTAGGTCACCATGGAGCATTGAGTGGAGTTCCTTGAGCTATACAGTAGGTTCTCAGTTATCTATTTTATACATAGTATCAATAGTGTATATATATTGATCACAATCTTCCATTTCCTCCCACCTCCTCCCTTTTCCCCTTGGTGTCCATGCGTTTGTTCTTTATATCTGTGTCTCTATCTCCGCTTTGCAAATAAAATGATCTATATCATTTTTCTATATTCCACACATGTGTTTGTATACAATGTTTTTCTCTTTCTTACTTATTTCACCCTGTATACAGTCTCTAGGTCCATGCATGTCTCTCAGTTCAGTTCAGTTCAGTCGCTCAGTCATGTCCGACTCTTTGCAACCCCGTGCATCGCAGCACGCCAGGCCTCCCTGTCCATCACCAACTCCCAGAGTTCACTGAAACTCACGTCCATTGAGTCAGTGATGCCATCCAGCCATCTCATCCTCTGTCGTCCCCTTCTCCTCCTGCCCCCAGTCCCTCCCAGCATCAGAGTCTTTTCCAATGAGTCAACTCTTCACATGAGGTGGCCAAAGTACTGGAGTTTCAGCTTTAGCATCATTCCTTCCAAAGAAATCCCAGGGCAGATCTCCTTCAGAATGAACTGGCTGGATCTCCTTGCAGTCCAAGAGACTCTCAAGAGTCTTCTCCAACACCACAGTTCAAAAGCATCAATTCTTCGGCGCTCAGCCTTCTTTACAGTCCATGTCTCTACAAGTGACCTAATTTCATTATTTTTATGACTGAGTAATATTCCATTGTGTATGTATGTGCCATATCTTCTTTATCTATTCCTCTGTTGATGGACATTTAGGTTGCTTCCATGTCCTGGCTACTGTAGCCAGGGGTTCTTAGAGCATAAATGAAGCAGTTCTACTGTAGTTAAACACCTGGATGCATAAGAGATTTACGGGGGCTGGGGCTAGGGCGGGTATTATTTGTATTTCTATAAGGTTGTTTATAGTCAGTCTTAGTTCTTCACTTTTGCATGCATACACACACACATGCACACATACACTCACTGGAAGTTAGGAAGGGCTTTCTGGAGTTTTGTATCCCCCAACCAGCTATCTGGGGTTGGCTCGCATGCAGTGTGCAGTGTTTATAGCTGTGAACATCATCAGAGCTGTCCAGAACATCTTCCTGGATTTCCTTCTGAGCACATAGTAGGATTGCAATTCCTTGCCCTCCTAGACAAGCATGGGCCTGTGATCAGCTCTGGCAAGAAAAGGAATAGGAGTGGCACACTCCCTTCCAGGGCAAGCTTGAAAAGCCTGTGTATGACTCGCATTCTTTTTCCTCTCTGTTGAGTTGACTGGCAATTTTTTAGCTGATGTTCTATCAGACTAGATCCCAGAGATGGGACAAGGCAGAAAATGGACAAGTGCACAGACAGAACGTATACCCTGTTTTTTCACACTGCTGGGATTTAGAAGTTGCTTGTCACCCCAGTTTAACCTCGAAAATTTCCCGGACTTCTGAGAAATTCTTGTGTTTACATGGCCTGTCTTAGAGCAGAGTCTCAGAGACCAACACTTTCTCTGTGTGCTTTCTTTGAACCCCGATGGAAGTCCATCCTGCCAAGGCCAGTACAGACGCCTGCTGGTTTCCATATCAGCCAAGTGCTTCATAAAACCTCCCCAAAGATCTTGACATCAGATTTAGGCTGTGCACCTCTTCAAAGAAGAAAGGTTCACTTTAAGAGTCTGAGCCTTTAGTTGTTGAAAAGAGCTCTTGGTCTTTATCCCTTTCCTACCTGAACTCACTCTCTCATAAAATTCTAACAAAGACAACTAGCCCATTAGACATTAATAAAGACATAGGGCCGCCAATCCATTTTGGGAAATACACACTGAGTCATCCATTTCTCCACCTAACTATTCATCTGCCCCCACTTCCAGGAATTATTTCTGTCGAGAACAGCAGTTATTCATTCTCCAGTCCCCGGTCTTCCTTGGCTCGGCCATCTCTCAACCCGTAATAGGGCAATTTGAAACACAAACCAACTTGGGGAAGCGGTCTGTCTCTGAGCACGTGTGTTGCTGTCTCGGTCTCCTCCAGGAGCCCCTCTGCTGGGGTTGCCCTGTCAGCAGCCTCTAAGATTAGTTGTTGCTCTAAGATTCTCACCTTCCATCAGCTCACAAATAATCAGACTCTCTGCATGCGGCTCTCAGCAAACTCTAGATTCATTAGCCTGCATTTAAAAAAAAATCAATTGATAATATCAGAACCTACTCACTCCCAGAGATCTGAAAGGAAAGAAACTTAGGTGGAAAAAAGCACAGTGATGCTGGAATATTCAAATATGGGATTTACATGATAATGGACGAATAGATTCCATTCTGCACCGTGCTACCTGCAAGTGATCACAGCTCCCTTGGCACAGCAAAAGCAGATCGTTAGATTAAACCTGGAAGTTCAAAAGATTGATGGACATCTTTTGCTCATTTCCAAAACAAAGACAGCAAGAGACTCCTGACTACACCCTGGATAACTGGTCTTTCTTTCCAATCTACATAACTGAGCTTTTTATCTCATGTCAAAATCCTCTCTGCTGAGATGATCTGTAAAGTGGATTCAATTATGCCACGTTGCTCTGAAGACATTTCTGTTTCTGGAAAGTGAGGCCTCTCTTTGTGTTGGGTGCCCCTTCTCTATGCTGCCCCAGTAGCCCTGGCACCCTGCTTGTGTGTGCTGTTCACGCTGATGGGAGCCTAGCACCCTCATCTGACTGCATTCCTTCAGGGAGGGACCACGTCTGATTTCATTGCTGCATCCTTGCCAGTGAGCATCATGCCTGGCACAGAGCAGACACTTGATAAATACTGAATGTTGAGGGCTTTCAATGATGCCACTTTTGAGTACCCCAGACTCTCCTGCTGCCAGGATGGCAGTCAGGGGAGAACTGGGGTCCCCTTACAAGCTCTCTTCCCAGGAGACTCCAAGGAGCTCTCCTCACCAAGAGGACGGCTCAGTTACCAGGACCATTGTGGATCTGCTGAGAAATCAAATTCAGCAGAGGGCATGACGTCTGTGATTACCAAATGGGAGTGTATTCCACTCCTAGGCCGACTGACAGCTTGATCTGGGCTCAGAGGTTACTGAAGAAGGATGTGCCATCTCTTTCCATGCATGATTCATACAACAGGAAAAGCTTAAGAGAAGTGCATTTCTTTTGGCTCAACACCACACTCTCCCAAAATAAAACACATTTCCACATGAAGTCACAGGTGCCTCATTTTTGCAATATACAAGCAGCAACCACCTAGAATACTATAAAATGAATTTCTGCAAAATTGTGGGAGACACTCGTGCTCCTTCCAACTCTAAAAACTGTATAACTTTGGAGATTTATTTCACTCCAGAAGATTTCAGATATGCAGATATTTCTAGTTCAGTGAAAGAGAGATCAGAAAAGAATAACCTTATAAATGATACAGAAGGAATTTAATCATGGCCACAGAACACAAAAAGAGCAGCCGAGACTCCACTTTGAAGCAAGTGTCTCAGAAAATGGCGAATGGTGGTTTCATCTTCAGAGGCCAATTTATTCAAACAGGAAAGACCAGGGCCATAGAACCATTTCAGAGGGTGGCCATAGGACAGGTGATCAGAAAAATCAAGTCATCCTCCATCTAAAACAGTCTTAAGTAGCTATTCTTTCTTCAAGAATTTAGGGCTTCCCTGGTGGCTCTGATGGTAAAGAATCTGCCTGCAATGCAGGAGACCCAGGTTCAATTTCTGGGTCAGGAAGATCCCCTGGAGATCTTATCACCCCTCTAGTATTCTTGACTAGAGAATCCCATGGACAGAGGAGCCTTGCAGGCTACAGTCCCTGGAGTCACAAACAGTCAAACACCCTTCAAGAAATTCTTTTTGTAGCACCTGTTCTAAAATTGAGGGAGAGGGTAGAGCAGAGACACCATATTAGAATTAACCCAGGAGTCTTTCTAAATTACATGTTGTTTCATACAATTGACTTTAAAATGTTTAAGTCAATAAAATAATTAGACTATGGGGAAATATTCTCTTCCTTCTCAAAAATTTCAAGGATTGTTGAAAAAAGAATACATGCAATATAAATCGATGCATACTATTCTGAACTCCAATCTGGCAATATACCAAGAACTTCGAAACTTTCTTTAATCTAAATTACATGTCGTTTCATACAATTGACTTTAAAATGTTTAAGTCAATAAAATAATTAGACTATGGGGAAATATTCTCTTCCTTCTCAAAAATTTCAAGGATTGTTGAAAAAAGAATACATGCAATATAAATCGATGCATACTATTCTGAACTCCAATCTGGCAATATACCAAGAACTTCGAAACTTTCTTTAACCAAATGATTCGGTTTCATGGAGTTTGTTCCAACAAAGTAGTTTGAACTATACACCCTGGTTTAGCTATTCAACTTATCATTACTTGTAATGATGATAATTATATACTCCATATCCCAAATAAATGGAGAAACCTGGAAAAAATAAAATAAAATAAAAATTAATAAATAAAGGTCCTTGTGGAGGGGCTGAGAGAGTGGGTGGGGGAGGGGTGATAAGGCAAGAGTGTGTTTGAAAGGTTCCTCAGGTGATTCTCTCCTTCAGAATCATTTCACAGAAAATAGAATAAAAAGAATTTTCCTTCCTTTCCATCTATTTTGTTAACCATTTTCCCTCCAAAGTTGGCTTCACTTCTCACATGGGCTGACTTTCCTTCTGCTGGGTAGGCTGTTGAGAAAATGACTATAACAATTTATTCAGTAAAACTGTCTTAGCCAAGTCTAAAAGGTTCTCTTTTTTTCAATTTCAAAAACCCTATTAATTTGTGGTGATAAAAATCTTTCTCATCTTGAGAGTTCCGCAAAAAAATTCAAAAAATACGTGATTGCCAAAAGCTGTGGTAAATTCCCTTTTGTGTTGCTGCACAAGTAAAAATTTACCCCAACCAGACCTCCCATGTTTAGGGACCTTCCTCAAACCCCTTGACTTTTTAAGATTATGAAACATGCTCTGGGTCCAAGCCTCTCTGAGTCCACACCCTCCCACTCCAGGAGGAGATGGAACATCTGTTCCTCAGCTCTGTGGGAAAGTATATTAAATTATTGGATGCTTTCCTTTTCAAAATGGTGCTGGCTTTTTTCTTTCCTTTTTTTTCCCCTAAAGTCTCCAGGGCACAAACAAAATAAAATAATCCCTTCGATGTTTAAATCAGATAACAACATCCGCATCAACAAAAATAACAGTTAATAGCACAAAATCAGGTCTTCAAGACCTGCAGAGAATCAAGAGTCAGGATCAGGCATTGCTCTTCTCAGCACCCATGAAATAAATTTAGCTCAGGAGAGTTGTGGACTTCCTCGGTGGCTCAGACTGTAAAGAATACGCCTGCAGTGCAGGAGACCCGGGTTTAATCCCTGATTTGGGAAGTTCCCCTGGAGGAGGCGTGGCAACCCACTCCAGTATTCTTTATTTATTTATTT
>SJYT01029534.1:0-36511 GCA_006410635.1 Cephalophus harveyi
AGGCCTGGCGTGCTGCGATTCATGGGGTCGCAAAGAGTCGGACACGACTGAGCGACTGAACTGAACTGAACTGAATTCTGAATTCCACAATATCTTTCTAATTGACATATCTTATGTCCTCCATTAACTTAAATAGTTCAAAGGACTGTTTACGTTGCAAGAGATTTAGAAATGCTTTACATTGGGCTTGGTTTTTCTGTCACTTTAAGTTAGGAAGCAATTAACAAATGACCTCTATTATGTTTCCTTTCTCTTCCAGCCAGTTCACATTTGAGTTCACTATTGGATTGCAGATGACTGTTGTCACCTTGGGAAACTATTAAACCAATCAATTTCCTCCCCAGTGTTGGCATTAACTACTGACATTTTAAGTGCCCAACAGTATTGACGATCCTTGTAATGCTTAAACATTTTGTCTAAAGCCATTCATGGCCTGCTTTTGTGTGTTTGCAATGGAATTAGATGAAGTTTTCTCATCAGTGGTGTTATTCTCTTCCACATCTTGCTGATTTGGGGCATACTTTTATAAAATGCTTCTTCTTATGTACCTCTCATGTCTTGGAAAAAAAGTTTGATTACTGCATTACCTGAAGCAAGTTATTCAAGCTCTCTGAGCTGCAGTCTCATTTTTTTTTAAAGTAGAGATAATCATGAGCTTATGTGAAGACTAAATTAAATAGCATATGTGAAGAAACAACAAAATTTGCATTTAATGAAGAACCAAAGTGAAACATTGACTACACTGTTCCAGGGGGTCTGTTGGCCAGAAATAGCGTAAGATTTAATACTGATAGCCTCTGCAGTCTGATCCCTGACAGTAGCACATGAAATAAATAGTCTGACTTTTTAAACTCCTTTTAGGCACATAGTTTAGTGTTAACTGTATCCCTTTCTGTTGGACAAGAAGACTTGAAAATATGAAGTCAAAATTGCTAGGACACTCAATTTACTTTTCTACTTACTTCCCTGAACTCTTCCTATAGAAACAAACATATAGGATTCCTAATATAACAAAGAAATTGAAATTATCAGATGGACTGGGAAAAAAATTTTCCTATAAAGGCCCAGGCTTGAAATTCCAATTGTTGTTCAGTTACCAAGTTGTGTCTAACTCTCCATGATCCCATGGACTACAGCACGCCAGTCTTCCCTGTCCCTCATCATCTCCCAGAGTATACCCTTGTTCATGTCCATTGCATCGGTGATGTCATCCAGCCATATCATACTCTGTCACCTCTTTTCCTTCTGCCTTCAGTCTTCCCCAGCATCAGGGTCTTTTCCAGTGAGTCAGCTGTTCACATCAGGCGGCCAAAGTATTGGAGCTTCAGCTTCAGCATCAGTTCTTCCAATCAGTATTCAGGGTTGATTTCCTTTAGGATTGACTGGTTTAAAATTCTAATAGGGGCCATCTATTAGGGTTTTATTTAAATAATTCAGACAAATTATATTTGACACAAATAAAAATGTATATTATATGTTTGTGTATAACTTTTCTTCCTGTAGAAGATTCTTTAGATGTTAAAGAGCATGCAGATCTCTGTACATATATTAATTTGCACATAAAATATTAAAATTCACAACCAACACATACATTAATTAAGAGTGTTTTGCACTCTTTGTGTACTCAATGCTATGCCAGAGCTTTGAAGTATGCAAAAGGAATATGACATAGTTTTCTATGTGAAAACTGGTTGCAGAGATCAGACTAGCATACACAAAGAAATCAACATATAAAAATGTAAACTAGCTCATAATTATGTGCTCAATCATGCAGAGTAGATTATAAATTCTTGACAAAAGTGATATGATTTAAAGTGTGGCTAGTTAGGAACTGTTACATGGAAGATATGTGTCTTAAGGTCAAAATTCTGGGAGACATTTACTTTAGACCTTGGTTACATCTTTAGAAATATAGGGGTGGAGTTCTCTTCAATGACTGTTTAATATTAGTCTTTCCACAGGCAACCCTTATGTCCCATAATATCTAAAGAAATTTAAATCACATGGAACAAGTTATTTCTGGAAACTTCATGGGTACCATAATGATTGTATGTATAAAAATAGTTTTTAAAATACTACTGATTCATTTTAGTCTGTTTGTTGAAGACATACTCTGTATTTTTCAGCATATATTAAAAATATCTACATACTTAAAATATTTTTTCATTGTATCAGTATAAATTTTGGATTTAAGCTCATATACCATTTATAAAAAATATGTATATTTTGAAGTAGGTGTTGTTTTTGAACTTTGAATTGGGTTCCTGAAAAAGGTGATGAAATGATATCAGTCTAAAATTGTTTCATAGGGAGGAAAAATATTATAATGAAGGGTTGCATCCACAATCATGGGGTCTCATTCATTCAATCATTCAGTCATTTACTTATTAAACAATCTCTTCCATGTCAGTGCCATGCTAAGTGCTAAACATAGAGTAATGAATAAAACAGACCTTGTTCCTGCCCACAAGGGGCTTAGTCTAGTTGGACAGGCAGACATTAAGCAAACAAATAAATGTAGAACTGTCATTTGCTATTTGTTATTTAACAAAAAGAGCTGAAAGAGACAAAAACAATGGAGACAAGATAGATTCCCCAGAGAAGGCTTCTTATAGGAGATGATTTCTAAAAGAAATTAACCATATTAAAAGACTATGAATGAACATTCCATCCAGAAGGACCAACATGTATATATTCAAGAAGCAGAAAAACTGCTGTGGTTCAGGCACATAAAACTAAAAAAAGAGAGTGACGTCAGATGAGGTTGAAAAGGCAGCAGTGGCTAAAAGCTTAGGGGGGTCCTGTAAGCCAGTAGACTTTATTCTAAGTGCATTAAATGATGTGTTGAGTTTGAAGAGGATGAATGATATAATTTTATTTACATGGTATGAAGATTACTTTTGTTGATTTGTAGAGAAAAATTAGAGGTGTGTGAAGAAGAAAATGCATAAGCCCAGTGCTTGTTTGCATATTAAATAAACTAAAAATGATGTGCCTTTATTTCACATGAAAAAAACTTTCAGAATTAAGTATGTTAATAATAGGACAGGAGAGTGGTAATTGGAATGTAAAGCTGATAAAAGCAGAGGCTTCATTTACCTTATCTTTCATAAGTAGTACTTAGTCCTAAGTATATAGTAATTGGTAAAAAATATTGTCAAATTAATTAATTCATGGATTAATGAATAAAATAATTTTATTTAATGTGGCTTATATAACTGATTTCTGAAAGAATGACTATCACATGGAAAAGAACTGGGGCTTCTCAGTATAGCAGAATTTAATAAAATACTATGCCAGAGTCTGAGATCCAGTAATAACCACACAATTAACTCTTTTCTAAATGGAAGAAGGTAGTATATAATAGTGCAATGATAATATAATTTGCATACTGCTTGTTATAAACAAAATAAATAGTAAAATGAGTATAATAGGCAAAGCATTATGAACAGTGTATTATTATGAGGTGGATTACGACTCTGAAATAAGAACTGATTTTAATGAGGTCAGAAGACTACAGCAATGAAAAAATTAAAATCATAAGTTTCCTTGGAAACATGTAATAAAACCATTTATTAAATATGCTGCAGAATTTCTAAAACAGAAAGAAACCAAACAAAATTTAAGCATTAACTAGTTGACTTGTCTATTCTAACATTCTTATCTAACGAGTATTTAGCTATAAAAAGGATAACGCTTTTCTCCATGGATTGCTTTTCTTTAAGATATACCTTAACTAACATTTCCACATTTATCATGACTTTAAAATCAGAGATACCATAATTCAGAGATCACCAACCCCCGGGCCATAGACCAGGATCAGTCCATGGCCTGTTAAGAACCAGGACGCACAGCAGGAGGTGAGTGGTTGTCTTTCATGAAACAGGTTTCTGGTGCCAAAAAGGATGAGGATTGCTATAATTACTGGCCTAATTGACATTGTAAGTTTTGCAATACGTTTTTTAATTGATAAATAAGTACAAGAATTTAGTTCACATATGTATACAAGATACACTTTCTGGCACAATTAAAGTTAGGTAAATAATAGTAAATATTAGCAATGTTGAGTTCAGTTGCTCAGTCGTGTCCAACTTTGTGACCCCATGAACCAAAACATGCCAGGCCTCCCTGTCCATCACCAAATCCCAGAGTCCATCCAAACCCATGTCCATTGACTTGGTGATGCCATCCAACCATCTCATCCTCTGTCATCCCCTTCTCTTACCGTCTTCAATCTTTCCCAGCATCACAGTCTTTTCAAATGAGTCAGCTCTTCACATCAGGTGGCCAAAGTATTGGAGTTTCAGCTTCAACATCTGTCCTTTCAATGAACACCCAGGACTGATCTCCTTTAGGATGGACTGGTTGGATCTTCTTGCAGTCCAAGGGACACTCAAGAGTTTTCTCCAACACCACAGTTCAAAATCATCAATTCTTTGGTGCTCAGCTTTATTTATAGTCCAACTCTCACATCCATACATAACCACTGGAAAAACCATAGCCTTGATTAGACAGACTTTTGCTGACAAAGTAATGTCTCTGCTTTTGAATATACTGTCTAGGTTGGTCATAACTTTCCTTCCAAGGAGTAAGTGTCTTTTAATTTCATGGCTGCAATCACCATCTGCAGTGATTTTGGAGCCCAGAAAATAAATTCAGCCACTGTTTCCATTGTTTCCCCATCTATTTCCCANGTAATGTCTCTGCTTTTGAATATACTGTCTAGGTTGGTCATAACTTTCCTTCCAAGGAGTAAGTGTCTTTTAATTTCATGGCTGCAATCACCATCTGCAGTGATTTTGGAGCCCAGAAAATAAATTCAGCCACTGTTTCCATTGTTTCCCCATCTATTTCCCATGAAATGATGGGACCAGATGCCATGATCTTCGTTTTCTGAATGTTGAGCTTTAAGCCAACTTTTTCACTCTCCTCTTTCACTTTCATCAAGAGGCTTTTTAGTTCTTTTTCACTTTCTGCCATCAGGGTGGTGTCATCTGCATATCTGAGGTTATTGATATTTCTCCCAGTAATCTTGATTCCATCTTGTCCTTCCTCCAGCCCAGTGTTTCTCATGATGTACTCTGCATATAAGTTAAATAAGCAGGGTGGCAATATAGAGTCTTGATGTACTCCTTTCCCAGTTTGGAACCAGTCCATTGTTCCATGTCCAGTTCTAACTGTTGCTTCTTGACCTGCATACAGATTGGTCAGGAGGCAGGTAAGGTGGTCTGGTATTTCCATCTCATGAAGAATTTTCCACCATTTCTTGTGACCCACACAGACAATGGTGTTGAAAGCAAAGTGAAAGTGAAAGTCGCTCAGTCGTGTCCCGACTGTTTGCAACTCCATACGGTCCATGGAATTCTCCAGGGCAGAATACTGGAGTGGGTAGCATTTCCCTTCTCCAGGGGATCTTCCCAACCCAGGATCAAACTCAGGTCTCCCACATTGCAGGTGGATTCTTTACTAGCTAAGCCAAAAGGGAAGCCCAAGAATACTGAAGTGGGCAGCCTATCCGTCGTCCAGCATATCTTCCTGACCCAGGAATCTAGCCAGGGTGTCCTGCAATGCAGGCTGGTTCTTTTCCAACTGAGCTATCTGGAGTAGTCAATAAAGCAGAAGTAGATGTTTTTCTGGAACTCTCTTGCTTTTTCCATGATCCAACAGATGTTGGCAATTTAATCTCTGGTTCCTTGGCCTTTTCTAAAACCAGCTTGAACATTTGGATGTTTTTGGTTCATATACTGTTGAAGACACTCTTGGAGAATTTTGAGCATTACTTTGTTAGTGTGTGAGATGAATGCAGTACTTTGAACATAGTTTGGCATGGCCTTTCTTTGAGGTTGGAATGAAAACTGACCTTTTCCTGTCCTGTGGCCACTGCTGAGTTTTCCAAATTTGCTGGCATATCGAGTACAACACTTTAATAGCATCATCTTTCAGAACTCAAAATAACTCAGCTGTAATTCCATCACCTCACTAACTTTGTCTCTAGTCATCCTTCCTAAAAACCACTTGACTTCAGACTCCGGGATGTCTGGCTCTAGGTGAATGATCATACAATTGTAGTTATCGGGGTCATTAAGATCTTTTTTTTTTTTTTTGTATAGTTCTTCTGTGTATTCTTACCACCTTTTTAAAATACCTTCTGCATTTGTTAGGTCCTTGCCATTTCTGTTCTTTATTGTGCCCATCTTTGCATGAAATGTTCCCTTGGTATCTCTAGTTTTCTTGAAGAGATCTGTAGTCTTTCCCATTTATTGTTTTCCTCTATCTCTTTGCATTGATCACTGAGGAAGGCTTTCTCATCTCTCCTTACTATTCTTTGAAACTCTGCATCCAGATGGGTATATCTTTTCTTTTCTCCTTTGCCTTAACTTCTCTTCTTTTCTCAGCTATTTGTAAGGCCTCCTCAGACAATCATTTTGTCTTTTTTGCATTTGTTTTTCTTTGGAATGGTCTTGATCACTGCCATCTTGTTCTATCCCCATCATTAAACACAAAACTCAGAAAAATCTCCATTTTAAAGGTAGGAAATAAAAATATTTCAAGACTTTTATGGTTCACTCAGAGCTAATGCAAGCAGTTAGTATGGTCCCTGGTAATAATTTATCAGTATCATTGTTCCCACCACTCAAAAATGAGATTCTACAGTTTGATGGGTCTATCCTCCAAATGGAAATGTGTAATATGAAAGCACAGAAATTGGGGTCACATTCATAGCATCAGTGATCTATGAACTTATGCTTACATCTACTACACAGTATTGGGTCATGTTCTAATTTCTTGGCTCTGACTTGTCTCTGTTTCTCTAAACTATCTTCAGCAGTGAAAGATGCTAAAATTTACATTGTTTAAATGTTTATAAAGAAACAAACACTCATTTTACAGTATCCCCTACTCTAAATAGAGTTCTGCCCGAAATATAATTCTTTGGTTAGCCTGGAAAAGCAACATCTTCCTGCTTTGATTGGATGTGTTTTTAATATCTGGAAATTTTTCTGAATTAAAATAAACTGATAATGACATATGCCTTGTATATATCTACTCACAGATTGTCTCCTTACTTGTTTTCAATAAGTCTTATTCTCATATTGCCTTACCTTTAGCAACTTTCCATACAATGCCCAGGTAAGAAGGTATTTGGAAAAACTCTCCTCAGAACTATGTTTATATATACCAAGTTGTCTTTTCAGTATTTTATATTAAGGATTCTCTCTTATAATCTAAAGTGACTTTTGGAGAATAAGAATAAATAATTAAGATGTAGCTTCACTTTTAGTAAATTTCATCATATAGATATGATTTAGTTGTATAATGGTTTATATCCTATTTGTGTACTGGAGGCTAAACTGCACAAAAGTCATGGGGTGTGTAATTTTATATTTTTAAATACAGTTATTGGAAAATTGTTTAAATAAAATTATGTGTGCTATTTGCATTCTAAAACAGAATGGTCTTGGTTACAACCAACAAACAAGTTTTCAAATGACTCAGCTGAAAATGAGTTAAAATTCACTAAAAAGCTAGATTTGTGTTTTAAAATTATATAAAACCAACAATGAAATAAATCTAAAGTTGCAAATTAGTGATTATTTTTGTGGGTTTTTTCTTTGGGCCATGAAGCATGTGGGATCTTAGATCCATTACTGGAGACTGAAATCATGCCCCTAAGTGGAAGCACAGAGCCTTAATTACTGGACCACCAAAGAAGTCACTTTTTTTGTGTGTTTTTTTCATAGACCGAAAAGCCTAACTTTTCAGCATCACTTTTTTAGAGTCAAGAATAAAAGAATTATTAGTGCAGAATCTAAATACAAATGGAGCATCAGTGGGTCAAAAGCCAAGAAACTTAGGTAAATAAATAGATAAGTTAAAAAGTAAGCAGTGTGACTAAGAAACCCAAATGTAGAAGCTGAATACCTTAAACAAAGTCTTGTAAGATTGGTCAACAAATTGGTTCAAGTCAGTCTTGAGCATACAAAATCACGATAGAGTTAAAGACAAAACTAATTAGAAATGTAGTTACCTTAGAAAATCAAGTTAATGAGGATAAGCTAAAAGGTTACATAGCAGAGTTACATATAAAACTGAAAAATAGTGGAGGTGAGGATTGAAGAATATCAGTATATATAAGGTGCATGCTTGCATGCTTAGTTACTCAGCTGTGTCTGAGTCTTTGCAACCCCATGGACTGTAGCCTTCCAGGCTCCTCTATCCATGGGATTATCCTGGCAAGAATACTGGAGTGGGTTGCCACTTCTTCCTCCAGGGTATCTTCCAACCCAGGAATCAAACCTGTGTCTTTTGCATTGCAGGTGGATTCTTTACCACTGAGCCATCTAGGAAGGCCAATGAATAGGAGGTAAACTATCACAAATAAAAATTAAAAATGGGTTTTATTCTGTGTTCAACAAAGATCGAGCTATGAAGAGTAAGTTATTAGAAAGGAATAAATCATTTCCAAAACCTAGCAAATGCTTTTGTAAAAAGTCACCACACTTTTGCTGGTAGAATACTTTTTAGCCTCTCCATCCATATAACTCAGTGCTACACAAAGGATGGAATATGGAAAGCATGTCAAATCTCTTGATTTAAAACTTCTTGGTAAGGGTCCAGGAATATACATTCCAATAATTCTCAAGATTCTGACACATACTAAAGTTTAAGAAACAACACTTGCCTACATTTCCTTAATACACTTAATTTAGATTTCAGTAGTGATGACCATTGATCAACAAGGATTGAGCGGAGGAATGACATAATGTTTGTGGTCTCCATGTTGAAAATAGTCTGTAGGGGCAAATGTAGAAACAAAGAGACCAATGTGGAACCTACTGTAGTAATCAAAGTGAGAAATGATGGTGGACTGGACAAAAGACACTACAGCAATGGTATTGCCCTTCTTGGTTTCAAGTCAAACTGGTCATCCAATTCAATCTCCTAAGAGAAACGCACCCAATGGTAATAGTCAGCGATCTCTTGGTTACACATTGTAAATCTGTAAGAGCAACAAACAGTAATTCATTGGCTCATGCAACTGAGAAGTCAAAGAATAAAATTTTCAGGTATAAAACCATGCTGTCAAGTTTCTCAGTCTACCACTTGCTCATTTTTTATTTCTATCTCATAGCTCTACATTTTTTGTTGACCCACTTCTTTTATTAAAAGAAGGTTTCTCTGTATGGTAATGGAAGTTGGGAGATAATATATCTGCACATAGATCCAGGATTATGTGTTTCTAGCCTGCAATACCAGAGAAAGTAGAAAATAATATTTTCCTGTATTTGCATACAAATTTGAGGAAAATACTTGATTGTCTTGGGTGCCTTTCTTTGGGAAAATCATTGAGGCCAAGGAAATAGGTTATGATAAATTATCAGGTCTGAGTAACTCAGATGGTCATCATTATGATCAGGATATTAGGTTTTATCTTGTCAACACAGTTAAAACCACAGCATGGGTAAGGGATAGTTCCCCACAGAATGAAGTTGAGGTTACTAGAAAAAGTGGAAGAAATGCTGAACAGATTAAAAATTATGAGACATTCACTATTTCTTGTTTTAAGATTGAAAATTATGCTTGTGTGTTAGCAAAATTATCCTTCAGTTTCCTTTGTAGAAGACATTTTCCACTTTAGAAAATTGGTACACCTATAATAAAAGCTTTATTATTATTTTAATAGAAGAAATAAACACCTCATTTTCTTTGAAATGAGAAAGAAAGAAAACAAAATATGATTGTTAAAAATAACAAACTGATAATCTGTTTAGAAATCTATTTATAATAAAAGAGAAAGACTCTGAGAGAAAATGTTGATCACAATCCTTCTTCAGATTAAACATGCAAATCTTAAGTATAACATGAACTATAATTTAATTCACTGAATCAAATATTTATAAAATCCATTTACTGATTTCAAATAAGATAAGAGAAAATAGTGGGTTCACAGTAAAGAGATTTTGGTTCTAGTTTTAGCTCTAGATAGGCAGGGTTCTAAAATGGCCTAATTTTTCCTCTCCCTAATCCCTGAAGCATTTCAATATTATGAGAGCTCAACCTTGTAATTATTTTGCTATATGGCACAGCTGGGTTTTCCAGGTGGTGCTAGTGGTAAAGAAGCTGCCTGCCAATGCAGGAGACATAAGTGATATGGGTTAATTCCCTGTATCAGGAAGATCCCCTAGAGGAGGACACAGCCACCCACTCCAGTATTCTTGCTTGGAGAATCCCATGAACAGAGGAGCCTGGCGGGCTATAGTCTATAGGGTCACAAAGTGTTGGACATGACTGAAGCAACTTAACAAGCATGAACTCATGGCACAGTTGACCTGAAGATAGGGGGAATATCCTTAATTGTTTAGGTTAGGCCCAATGTAATCACATGCATCCTTAAAAACAGTTTTCTCTAACAGAAGAAGTGGTTGGAAAAACAGAACTTGATGTTCGTCTTCTGCTTTGAAGATGGAGAAGATGTTAAAATGAAGGTGTGTAGCCTGTTGAGTGGAGAGCCAGTCCCAGTTGGTAATCAGGAAGGAAACAAGGACCTCAGTTCTACAACCACAGAGAATGAATTCTACTATTGACCTGAATAAACTTGGAAGTGTATTTCCCCCCCAAGGCTTTAGATAGGAGACTAGACCTGCCTGCATATTGATTTCAGTCTTGTAAGACCCTAAGAAGAGACTCCAATTGAACCCACCTGGATTTCTGATATACAGAAACTGTGATATGATAAATGAGTGCTATTTTAAGCTTATACATTTGTTATAGTTACAGAAGAAAGCTAATATAGCTGCTGAGAGGTGAAGTGAGTTAAGATCTGTGGATCTCCATTTCCACTCCTGTTAGGTGAAATACTTGGACTATATTTTTATCAGCTAATCAGGCGTTTCATGAAATAATATTCTCGGAAATGTTAATGACTCAAATTTGAAAATATACGCGTTTGTGCATGCGTGCTCAATCACTTCAGTCATGTATTTTGTGACTCTATGAACTGTGTCTGCCAGGCTTCTCTGTCCATGAGCTTCTCCAGGCAAGAATACCATAGTGGGTTGCCGTGTCCTCCTGTAGGGGATCTGCCTGACCCAGGGATCAAACCAGCATCTATCTTCTGAATTGTAGGCATATTCTTTACCTCTGAGTCACCAAGGAAGACCCATATGTGTCTAATGGCCAAATAAATTTAGCAAAACTCTAGCATAACAAAAGATTCTGAACAGCCCTTCATTTTTTAAAACAACTTCATTTTTATCCATGAGTATTTTAATATTTTTAGCACACATATAAACCAATATGAATTCAATATGGAGAAATTCAGGACAAGAAAATTGCATTTTCTCTTTCTATAATTATTTTCCATTGTAAACATGGATGAGAAATAGAATACATATAGAAATATGTATAGTAAATATTTTAAAACTTTTTCTGAAAATACTAAGTCCCGGTTTCAAATAATCTCTCTTGCTTCCACTAAATGTTATTTCATATATTATAACTTTTTAGTCAAAAAGGCATGTTGACCAACGATGACACTTTACAAATATTCATCCGTTGACTCATTATACTACACTCTGCTTGAAGAGAAAGAGCGTATCATTAGATAGTGTATTTTAAGATTTATGTTTGTAGCCATATTGCGCTATTTGTATTCATTTTCTGTTTGAAGCCTAGCAAGAAGATTCCTAAAACTATATCCTCTATCTTTGCTAATTATTTTTTCTTTTTTTTTTTTTTTTGGCCAATATATATCCTTCTTGTCATTAAAAACTCAATACAAATAGTACTTTTAAGGAAATTTTCTGACCGTCTAGGTAACATACCCACACTCTTAACCAACCTGCTTTAATTCTATGTATACACAAGGAAAATGGATCTTAGCTATTTTGATAACTACTTCTGAGTAATCTAGTCACAAGAGCATCTTATTTTGCAAATCTGACCTTAGACATGATATTTTCTTCTGCTTTACTAAGCAGTAGCTAATCTTATTTAGAAACTATGAATGTCTAGATTTTTAAATCAATATATATTTTTAAACTGCAGAGATAATGTGAAGATAAATGAATTTAAAGGTGTCAATGTATGGCAAAACCAATACAGTATTGTGAAGCAAAAGTAATAATAATAATAATAAATGTGTGGATTACTTTTAAAGTTTTTCAAAACTCAAGTTCTATACACCTTCTTCACCTGACCAACTTTGACAGTTTAATCAGAAAGCTGCCAGAACATATTACAAAATGCTACTAATTTTGTTTTTCAAAAATGCTTTCTAACAAATAAGTTGTCATAAGAACATTCAGATAATTTTTTGATACTGTCTCAGAGTTTCAGTGTTGAGTTCCATAAACCTTATTATGAGTTAAATGTTGACAATCCATTTATATAAAATAACTTTTTAAATTTTATAATCAATTTTCAACATTAGCTGTGAAATATGGTTCATTAACCAAACTTGCCTTCCTCATGTAAAACAGCTTGGTGGACAGCATTCATATGGGAATATTAAACCTAATTCTTGCCAAATAACCCATTGCGAGACTTTGACCAAATCAGTATACTTTTCTGGGTCTTAGTTTCTCATGTAATAATGACCTCTAAGTGTGGTGGCTCAGATGGTAAAGCGTCTGCCTAAAATGCAGGAGACCCAGGTTCGATCCCTGGGTCGGGAAGATCCCCTGGAGAAGGAAATGGCAATCCACTCCAGTATTCTTGCCTGGAGAATCCCATGGACGGAAGAGCCTAGTAGGTTACAGTTCACGGGGTTGCAAAGAGTCGGACACGACTGAGCAACTGACACGACGAAGTGTCCTTCAATGCCTAATTTTCTAGAAATATGAATATTCTTTGAAATGATAACATGCTTGAATTTCTATGGTAAAAAAAAAAATATTTGTTGCTCTTATCTAGCATTTCACTACTGGGATCAAGCACTATTTTATACTTTTTCACCCACAGAGATATATACAAGTTTTATAGATAATGTAAAATGTTTATAACATATATGTAACAACTATATATGAAAAAATAATTTGCAAGAATGTTAACTGTATCTCCAGTTTGAATGATTATATTCTGATTGTTTTATTAAGAATATTTATATTGCTTACAAGTAACATTATTAGCCCCTGTTGATATCAGTCAGAACTAGTTAATTTCAATCAGAACTGATTTTTCTTTCCACCATATTCCCATGGCATTTTGTATCCCTATTGTTGTATTCATTTTAACTTTTCATGACTTAGAGATATTTCTGTATACAGAGCCTCTTAATGAAGGTGAAAGAGAAGAGTGTAAAAGCTGGCTTAAAACTCAGCATTCAAAAAATGAAGATCATGGTTTCCAGTTCCATCACTTCATGACAAATAGATTGGGAAACAATGCAAACAGTGACAGACTTTATTTTCCTGGGTTCCAAAATCACTTCAGATGGTGACTGCAGCTATTAAATTGAAAGATGCTTGTTCTTTGGAAGAAAAGCTATGACAAACCTAGACACCATATTAAAAAGCAGAGGTATTACTTTGCTGACAAAGGTTCACCTAGTCAAAGCTATAGTTTTTCCAATAGTCATGTATGGATGAGAGAGTTGGGCCATAAAGAAGGCTAAGTACCAAAGGATGATGCTTTTGAACTGTGACGTTGGAGAAGACTCTTGAGAGTCCCTTGGACTGCAAGGAGGTCAACCCAGTCAATCCTAAAAGAAATCGGTTGTGAATATTCATTGGAAGGACAGATGCTGAAGCAGAAGCTCCAATACTTTGGCCACTTGATGCAAAGAGCTGACTCCTTAGAGAAGACCCTGATGATGGGAAATATTGACATCAGGAGGAGAAGGGGATGACGGAGGATAAGATGGTTAGATGGCATCAATAACTCAAAGGACATGAGTCTGAGCAAGCTCCAGGAGATGGTGAAGGACAGGGAAGCCTGGTGTGCTGCTGTCTGCTAAGATTAATGTTTCCACTTTTTCACAAAAGAAAAACAAAGCACAGTAGTTATGTTACTTACCCAAGGTCACATATGAGAAGTTTAATGAGGCAATGTGAGAATTTTAAAATACATATTCTTTTAAAGAGTTATACTGCCCTTTGTACAGATTTGATAATATAGACAAACCAAATGAACAGTCACTAAGGATGATAGCAAGAAAGCATGAAGAATTGGAGAGTTAGGTTTTGTACCTGTATAATTTTAAAAGCCATCACCAAAGAAAAAATATACATATATATATATTTATGATTCAGCATTAAAGCAGATACATTATTGATGCAGCAAGGCACAAAAGTAGAGCAGTAGGGAGCAATTTGACATTAGTGAAGTGGCTTTCTTTTTTCCAGTGGGATAATATACTTTAACATTTTTCTTGCAAAGCATTTTACAAAACCCTGTAGATAAAGTTGTGTGACATTTTGTATCCAAGATTCCTATTAAAGCCCAAGCCAGTAACTGAAAGCAGAAGAAAATGTCAATCCCTTGGGAAAAAAAAAAAAAGCATTCAAAGCCAAGGTTGGTATGCAAGGCCGCCATTCACCATTCACTATTCATTTTGTACATGCGTGCAACCTGACCTGCCTTTCCTTGAAAAGAACTAAATAGACTAGATGAAATACACTTATAAAAAAATAACTAAAATCATCCATAAACTGATAAGAAACTAGGAATATTCAAATTCTAGACAATAATTAAAATCAGAGAAATAAGCCTGCCATCAGAATATTTGCCATACCAAAGGAACTTGTACTTCTATTTTTACCAACTTATAAGGAAAAAAGGGTTCAGGAATACAGCTTAGAACCACCAGAAATTGGAGTCTGACACAGTAATTCTTCCCACTCTAAATAAATTGGGATTCCCAAATGTTCCATCCTTATTATAAAATATATACTAGAAATAAACCTCTACCTGCCAGGGTATACAAAAGAAACGTTCATGTCTTGACCCAGTATGCTAACTGAAATGAAAAATTATGCTTCTTCTAATGATTTATAACAGCAAGACCATCATCATATGGCCTTGCAGCCTAATTTTTGAACTACCTAGATGGTTCAAAAAATATCAATTTTGGAATTTAATTATTTTTTTCTGACTGGGTAATATTTCCATTCTGGTGACTGACAGAATCAAGTCCAAATCTTCTTTGGAAGAATGAGAGGCTAAAAGACACAAAGATTATTACAGAAATGTCAGAGTTTTAGAAGGTGAGAAAAGAGAGGATATGGCAAAGGAAATACTTAAAGGGAATATGACTGATACATCCACTAAACTGATAAAAGACAATCATCTACAGATTCAGACAGCCTAATGAGTCCCAAAGATGATAATTAAAGGAAATATACAATTCAGTCTATGAAAAAAAGTGTGAGTACAAAGAACCTGGTTAATTCAACAAGCAAATTGTAGGAAAAAGGATAGAAGGACCTACATATTAAAATGGACTTGAGAAACATTATCAACCAGCTATATATATGGTTGTTGCTTGATGCTGATTCAAATTGCTTAAGAAAAGAAAAACACATTTTAAAGACAATCAGAAACTCCAAGCTCTTGCACTCACTGAGAAAATACTGAGAAAATATTATTAAAATTTGCATGTGTGAAAAAGCTACTATGATTTTATAAAAGCACTTACCTACATATGCTAACTTCATTTTATAAAATGATAATTTGAACTTGCTTCAAAATAATAAGGTTGAATGGTGATGGTGGTTGTTACAGGTCTAGGTGAAGCAAGGTTAGACATAAGTTGAGATATATTGAAGGGGAATGATGTTTATACATAGAGGTTAATTAAACCATTTTCTCTGCTTTTCATATGTTAGGAAATTGTGCAAAATAAAAAATTTCAAGCATAATTGTAAAACTGGACATAGGAGAATGAAACTGAAGAAAAACCACCTCTCCCATGCAAAAAGGAATCTTAAAGGCAGTCAGAAAAAACATAAAATATCATTTTTTTAAAGAAAGGATGTATAGCTGACTTCTTAAGAGCAAATATGAAAGCCAGAATATTGAAGAGTAATATCATCAAAATGCTGAGAGAAAATAATTATAAATTAAATGTACATGTTAAGTGAAAATCTTTCAGAAGCAAAGGGTAAATTAAAGATATTTACAGAAGGTTTTTTTCAAAAAAGAGTCTCTATTGGAAACGCTAAGGGATTCAATTAGGCAAAAAAAAGGAATGATCCCAAATACATTATGACAAATATGAAGGCAATCTATGTGAATCTGAAAACTGATGGGATAAAATGAAAATATCATCTATGATTTTTAAAAAGAGAAGGGAGAACAATGTATAATTTAAGTACAAGAGATCAAATCATATAAATCCAGGTGTTATCATAATTAAAGTTCTCTAAGATTCTAGTACTGACATGGAGGAAAGTTTTAAAATTAAATATTTTTCGCAAGCCCAACTAAGTCTGTGCCTTGGTGGAGTAACCGAGAACCTGAACCTGAGCGGCATAGATCTGGGAAGTGCATGCAACCCAGGGCCCACCTTAGACAATTCCCCAGCTTAGCAACCTGGAGCCTGAGCAACGTAAACCGAGAAAGCACACACACCATGAGTGGGGCAAACCAGTGTGGCCCAGACACAGTGAGCACTTCTCACACTCACCAGTGATATTTGTTTGCAGTGTTCATCCCTCCCCACAGCACAATTGAACAAGTGAGCCTAAATAAATGATCACCTTTTCCCCCTTGTGTCAGGGCAAAAGTTAGATACTGAAGAGACTTGCAAAAAGAGGAAGCTAAAATAAACAAAGAAGAGGGAATGGCTTTGGAAGTGACAGGTGCAACAGATTAAAACCCTGTAGTTAGCACTGGCTACATTGGAATGGACCTATAGAACATGAGCAGAAGTATAAGGTGGAACAAGGAAATTTCTGAAACTGAATTGACCACACACTTCCCTCAACATCTCCACAGAAATTCGTAAATATACTTTACTATTATAATTCTTTAATTTTTAAATTCTTTATTACTGCTTTAATTTCATTTTTAAAACATACTATTTCCTTGAAAAAAAGATATATTTTTAGAGAAAATTTCATTTTTTTTTCATATAACTTTTGCAATTTTTTTTTTAATGTTGCATTTTTGAGAGTATAGCCTCTACTCTAGATTTTTAATCTTTGCTTTTTGGTATTTTTATCAATTTGGTACCTTTAAGAATCCAATCTTCAGTATCCATTTTTACTTAGGAGTGTGAATACTGGCTTGATTGCTCTCTTCCCTTTTGATTCTCCCCCTTCTCCTCCTGGTCACCTCTCTCCCTCCTCCCTCTTCTCTTCTTCATATAACTCTGTGAACCTTTCTGGATGTCACACACTATGGAGAATCTTTTCACCATTAACCTAGATATTTTATCATCAGTGTTGTATGGATGGAGAAGTATTGAGGATACTATATGAATAAGACTGAAAGCCACAAGCAGAAGGCCTAAATCCAAAACTTGAGAACACCAGAAAACTCCTGACTCCAGGGACCATTAATCGACAAAAGCTCATCCAAAAGCCTCCATACCTACACTGAAACCAAGCTCCACTCAAGGACCAAAATGTTTAAGAGCAAGACATACCAAGCTAATTCTCCAACAACACAGGAAAATAACACTGAGCACAAAATTACAGGCAGCCAGAAGTCACTCCAAACCCATAGACACCACAAAACTCACTATTGGACACTTCATTGCACTCCAGAGAGAAGAGATCCAGCTCCACCCACCAGAACATCGATGCAAGCTTCGCTTACCAGGAAACCTTGACAAGGCACTTGTCCAACCCCACCCACAAGGAGGAAGCTATACAATAAAGAGGAACAACAACAACAGCAACAAAAAAACTTCCAGAATACAGAAAGCCACCCCAAACACAGAAACCTAAACAAGATGAAAAGACAGAGAAATATTCAGCAGGTAAAGAGGGGAGTGAAAAAGTTGGCTTAAAGCTCAACATTCAGAAAATGAAGATCATGGCATCTGGTCCCATCACTTCATGGGAAATAGATGGGGAAACGGTGGAAACAGTGTCAGACATTATTTTGGGGGGCTCCAAAATCACTGCAGATGGAGATTGCAGCCACGAAATTAAAAGATGCTTACTCTTTGGAAGGAAATTTATGACCAACCTAGATAGCATATTCAAAAGCAGAGACATTACTTTGCTGACTAAGGTTCGTCTAGTCAAGGCTATGGTTTTTCCAGTGGTTGTGTACGGATGTGAGAGTTGGACTGTGAAGAAGGCAGAGCACTGAAGAATTGATGGTTTTGAACTGTGGTGTTGGAGAAGACTCTTGAGAGTCCCTTGGACTGCAAGGAGATCCAATCAGTCCATCCTAAAGGAGACCAGTCCTGGGTGTTCATTGGAAGGACTGATGCTGAAGCTGAAACTCCAATACTTTGTCATGCGAAGAGTTGACTCATTGTAAAAGATCCTGATTCTGGGAGAGATTGGGGGTACGAGGAGAAGGGGATGACAGAGGATGAGATGGTTGGATGGCATCACTGACTCGATGGACATGAGTTTGGGTAAACTCTGGGAGTTGGTGATGGACAGGGAGGCCTGGTGTGCTGTGATTCATGAGGTTGCAAAGAGTCAGACACGACTGATCAACTGAACTGAACTGAAAGGAACATAATAAAAGCCCACCAAATCAAACAAGAGGAGGAGATAGGGAATCTACCTGAAAAAGAATTCAGAATAATGATAGTAAAAATGATCCAAAATTTTGAAAAAAAAAAAAAAAAACATGGAGTTACAGATTATAGTCTGGAGAAAAGGACTGAGAAGATGCAAGAAAACTTTAAACAAGACCTTGAAGAAATAAAGAAGAGTAAATCAATAATGAATAATGCAATAAATGAGATCAGAAACACTCTGGAAGGAACCAACAGTAGAATAACTGCGGCAGAAGATAGAATAAGTGAGGAGGAAGATAGAATTGTGGAAATGAATGAAGCAGAGAGGAAAAAAGAATTAAAAGAAATGAGGACAACCTCAGAGACCTCTGGGACAATGAAAAATGCCACAACATTCGAATCATAGGAGTCCCAGAAGAAGAAGAAGACAAAAAGAAAGGCCATGAGAAAATACCTGAGGATATAATAGTTGAAACCTTCCCTAAAATAGGAAGGAAATAACCACCCAAGTGCAAGAAACCCAGAGAGTTCCAAGTAGCATAAACCCAAGGTGAAACACCCCAAAACACATATTAATCAAATTAACTGAGATTAAACACAAAGAACAAATATTAGAAGCAGCAAGGGAAAAACAACAAACAACACACAAGGGGATCCCCATAACGGTAACAGCTGATCTTTCAATAGAAACTCTTCAAGCCAGAAGGGAATGGCAGGACATATTTAAAGTGATGAAAGAGAAAAATCTACAACCCAGATTACTGTATCCAGCAATGATCACATTCAAAAATGAAGGAGAAATCAAAAGCTATACAGACAAGCAAAAGCTAAGAGAATTCAGCACCACCAAACCAGCTCTCCAACAAATGATAAAGGATCTTCTCTAGACAGAAAACACAGAAAAGGTTTATAAACTCGAACCCAAAACAACAAAGTAAATGGCAATGGGGTCATACTTATCAATAATTACCTAAAATGTAAATGGGCTGAATGCCCCAAACAAAAGACAAAGACTGGCTGAATGAATACAAAAACAAGACCCCTATATAAGTTGTCTACAAGAGACCCACCTCAAAAATAGGGACACATACAGACTGAAAGTGAAGGGCTGGAAAAATATATTTCATGCAAATGGAGGCCAGAAGAAAGCAGGAGGGGTAATACTCATGTAAGGTAAAATAGACTTTGAAATAAAGGCCATGAAAAGAGACAAAGAAGGACACTACATAATGATCAAAGGATCAATCCATGAAGAAGATATAACAATTATAAATATATATGCAATCATCATAGGAGCACTGTGATATGTAAGGCAAATGCTTACAAATATGAAAGGGGAAATTAACAGCAACCCAATAATAGTGGGAGACTTTAATACCCCACTCTCACCTATGGATAGATCAACTAAACAGAAAATTAGCAAGGAAACACAAACTTTAAATGATACAATGGACCAGTTAGACCTAATTGATATCTATAGGACATATCACCCCCAAAGAAATGAATTTTAACTTTTTTGCAAGTGCACATGGAACCTTCTCCAGGATAGATCACACCCTGTGCCATAAATCTAGTCTTTGTAAATTCAAAAAAAATTGAAATTATCTTGAGCATCTTTTCTGATCACAATGAGGTAAGATTAGAAATAAACTACAGGAAAAAAAACCATTAACATAAAAACATATGGAGGCTAAACAACTTACTACTGAATAGCCAACAAATTACAGAAGAAAGAAAAAAAAGAAATCAAAATATGCATAGAAACGAATGAAAATGAAAACTCGACAACCCAAACCCTATGGGATTCAGTAAAAGTAGTGCTAAGGGGAAGAGTCATAACAATACAAGCCTAGCTCAAGAAACAGGAGATAAATCAAATAAATAACCTAACTCTACACCTACAGCAAATAAAAAAGGAAGAAATGAAGAACCCCAGGGTGAGTAGAAAGAAAGAAATCACAAAATTTAGGGCAGAAATAAATGAAAAAGAAACAAAAGAGACCATAGCAAAAATCAACAAAGCTGAAAGCTGGTTCCTCAAGAAGATAACTAAAATAGACAAACCATAAGTCAGACTCATCAATAAACAAAATAAGAAGATTCAAAGCAACAAAATTAAAAATGAAAATGGAGAAATCACAAGAAACAACACAGGAATACAAAGGCTCATAAGAGACTACTATCAGCAACTATATTCCAATAAAATGGACAACTTGGAATAAATGGACAAATTTTTAGAAAAGTATAACTTTCAAAAACTGAACCAGGAAGAAATAGAAAATCTTAACAGACTCATCACAAGCACAGAAATCGAAACCATAATCGGAATTCTTCCAACAAACAAAAGCCCAGAACTAGATGGCTGCATAGCTGAATTCTACCAAAAATTTACAGACGAACTAACACCTATCCTACTCAAACTCTTCCATAAAATTGCACAGGAAGGTAAAGTTCCAAATTCATTCTACAAGGCTGCCATCACCCTAATACGAAAACCAGACAGAGATGCCACAGAAAAAGAAAACCACAGGCCAATATCACTGATGAACATAGATACAAAAATCCTTAACAAAATTCTAGCAAGCAAAATCCAACAATATATTAAAAAGATCAAACATCATGACCAAGTGGGATTTATACCAGGGATGCAAGTATTCTTCAACATTCTCAAATCAATTAATGTGATACACCACATTAACCAATTGAAAGATAAAAACCACATGATTATTTCAGTAGATGCAGAGAAAGCCTTTGACAAAATTCAACATCTATTTATGAAAAAAACCCTCCAGAAAGCAGGCGTAGAAGGAACATACGTCAACGTAATAAAAACTATATATAATAAACCCACAGCAAACATTATCCTCAATGGTGAAAAATTGAAAGCATTTGCCCTAAAGTCAGGAACAAGACAAGGATGCCCACTCTCATCACTGCTATTCAACATAGTTTTGGAAGTTTTGGCCACAGCAATCAGAGCAGAAAAAGAAATAAAAAGAATCCAGACTGGAAAAGAAGAAGTAAAGCTCTCACTGTTTGCAGATGACATGACCCTCTAAATAGAAAACCCTAATGACTCCACCAGAAAATTTCTAGAGCTAATCAATGAATATAGTAAAGTTGCAGGATATAAAATTAACACACAGAAATCCCTTGCATTCCTATACACTAACAATGAGAAAACAGAAAGAGAAATTAAGGAAATAATTCCATTCACCATTGCAAGAAAAAGAAGAAGATACTTAGGAATAAATCTACCTAAAGAAATAACAGACCTATATATAGAAAACTATAAAACACAGGTGAAAGAAATCAAAGAGGACACTAATAAGTGGAGAAGTATACCATGTTCATGGATCAGAAGGATCAATATGGTAAAAATGAGTATACTAACCAAAGCAATCTATAGATTCAATGCCATCCCTATCAAGCTACCAACAATATTTTTCAGAGAACTGGAACAAATAATTTCACAATTTGTATGGAATTACAAAAAAAAAAAAAAAAAAAAAAAAACCTCAAATAGCCAAAGCAATCTTGAGAAAGAAGAATGGAACTGGAGTAATCAACCTGCCTGACTTTAGGCTATACTGTAAAGCAAGAGTCATCAAGAAAGTATGGTACTAGCACAAAGACAGAAACATAGATCAATGGAACAAAATAGAAAGCCCAGAAATAAATCCATGCACCTATGGACACCTTATCTTCAAAAAAGGAGGCAAGAATATACAATGGAGAAAAGACAATCTCTTTAACCAGTGGTGCTGGGAAAACTGGTGAACTACTTGTAAAAAAATGAAACTAGAACACTTTCTAACACCATACACAAAAATAAACTCAAAATGGATTAAAGATCTAAACATAAGACCAGAAACTATAAAACTCCTAGAGGAAAACATAGGCAAAATATTCTCTGACATAAATCACAGCAGGATTCTCTAGACCCCCCCCCTCCCAGAGTAATGGATATAAAGAAAAAATTAACAAATGGGACCTAATTAATCTTAAAAGCTTTTGCACAATAAGGAAACTATAAAAAAGGTGAAAAGACAGCCTTCAAAATGGGAGAAAAAAAATAGCAAATGAAAGAAAGAAAGAAAAAAAGTGATTTCATTCAGTCGTTTCTGACTCTTTGGAACTCCATGGACTATAGCCTACCAGGTTCTTCTGTCCATGGGATTCTCCAGGAAAGAATACTGGAGTGGGCAACTGACAAAGAATTAATCTGAAAAATATACAAGCAACTCCTGCAGCTCAATTCCAGAAAAATACACAACCCAATAAAAAAAAAAAAAAGGCTAAAGAACTAACAGACATTTCTCCAAAGAAGATATACAAATGGCTAACAACTCATGAAAAAATGCTCAACATCACCCATTATCAGAGAAATGGAAATCAAAACTACAGTGAGGTATCACCTCATGCCTGTCAGAATGGCTGCTATCAAAAAGTCTACAAGCAATAAATGCTGGAGAGGGTGTGGAGAAAAAGGAATCCTCTTACACTGTTGGTGGGAATGCAAACTAGTACAGCTACCATGGAGAACAGTGTGGAGAGTCCTTAAAAAAAAAAAAACTGGAAATGGAACTGCCATATGACCTAGCAATCCCATTGCTGGGCATACACACCAAAGAAACCAGAATTGAAGGAGACACATGTACCCCAATGTTCATCCCAGCCACGTTTGCAATAGCCAGGACATGGAAGCAACCTAGATGTCCATTGGCAGATAAATGGATAAGAAAGCTGTGGTACATATACACAATGGAGTATTACTCAGCTATTAAAAGGAATGCATTTGAATTAGTTCTAATGAGGTGAATGAAACTGGAGCCTATTATAGTGGGTGAAGTAAGTCAGAAAGAAAAACACCAATACAGTATATTAATGCATATATTTGAAATTTAGAAACATGGTAATGATGACCCTATATGTGAGACAGCAAAAGAGACACAGATGGAAAGAACACACTGTTGGACTCTGTAAGAGAAGGCGGGGTGGGATGATTTGAAAGTATAACATTGAAATATGTATATTATCATATGTGAAACTGATCACCAGCTCAGGTTTGATGCAAGAGGCTGGGTGCTCATGCTGGTGCACTAGGATGACCCTAATGGATGGGATGGGGAAGGAGATGGGAGGCATGATCAGAACGGGGAACACATGTACACTCATGGCCTATTTGTGTGAATGTATGGCAAAAACCAGCATAGCATTGCAAAGTAGTTAGCCTCCAACTAAAATAAAAATAAATAAATGAATAAAAAGGATAGTGGGGCAGTCCTAAGATGGCAGAGGAATAGGACAGGGAGACCACTTTCTCCCCTATAAATTCATCACAAGAACATTTGAATGCTGAGTAAATTCCACAAAACAACTGAATACCAGCTGAGGACATCAGGCACCCAGAAAAGCAGCCCATTGTCTTTGAAAGGAGATGGAGAAGTCTTGAGGCTACTGTAAAAATAAGACTGAAAACCAGAAGCAGGAGGCTTAAGTCCAAATCCTGGGAACACCAGAGAACTCCTGACTCCAGGGAACATTAATTGACAGGAGCTCATCAAACACCTCCATACCTACACTGAAACCAAACACCACCCAAGGGCCAACAAGTTCCGGAGAAATACATACCATGCAAATTCTCCAACAACACAGGAACATAGCTCAGAGCTTCAATATACAGGCTGCCCAAAGACACTCCAAACCCATTGACATCTCATAACTCATTACTGAACACTTCATTGCACTCCAGAGAGAAGAAATTCAGCCCCACCCATCAGAAAACCAACACAAGCTTCTGTAATCAGGAAACCTTGACAAGCCACACACAGAACCCCACCCACACCTAGGAACCATCACAATAAAGAGAACTCCACAAACTGCCAGAATACAGACGTGAAGTGAAGTGAAGTCGCTCAGTCATGTCCGACTCTTTGCGACCCCATGGACTATAGCCTACCAGGCTCCTCTGTCCGTGGGATTTTCCAGGCAATACTGGAGTGGATTGCCATTTCCTTCTCCAGGGGATCTTCCCAACCCAGGGATCGAACCCGGGTCTCCCACATTGTATACAGATGCTTTACTGTCTGAGCCACCAGGGAAGTCAGAAGACACCCCAAAAACAGCAATATAAACAAGATGAAGAAACAGAGGAATACCCAGCAGGTAAAGGAACAGGATAAATGCCCACCAAATCAAATAAAGGAGGAAGAGATAGGGAATCTAACTGATAAAGAATTCCTAATGATGATAGTGAAAATGATCCAAAATCTTGAAAACAAATAAAATCAGAGATAAATAGCCTGGAGACAAGGATTGAGAATATGCAAGAACGGTTTAACAAGGACCTAGAAGAAATAAAAAAGAGTCAATATATAATGAATAATGCAATAAATGAGGTCAAAAACACTCTGGAGGGAACCAACAGTAGAATAACTGAGGCAGAAGATAGGATTAGTGAGGTAGAAGATAGAAAGGTAGAAATAAATGAATCAGAGAGGAAAAAAGAAAAACATTAAAAGAAATGAGGACAATCTCAGAGACCTCTGGGACAATGTTAAACGCCCCAAAGTTCAAATCATAGGAGTCCCCAAAGAAGAAGACAAAGAGAAAGACCATGAGAAAATACTTGAGGAGATAATAGTTGAAAACTTCCCTAAAATGGGGAAGGAAATAATCACCCAAGTCCAAGAAAACCAGAGAGTCCCAAACAGGATAAATCCAAGGTGAAACACCACAAGACACATATTAATCAAATTAACAAAGATAAAACACACAGAATAAATATAAAAAGCAGCAAGGGAACAACAACAAATAACACACAAGGGGATTCCCATAAGGATAACAGCTCATCTTTCTGTAGAAACACTTTAAGCCAGGAGGCAATGGCAGGAGATACTTAAAGTGATGAAAGAAAATAACCTACAGCCCAGATTACTGTACCCAGCAAGGATCACATTAAATATGAAGGAGAAATCAAAAGCTTTATAGACAAGCAAAAGCTGAGAGAATTCAGCACCACCAAATGAGCTCTTCAACAAATGCTAAAGGATCTTCTCTAGACAAGAAACACAAAAAAGGTGTATAAACTCGAAGACAAAACAATAAAGTAAATGGCAACGAGATCATACTTATCAATAATTATCTTAAACATAAATGGGTTGAATGCCCCAACCAAAAGACAAAGACTGGCTGAATGGATACAAAAACACGACACCCGTATATGTTGTCTACAAGAGACCCACCTCAAAATAAGGGACACATATAGACTGAAAGTGAAGGGCTGGAAAAAGATATTTCATGCAAATAGAGACCAAAAGAAAGCAGGAGTAGCAATACTCATATCAGATAAAATAGACTTTAAAACAAAGGTTGTGAAAAGAGACAAAGAAGGACAATACATAATGATCAAAGGATCAATCCAAGAAGAAGATATAACAATTATAAATATGGAAAGTGGAGAGTGAAAAAGTTGTCTTAAAGCTCAACATTCAGAAAAAGAAGATCATGGCATCCCGTCCCATCACTTGATGGGAAATAGATAGGAAAACAGTGGAAACAGTGTCAGACTTTAATTTCCTGGGCTCCAAAATCACTGCAGATGGTGACTGCAGCCATGAAATTAAAAAACACTCACTCTTGGAAGAAAAGTTATGACCAACCTAGATAGCATATTCAAAAGTAGAGACATTACTTTGCTGACTAAGGTCCGTCTAGTCAAGGCTATGGTTTTTCCTGTGGTCATGTATGGATGTGAGAGTTGGACTGTGAAGAAGGCTGAGCACTGAAGAATTGATGCTTTTGAACTGTGGTGTTGGAGAAGACTCTTGAGAGTCCCTTGGACTGCAAGGAGATCCAACCAGTCCATTCTGAAGGAGATCAGCCCTGGGATTTCTTTGGAAGGAATGATACTAAAGCTGAAACTCCAGTACTTTGACCATCTCATGCGAAGAGTTGACTCACTGGAAAAGACTCTGATGCTGGGAGGGACTGGCAGCAGGAGGAGAAGAGGACAACCGAGGATGAGATGGCTGGATGGCATCACAGACTCGATGGACGTGAGTCTGAGTGAACTCCGGGAGTTGGTGATGGACAGGGAGGCCTGGCGTGCTGCAACTCATGGGGTCGCCAAGAGTCAGACATGACTGAGTGACTGAACTGAACTGAACTGACACCTATGAATAGATCTACTAAACAGAAAATTAACAAGGAAACACAGACTTTAAATGATACAATAGACCAGTTAGACCTAATTGATATCTATAGGACATTTCACCCCAAAACAATGAATTTCACCTTTTTGTGAAGCGCACGCGGATCTTTCTCCAGGATAGATCACATCCTGGGTGATAAATCTAGCCTTGGTAAATTCAAAAAAATCAAAATCATTCCAAGCATCTTTTCTGACCACAAAGCAGTAAGATTAGATCTCAATTACAGGAGAAAAACTATTAAAAATTGCAACATATGGAAGCTGAATGACACGCTGCTGAATAACCAACAAATCACAGAAGAAATCAAAAAAGAAATCAAAATATGCATAGAAACGAATGAAAATGAAAACACAACAACCCAAAACCTGTGGGACACTGTAAAAGCAGTGCTAAGGGAAAGGTTCATAGAAATATAGGTATACCTCAAGAAACAAGAAAAAAATCTCAAATAAATAGCCTAACTCTACATGTAAATCAATTAGAAAAGAAATAAATGAAGAACCCCAGGGTTAGTAGAAGGAAAGAAATCTTAAATATTAGGGCAGGAATAAATGCAAAAGAAACAAAAGAGACCATAGCAAAAATCAACAAAGCCAAAAGCTGGTTCTTTGAGAGGATGAATAAAATTGACAAATCATTAGCCAGACACATTGAAAAACAAAGGGAGAAAAATTAAATCAATAAAATTAGAAATGAAAATGGAGAGATAACAACAGACAATACAGAAATAGGAAGAATCATAAGAGACTACTATCAGCAATTATATGGCAATAAAATTGACAACTTGGAAGAAATGGACAAATTCTTAGAAAAGTACAACTTTCCAAAACTGAACCAGGAAGAAACAGAAAATCTTAACAGACCCATCACAAGCACAGAAATTGAAACTGTAATCAGTAATCTTCCAGCAAACAAAAGCCCAGGTCCAGACAGCTTCACCGGAGAAGGCAATGGCACCTCACTTCAGTACTCTTGCCTGGAAAATCCCATGGATGGAGGAGCATGGTAGGCCACAGTCCATTGTGTTGCTAACAGTCAGACACCATTGTGTGACTTCACTTTCACTTTTCACTTTCATGCATTGGAGAAGGAAATGGCAACCCACTCCAGTGTTCTTGCCTGGAGAATCCCAGGGAAGGGGGAGCCTGGTGGGCTGCCATCTATGAGGTTGCACAGAGTCAGACACGACTGAAGCGACTTAGGAGCAGCAGCAGATGGCTTCACAGCTGAATTCTACCAAAAATTTAGAGAAGGGCTGACACCTATCCTACTCAAACTCTTCCAGAAAATTGCTGAGGAAAGTAAACTTCCAAACTCATTCTATGAGGCCACCATCACCCTAATACCAAAACCTGACAAAGATGCCACAAAAAAAGAAAACTACAGGCCAATATCACTGATGAACATAGATGCAAAAATCCTTAACAAAATTCTAGCAATCAGAATCCAACAACACATTAAAAAGATCATACACCATGACCAAGTGGGCTTTATCCCAGGGATGCAAAACCAAAACCTGACAAAGATGCCACAAAAAAAAGAAAACTACAGGCCAATATCACTGATGAACATAGATGCCAAAATTCTTAACAAAATTCTAACAATCAGAATCCAACAACACATTAAAAAGATCATACGCCTTGACCAAGTGGGCTTTATCCCAGGGATGAAAGGATTCTTCAATATCCGCAAATCAAACAATGTAATACATCACATTATCAAATTGAAAAATAAAAGCCATATGGTTATCTCAATAGATGCAAAGAAAACCTTTGACAAAATTCAACATGCATTTATGATAAAAGCCCTCCAGAAAGCAGGAATAGAAGGAACATACCTCAACATAATAAAAGCTATATATGACAAACCCACGTCAAACATTATCCTCAATGGTGAAAATTTTAAAGCATTTCCCCTAAAGTCAGGAACAAGACAAGGGTGCCCACTCTTATCACTACTATTCAACATAGTTTTGGAAGTTTTGGCCATAGCAATCAGAGCAGAAAAAGAAATAAAACAATCCAAATTGGAAAAGAAGTAGTAAAATTCTCACTGTTTGCAGATTACATCATCCTCTACATAGCAAACCTAAAGACTCCACCAGAAAATTACTAGAGCTAATCAATGAATATTGTGAAGTTGCAGGATATAAAATTAACAAACAGAAATCTCTTGCATTCTTATACATCAATAATGAGAAAATAGAAAGAGAAATTAAGGAAACAATTCCATTCACCATTGCAACGAAAAGAATAGCATACTTAGGAATATATCTACCTAAGGAAACAAAAGACCTATCTATAGAAAACTATAAAACACTGGTGAAAGAAATCAAAGAGGACACTAATAGATAGAGAAATATACCATGTTCATGGATTGAAAGAATCAATATAGTGAAAATGAGTATACTACCCAAAGCAATCTATAGATTCAATGCAATCCCTATCAAGCTAAAAACGGTATTTTTCAGAGAACTAGGACAAATAATTTCACAACTTGTATGGAAATACCAAAAACCTCGAACAGCCAAAGCAATCTTTAGAAAGAAGAATGGAACTGGAGGAATCAACCTGCTTGACTCAGGCTCTACTACAAAGCCACAGTCATCAAGACAGTATGGTACTGGCACAAAGACAGAAATATAGATCAATGGAACAAAATAGAAAGCCCAGAGATAAATCTACCCACCTATGGACACTTTATCTTTGACAAAGGAGGCAAGAATACACAATGGAGAAAAGACAATCTCTTTAACAAGTGGTGTTGGGAAAACTGGTAAACCACTTGTAAAAGAATGAAACTAGAACATTTTCTAACACCATACACAAAAATAAACTCAAAATGGATTAAAGATCTAAATGTAAGACCAGAAACTATAAAACTCCTAGAGAAAAACATTAGCAACACAGTCTCCTACATAAATCACAGCAGGATTCTCTATGACCCACCTCCCAGAATATTGGAAATAAAAGCAAAAATAAACAAGTGGGACCTAATTAAAAGTAAAAGCTTCTGCACAACAAAGGAAATTATAAACAACGTGAAAAGACAGCCTTCAGAATTGGAGAAAATAATAGCAAATGAAGCAACTGACAAAGGATTAATCTCAAAAATATACAAGCAACTCCTGCAGCTCAATTCCAGAAAATTAAACGACCCAATAAAAAAATAGGCCAAAGACCTAAACAGACATTTCTCTAAAGAAGACATACAGATGGCTACCAAACACATGAAAAGTTGCTCAACATCACCCATTATCAGAGAAATGCAAATCAAAACTACAATGAGGTACCATTTTATGCCAGTCAGAATGGCTATATTCAAAATAACA
The DNA here is from genome assembly GCA_006410635.1 of Cephalophus harveyi. Lineage (NCBI taxonomy): Eukaryota > Metazoa > Chordata > Mammalia > Artiodactyla > Bovidae > Cephalophus > Cephalophus harveyi. The sequence goes on from SJYT01029534.1 coordinate 30,197, forward strand.
ATTCAAACAAGCAATAAATGCTGGAGAGGGTGTGGAGTAAAAGGAACCTTCTTACACTGTTGGTTGGAATGCAAACTAGTACAGCCACTATGGAGAACAACCATACACAAAAATAAACTCAAAATGGATTAAAGATCTAAATTTAAGACCAGAAACTATAAAACTCCTAGAGAAAAACATTAGCAACACAGTCTCCTACATAAATCACAGCAGGATTCTCTATGACCCACCTCCCAGAATATTGGAAATAAAAGCAAAAATAAACAAGTGGGACCTAATTAAAAGTAAAAGCTTCTGCACAACAAAGGAAATTATAAACAACGTGAAAAGACAGCCTTCAGAATTGGAGAAAATAATAGCAAATGAAGCAACTGACAAAGGATTAATCTCAAAAATATACAAGCAACTCCTGCAGCTCAATTCCAGAAAATTAAACGACCCAATAAAAAAATAGGCCAAAGACCTAAACAGACATTTCTCTAAAGAAGACATACAGATGGCTACCAAACACATGAAAAGTTGCTCAACATCACCCATTATCAGAGAAATGCAAATCAAAACTACAATGAGGTACCATTTTATGCCAGTCAGAATGGCTATATTCAAAATAACAATTCAAACAAGCAATAAATGCTGGAGAGGGTGTGGAGTAAAAGGAACCTTCTTACACTGTTGGTGGGAATGCAAACTAGTACAGCCACTATGGAGAACAGTGTGAAGATTCGTTAAAAAACTAGAAATAGAACTGCCATAAGACCCAGCAATCCCACTGCTGGGCATACACACCGAGAAAACCAGAATTGAAAGAGGCACATGTACCCCAATGCTCATCGCAGCACTGTTTATAAGAGCCAGGACATGGAAGCAACCTAGATGTTCATCAGCAGATGAATAGATAAGAAAGCTTTGGTACATATACACAATGGAGTATTACTCAGCCATAAAAAAGAATGCATTTGAATCAGTTTTAATGAGGTGGATGAAACTGGAGCCTATTATACAGAGTGAAGCAAGCCAGAAAGAAAGAAAAACACCAGTGCAGTATACTAATGCATATATATGGAATTTAGAAAGATGGTAACAATAACCCTGTATGTGAGACAGCAAAAGAGACACAGATGTATAAAACAGTTTTTTGGGCTCTGTGAGAGAGGGCAAGGGTGGGGTGATCTGGGAGAATGGCATTGAAACATGTATAATGTCATATGTGAAATGAATTGCCAGTTCAGGTTCAATGCATGACACAGGGTGCTCGGGGCTGGTGCACTGGGGTGACCCAGAGGGATGAATTTTTGGGCTCTGTGAGAGAGGGCAAGGGTGGGGTGATCTGGGAGAATGGCATTGAAACATGTATAATGTCATATGTGAAATGAATTGCCAGTTCAGGTTCAATGCATGACACAGGGTGCTCGGGGCTGGTGCACTGGGGTGACCCAGAGGGATGATATGGGGAGGGAAGTGGGAGGATTTTCAGGATGGGGAACACGTGTTCACCCGTTCAGATTCATGTTGATGTATGGCAAAACCAATGCAATATTGTAAAGTAATTAGACTCCAATTAAAATAAAGAAATAAAATAAAAATAAAAGAATAAAATAATAAAATATTAAAACTAAATATGTATGTCATTACAAAAACTAAAAAGAATAATTAGCTAGAAGAAATAAATATTCAGATCAGAATATATATTCAATTTACACAGGACACTTCTAAAACATGGATTTTGAAAGTTTTAAAGTAAATTTAGAAACAAAACATTAATCTAGAGGGAAGTGAATCAAGATGGCAGAGTAAAAGGAAGTTGAATCCACCTCTTCCCATGAACACATCAAAAATACATCTACACGTGGAACAATGCTCACTGAAAACTAACTGTTCACTGGCAGAGAGACTCTTGGAGAACCAAGGCTGTAAGAAAGTTCAGTTTAGTTCAGTCACCCAGTGGTGTCCAACTCTTTGAGACTCCAAGGACTATACCAAGCCAGGCTTCCCTGTCCATCACCGACTCCAGGAGCTTGCTCAAACTCATGCTGATCAAGTCAGTGACACTGTCCAGTCATCTCATCCTCTCTCCTCTCCTTCTCCTCCTGCCTTCAATCTTGCCCAGCATCAGGGTCTTTTCCAATGAGTCAGTTCTTTGCATTAGGTGGCCAAAGTATGGAAGCTTCAGCTTCAGTATCAGTCTTTCCAGGGAATATTCAGGACTGATTTCCTTTAGGATTCACTCGTTTGATCTCCTTGCCATCCAAAGGACTCTCAAGAGTCTTCTCCATCACCACAGTTCCAAAGCATCAATTCTTTGGTTCTTAGCATTTGTTAAGGTCCAACTTTCACATCCATACATGACTACTGGAAAAACCATAGTTTTGACTAGACAGACCTTTGTCAGTAAAATAATATCTCTGCTTTTTAATATGGTGTGTAGGTTTGTTACAGCTTTTCTTCCAAGGGGCAAGCATCTCTTAATTTCATGGCTGCAGTCACCATCTTCTATGATTTTGGAACCCAGGAAAATAAAGTCTGTCACAGTTTGCTTTGTTTCCCCATCTATTTGCATGAAGTGATGGGGCCAGATGCCATGATCTTAGTTTTCTCAATGTTGATTTTTTTGTTGTTGTTGTTGTTGAATTTTAAGCCAGCTTTTTCACTCTCCTCTTTCACTTTCATCAAGAGGTTCTGTGAAATAGGATACCTAAACAAAGAAGGCAGACAATAACAGTTGTCAACAAGTATGTGGAGAAGTTTGAAACTACATATCCTTCTGGTAGTAATGTAAGATGATGCAGCTGCTTTGGAAAACAGATATTATATATATATATATATATATATATATATATATACACATATGTGTGTGTGCAAAACCTTATATTACCTTATAACACATATATGTTTATACACACACACAACTCAACAATTATAACTCAACAATTCCACTCCTAGATATATACCCAACAAAATTTAAAACACATGATGACACAAAACATATAAATGGATGACCATAACACCATTATTCAAAATGCCCACCCCCACAATGGAAACAAACCAAATGGCCATCAGCTGTTGAAAGGGTAACCATACAATATACATATCTATACATACAATAGGATATTTTTCAGCCTTCAAAATAAATAAAATTCTGAAACATGTTACAAATAATGCTAAGTTAGAGAAGCTAAACAAAGAAGGTTAATGAATAATTCTATTCATATGAAATATCCAGATTAGGTTAAGCAAATGTATACATGCAGAATCTGTTTATAGTGGTTTCAAGGGGCAGAGGAATTTGGAATGACTGCTAATGTGTATGAGAATTTTTGCAGGGAGTGATGCATTTATTTTTAAATTAAAGAATAATTTTATTCTATTGTGTGATGGTTACATAATTTTGTGAATATACTACTGAAATCACTTTATTGCACACTTTGAAAGGAAATTTTAGAATGCATAGATTATGTTTCAATCAAGAAAAAAAGAGAATTGCAAGCATGAAGTAAACTTTTGAATCTGAAATATGTTTAATTTTCTTACTAACAAAACATGAAGCTCATTTTGTTTCACTTATGAAATCTGCAAAACATTGAAAAACAAATGAATGCAATGTTTTGCAAATTCTGGCAAGGTGTAGGAACAGAAGGAACAATCTCCAATTCATTTTATAAAGCTAGAATTACATAGATAAAAAACATGAAAATGACAGTATTAAGAAACTATTGTCCAATCTCACTTATGAAAACAGAAAATATTATGCAAAAATCATACACAGGAATTCTCTAGTGGTCCAGTGGTTCAGTTCAGTTCAGTTCAGTCGCTCAGTCGTGTCCGACTCTTTGCGACCCCATGAATCGCAGCACGCCAGGCCTCCCTGTCCATCACCATCTCCCGGAGTTCACTCAGACTCCTGTCCATCGAGTCCGTGATGCCATCCAGCCATCTCATCCTCGGTTGTCCCCTTCTCCTCCTGCCCCCAATCCCTCCCAGCATCAGAGTCTTTTCCAATGAGTCAGCTCTTCGCATGAGGTGGCCAAAGTACTGGAGTTTCAGCTTTAGCATCATTCCTTCCAAAGAAATCCCAGGGCTGATCTCACTAGTTATTAGAGAAATGCAAATCAAAACTGCAATGAGGTACCAGAATGGCCCGTCAGAATGGCCATCATTAAAAAGTAAAATACTGGCCATCATTAAAAAGCAAAATACTGGCCATCATTAAAAAGTAAAATACTTTTTACTTTTGGTTTGGAGGGTTTGGAGAAAAGAAAACCCTGCTATGCTATTGGTGGAGATGCAAGTTGGTGCAGTTGCAATGGAAAACAGTATGGAGGTTCCTCAGGAAACTAAAAATAGACTTGACACATGATCCAGCAACCCCACTCCTGGGCATATATCTGGACAAAAATATAATTTAAAAAGGTACATGCATCACTATGTTAATGGGGTTAATAACAATAACCAAGACATGGAAACATCCTAAATATTCATCAACAGATGAATGGATAAAAAATATGTGAAATATATACATATATATGTGTGTGTATAAATATATACAATGAAATATTATACATATATATGTATATACATTTTATATATTGCTTGCAGAGCAGCAATGAAGACCCATAGAGAACAGACTTATGAACAAGGGTTGGGGAGAAGAGGGTGAGGGTGAGGTAAATGAAGAGGGTAACATGGATGCATACACACAAACATATGTAAATAGATAGCCAATGGGAATTTGATTTATGACTGAGGGAAATCATACTGGGGCTCTGTAATAACCTAGAGGGGTGGGGATGGTGGGAGGTGGGAGGGAGATTCAAGAGGGAGGGGACATATGTACACCTACAGTTAATTCAAGTTGATGTATGACAGAAATCAAATCAATATTGTAAATCAATCGTCAATTAAATATAAATCAATAAATATATTTAAAATATGGTACATATATACAATGGAATATTGTTCAGCCATAAAAAAGAATGAAATAATGCTGTTTGCAGCAATATGGATGGACTTAAGAGATCATTATTGGAGAAGGCAATGGCAACCCACTCCAGTACTCTTGCCTGGAAAATCCCATGGATGGAGAAGCCTGGTAGGCTGCAGTCCATGGGGTCGCTAAGAGTCGGACACGACTGAGGGATTTCACTTTCACTTTTCACTTTCATGCATTGGAGAAGGAAAATGACAACCCACTCCAGTGTTCTTGCCTGGAGAATCCCAGGGATGGTGGAGCCTGGTGTGCTGCCGTCTATGGGGTCACACACAGTTGGACATGACTGAAGTGACTTAGCAGCAGCAGCAGAGATCATTATACTAAGTGAAGTAAAAGACAAATACTATATGATATCACTCATATGTGGAATCTAAAATATGACACAAATAAACATATCTATTATGCAAAATGAAAAGAGACTCATAGACATAGGGAACAGACCTGTGGTTGCCATGGGGGAGAGGGTGTGGAGGACACATGGTCTCAGAGTTTAAGACTAGCAAATGAAAATTGCTATATTTAGAATGGATAAATAGCAAAATCCTACTGTATAGCACAGGGAGCTATATTCAATATCTGTGATAACACATAATGGAACAGAATATTTTAAAAAGTATACATATATATACTAGAATCACTTTGCTTTGCAGAAGGAAATTAACACAGCATTGTAAATTAACTATACATCAGTAAAGAGAAAATATTTTTTAAAAAACCAATGTTGCCTACAAAAGCATGAAATAGCCTCATTGAAGCAAGCGCGGTGGGGAAAGTTCTAACCTAACTTTCGGAATGAGTGGATTCTGTAAGACTAAAGACAAAAGAACTGAATATTAGCACCATACTCATGTAGATAAAGTTGTTTCCCACTAAAGAATGGGTTATCAATTCTGATATTGATATAGCTGTATACTAGAATTGAACAAGTACATAATTGCAATGCAAATGCCAGGAGCCAGGTTTCTCACTATTAGAGTGAAAAGTTACAAATAAGCAAAAGAAAGGAAAAGGCTAGAATTCTCTATGTGGTAATGAATTAGATTTTGAAGCATAAGTTATGAACTCATAAGTTTAATATAGCTATGCATGGTTACATATATATATTAGTATGTACACACAAATTTCCTTGCTCTGTCAGATGAGACAGCCAGGAAGTAGTAGTACTATCACAGTAACACCTAGTGCCACATCTTGGTTTCTAATATAATTCTCCAAGAACATTTGTATGAATATTTGATAAGTGTCCTTTGTGGAATATACATTCTATGAAAGCAAGAACTGTGTTTTACATATCATTATATCATTAACAACTAGTGAAGTTTCTGACT
>SJYT01029534.1:50457-72433 GCA_006410635.1 Cephalophus harveyi
TCAGATGATATTAGACACATAGAATGCAATCAGTGAAATTAGCTATTTTTATTATTACCATTATCAATTTCTATAATATCATATATTCCTTTTTCCTGAACATTTTATTAAACAGCTAACCAAAAATATGTGTTGTTGGTTTAAATTCTTAATTAACCTATATCAGATTGTAGGGCAGTATCTTCAATTTAGAGGCAGTAAGTAAGAAAACAAAACAGTGACAATAAGGAAGAAATCATATGTATTTTTCTATCCCTCCATATATTATTAACTGAATGCTCTGAGCCTGCCTATCTGTTGCAGAATGATGAAATACTGGTATTTCTGAAGAGCACATTCTTTCTTTAATCAGGTCAGTTGCAGCTACTTTTTCTAACATTCTTGCTATTTGGGGAGGCAAGAAGATGCAATTCATTTTGTGAATTGTTTACCAGCGAGGCCTCTAGCTTGCAGAATAGAAGTTTAATAATTTCTCACATATGGTTTAAGTTAATATCTAATCCAACTTAGAGTTATACAGAACCAATCAAAAATCTTAAGGTTTCTTTGGTCCATGCTTCTCAATATTAGTAAGAGCCACCATAATTCTTTTTCTGCTTAGAGATGATATTAAGCTTACAAGATCTGTATAAAGGCGTCAAAAATGCTCTTCCTTTCTCATTCAAAATTCTCATTGTCTCTGTAATGAGAGAGAATATTTGCTTAATGCTATGAAATCTTCTGTGGAATAAGTGAATTTAGATGATAATTTTATAATCCTGGAGAAGATATATACATATATATATATATATATATCAAATATATATATAATATTACTTCGAATCTTATGGGCTAAATGAAGATTTTACTAATTGTTTTAGAGCTTTTCTTTTTCAAAAATAAATTATCCAGAAACTCAGTGATGCGAATTTTTCTGTCCTAAAATGCAAAACTTTATGAGGAATACATACATAGGGAGTGTATTTCCTCAGGGCAAACACACAGTATGTTAATACAAGCATATAGATGTATGTAGCAATTATATGACTAAATTATACAAAAATGAAAATGTCTTGGTTTAACTTTTATTAAAGCTCTGAAAAGATTATTTTTTATACAGTTGAGGTAAGTGAGGGGTTAACCTAGATTCCAATATCAAAATAAAACAAAACTAAATCATTGAAATCTATGGTTACTACCCCATCAATTTTCAATCTCTGCCTAGCATAAGGTGAAGCTGAATCAGTGCTTGTTCAGGAATAATTTATTTTTGAAAAAGAAAAGCTCTAAAAGAATTAGTAAAAGCTAAATTTAAATATGAAAAACTCCATGTAAGACTCCACATAAGGAAAATAAATGCTTCCCTTTTCCTCAGTGACATCTCCTCCAATTCAACAGCACACAGGCAATAAAGCAAATAAAGGGTTAAAATATGTTTCTTCTGGTAATCTATGATAAATGTGAAAGTAGTTCCTTCCATGCTAAATATTTACAATTGTTAACTTTGCTAGGTTTGAAGGAAGGTTTCCAGATTCTCGTTTTTGTTAGACTGTAATGCTATTACCCGGAGAAGGCAATGGCACCCCACTCCAGTACTCTTGCCTGGAAACTCTCATGGACGGAGGAGCCTGGTAGGCTGCAGTCCATGGGGTCGCTGAGTCAGACATGACTGAGCGACTTCACTTTCACTTTTCACTTTCATGCATTGGAGAAGGAAATGGCAACCCACTCCAGTGTTCTTGCCTGGAGAATCCCAGGGAGGCGGAGCCCAATGGGCTGCCGTCTGCGGGGTCGCACAGAGTCGGACACGACTGAAGCGACTTAGCAGCAGCAGTAGCAATGCCATTACCACATGTGCTAATTTCTCAGGATAGTCCTGGTTTATAACCATTCTCCTAGAAACACCAATAGGTCAACTTTCACCCTCAAAATGTCCTGGTTTGTGTAATAAATTATATGGTCATAGGGTGTGTGTTAGTCACTCGGTCGTGTCTGACTCTTTGCGGCTCCATGGACTATAGCCTACCAGGTTCCTCTGTCCATGGAATTCTCCAAGGAAGAATACTGGAGTGGGTTGCCGTTCCCTTTTCCAGGGGATCTTCCTGACCCAGGGATTGAACCCAGGTCTCTCACATTTTAGGCAGATTCTTTACTGACTGAGCTACCAGGGAAGAAATGAACATCACCCAAAACAAAGTTTCTCAGCAGTGTTAATTGTTTCAAGAGCAAAATAGACATATCATTTATTTTACTATCTTATAGCACTGAGAAGTTAGTATAGGTGGTGGGCATTATGAAGAGACTACATGGAACTCAATTAGGACTTCTGTGTGGGAAAAGATTTAGTGTGCTGGAGCCTTAAATAAATATGGACAGAACCCAAGGATCCTTTCATTTTCTATTTCAGAAAGCTGTCAGACAATTCCTCTAAAAGAATCAAGTATAGAATTAGCATATGGCTTATCAATTCCGCTCAAGGATATAAACTCAGAAGAATTGTAAGCAGGTATTTAAACAAATATCCACACGTAATGTTTATAATAACACTGTTCCTAATAGTCAAAATCCAAATGCACTTCAACTAATTAATGAATAAACAAAATGTGGCATATATATCCAATGAGATATTATTTGGCAATAACAAAGAAAAAAGGTAATGATACATGCTACAGCATGGATAAATCTTCAAACACTATACAGGGTGAAATAAAGTTACATTTTTGTAACACCACTCATATGAAATAGCTTGGAAAGGCAAATTCATAGAGACAGAAAGTAGATTAGTGGTTGTCAGGGGCTGAGAGAAGGGGAGGGAAGTTAGAGACCTACTGCTAATATGTATGGTCTTTGTTTGGGGAGAGTGAGAAAAATGTTTCAGAATTAGAGAGTAGTGATATTTACTTAACTGTGGATATACAAAACACCACTGAACTGTACATTTTACTGGATGCTTGGGGCTGGTGCACTGAGACGACCCAGAAGGATGGTACAGGGAGGGAGGAGGGAGGGGGGTTCAGGATAGGGAACATGGGTATACCTGTGGCAGATTTATGTAGATGTATGGCAAAACCAATACAATGTTGCAAAGTAAATAACCTCTAATTAAAATAAATAAATTTATATTAAAAAATAAAAGAGTGAATGTTATGACATTTGTATTATAGCACAAAAACAGAAAAATAGGGCAGTCAGAAATTATAGAAGAGGAATTAATTTTGGAAACATTGTCACTTCCCTAGTTCTTTTGTATTGTATTTTGTCTTGCTTTTTGTATTTTTCTTAATGATTTTTGCATTTTTCTTAATGATTAGCAATAAAAAAGAATCCACTCCCAGTCTTTCTCTCAAGTCTAGCTGCTTGTCCCCAAGGTAGTTAGGAAGAACATAGTTGAAGATATAGAATTTCAATCAGCACTCACACAGAGGCAATGAAGAAGCAAATCAAGAATAAATAAGCAAGTGGGAATTCCTTGGTGGTCCAGTGATTAAGACTAGACATTTTCACTGCCAGGGGCCCATGGCTCAGTCCCTGGCCAGGGAACTAAGGTTCCATAAGCCACATGGTGCAGGGGTTAAAAAAAAAAAGCAAACTAGTTAATAACCTAGACAAAAACCCATGTGGAATACACCAACCAGGGATGTGAGCAAATCTACAGTATTCTTAAATACTTAATGAACTCATTAAGAATTTTCTCTGGCAACTAATGACTATTTGAGTCAAACCAGCAGAATGTTGTATCACGGCTGACGTCTTCCAACATTTTAACAAGTCAATATTTCCTTTAAATTTAGCATCTTTTAGATGTGTTCAGGCTGCTAATAGAAATAATGCAATAAAAAATCAGGACACAAATGCCAACACAGTGGTAATCTAGACATTTGCTCATTGTTGTTGGGTATGAACAATTTGACCAGTAACTATGACCCAGGCAGTGTCATTCACTATTATCTATTGCCTAGCTTTTAAAAAAATCATAAATTCAGAGGCCTAAAATAACCCTTGTATTTTCTGTTTCTGTGTCATGTGGTTTGCAAAGAACTGCTTAGTTGCTCAGTCATGTCTGACTCTTTGCGACTCCATGGACTGCAGCCCTCCAGTCTCCTCTGTCCATGGGATTCTCCAGGCAAGAATACTGACGTGGATTGCCATGCCCTACTCCATAGAACTAAGCTGCCCCTTTTGCAAAGGACTAAGCTGCCCCTTTTGCTTAGGGTCTCACAAGACTAAATCAAAATGTTCAAGGCTGCATTCTAATCTGAAGTTTCAACTGGGGAAGTATGTGCTTGCAAGCTCATTCAGATCATTGACTTATTTTATTTTTTGGCAGCTGTAGTAGTTTATTCCTGGATAGTGGGTTGGAACTTCTCTCAGATCCTAGAGTCTATTTCATGTAAGCCCCTAAAATGGTTACTTTTCCAAATCTAGCAATGAAGAAGCTTTAGAGTAATTCAGCTAGCAAAACAGATTTTTTTATATAACCTAAATAATCACAAAAGTGATGTGCAATAGGTTTTGTCATATTCTAAAGATTGTAATCAAGTTACAGGCCCCACCCACATTCAGGGGAATAGAATTACACAAAGATGTGAACACCAAAAAGCAGGAATCATGAAACCATCTAGAATCTGTTCACCTAAAAATGGTGACTGTTTTTTAAGTAATTTTAATGATTAATTTTTGTAGAATTATATAAACCATCTCAAAGTTTTATATTATCTGAAATAAATAAATTTTACATGTGTCCTTTATTCTATCTGCCCACCATGACCAACTAGAACCTTATGAAATTCTAGCAACATTTTCACCCTCTTATGAATCACAAGTTAATCCTGAGTATTTCTCCAGCATTATTCAGACCTTTATCAGAATGTGGAGTTTATCTTGGGGTTGTGCAAGGTAAGCAAGAAGTAGGAAGATGCCCAAAGAAAAACATCAAAAAATGATTAAAGCAATTTAAAATGAATTCTACAAGAAAAAGGAAGAGGATTGCAGTTACTTATTTCAAGAAAGGGAATGCTAACACAAAAGGGTGGCCTTATCAGCAATATTCCCATATGTGTTGAGTGAATAATTTTTATCTTGTGATGATAAAGCAGTAACAGATTTAAAATGGATTTTAAATCCCTTTACTCAGTGTGTGTGTGTGTGTGTGTGTGTGTGTGTAGTGGGGAGTAAATACACCAAACTTGCTAAAATGACAAATGTTTCATAGATGCTGTACATGTTTCAATGATCTTTTGGGTTCCCTTTAGAGATACTCCTTAAAAGGCACTGTGACTATCCACAGGGAAAAGGTCTGTGACTATTGCTTTGGTTCTGAAAATTACATGAAAGGAACATCCTAAAGAAATTTGTTTAAAGGCATATTAACCTCTTCTAAACATTTAAGAAGCTTGAGCAATGTTATTGCAATGTGTTTGCTGATTTGACTTCTCTGAGTTCTGGCAGTATTATTATCTTTATATTATATATATAAAGAATATTATCTTTAAATATTCAGTCTTACACAATTTTCAGCATACATAAGTAGAATTATCCCCAAATTTACTATCCAGAATGAACATATTTGAGAGTAAAAATAAATTCAATTAATCATGCTGCTAAGTCACTTCAGTCGTGTCCGACCCTGTGCGACCCCAGAGAAGGCAGCCCACCAGGCTCCCCCGTCCCTGGGATTCTCCAGGCAAGAACCCTGGAGTGGGTTGCACCATTGCCTTCTCTGCCTCCCTCTACGTGCACCCTTAAATAACCCTCTGAAAAATGAGAGCTTGTCTCTTTAAGAGGCTCTTAAAGGGGCCTGGACTCCGGGGCGTAATTGCCCCGTAGCGAGCACAAAGGAGCCCATTATGGTTCTTTGTGTTCAGTGGCACCTCAAAGTGAGAAAACTCAGGAACTCTGAGGCCCTGAGCTGGAGGGTTGGGGCGGGGGTGGGAGGGGTGAGATGAAGGAGAATGGCCTAGAGCTGCGGCTTCTCCCTCCCCTTTCTGCCGAGGCAAATCTTAATTATGCAAAGTAAAGTTTAGTTGCCATAACGAGGAGGTCTTAATCGGAGGTTAATGGTAGGGGGTGGGGGATGACGAGCAGTTTTCAGGGAAGAGATGGCTCTTTTAGGCCGTTTGGGGGAATTTTCCTCCTCTCTCTCCACCTCTGCCTCCGCCCCCAATTAATCATAGCAGTAGGATAACATGGAGAAATCAGAACTTGCCAAAGGAAAACTGAGAGGCATTATAACTTAGATCATATCTGACTGGCAATAATTAGAAGAATGATTAGGAGGGGATATTTAGCTTTTTCAGGTCCCAGGCAAGCTATATTATAAACTCCTCATTAGTAAAAAGGAAGATCTTAAACTTTGTACCCTCAGGATTTGAGTTCAGCAGAATAAAAATTGAATAAAAATAATTATAACACATACTTCCTATAGATTAGGCACTATTCTAAGTGCTTTACAAGTATAATATTAATGTATTTAAAACCCTCCACAGTTCTGTGAGGTACTTATATTATCATTTCCATCTTAAATTAAGGAAACTGAAGTACAGAAATACTAAATAACTTACCTAAGGAGTTGGAATTCAAACTCTCATCTCTTCTCACTTTTATTCTCATATTTTCATGTAATGTCACTCTCTTTCCCTCTGTTACACCCATCTTGTATATTTCCCTTCTCCACTCCCTCTCTTGTACTGCTTCTGTCTATTTTATTTCTCTCCCTTCTCTTATTTAATCTCTTATGATTTTCTTCCAAGGTAGGTCCCTTTTAAAGATTTACTACCTAAGAAAAAGGATGGCTAAACCATCAAATTGAATGTTCACTAAGGTTTTTTTCTAGCTTTTAAATAATTCAACAAATATAATTTAGTGCTTCAGGTCAGTTCCGTTCATTTCAGTCCCATTCATTTCAGTTGCTCAGTCATGTCTGACTCTTTGTGACCCCATGAATCGCAGCACACCAGGCCTCCCTGTCCATCACCAACTCCTGGAGTTCACTCAAACTCATGTCCATCGAGTTGGTGATGCCATCCAGCCAACTCATCCTGTCGTCCCCTTCTCCTCCTGCCCCCAACCCCTCCCAGCATCAAGGTATTTTCCAGTGAGTCAACACTTCACATTAGGTGGCCAAAGTATTGGAGTTTCAGCTTTAGCATCAGTCCTTCCAATGAACACCCAGGACTGATCTCCTTTAGGATGGAATGGTTGGACTTCCTTACAGTCCAAGGGACTCTCAACACCACAGTTCAAAAGCATCAATTTAGTGCTTACTCTGTGCAAGAATCAATTCTAAAAGGTAGCACATACAGAAAAATCAGGATGAATAGGAAAGTCTTAATACAAGGAGTGCATAATCTAATATAAGAATAAAAACCATTCGAATAACCAAGAGAGAGTTCATTCTTTTAGAGATTTTTCCAGCACTTTAACTCTTGATGTATATCCAGTTAATATTGTTTGTGCATTAGTTCTTAGCAAAGCAAAATACTAGCTAAGTTGCTCTTATTCCCTTGAAAGTAAAAGTGAAAGTCACTCAGTTGTGTCCAACTCTTTGTGACCCCATGGACTGTACAGTCCTTGAAATTCTCCAGGCTGGAGTGGGCAGCCTTTCTCATCTCCAGGGGATCTTCCCAACCCGGGGATCAAACCTATGTCTCCTGCACTGCAGGCAGATTCTTTACCAGATGAGCCCTGAGGGAAGCCCAAGAATACTGGTTTGGGTAGCCTATCCTTCTCCTGGAGTGGGTAGTCTATCCCTTCTCCAGCAGATCTTCCTGACCCAAGAATCGAACTGGGGTCTTCTGCATTGCAGGTGGACTCTTTACCATCTGATCTACCAGGGAAGCCTTCTCTTATTCCCTTAGATAATAGTAGCTATCTTCTCTCCACTCTTCTCAACATTGACAGACCTTATTTACCCAATGCATATTTATTTATTGAGTGTCTGCTCTGTCGGACATAATGCTGTGATCCTTAACATTTACCAGGCTATTTAAAATGGTCTGTTTGCTTGTCTTTCTCTCATATTAGATGAGTTCCTCTCCAACGACCCATAGACAAATGGAGGTGTGTAATGAAATTTCCTGAGACTGCATGCAACAGTTTATGTGTTTTAACATATGTTCATTTTCTGGAAAGAAATTCAATACCTTTCATCAGATTTTCAAAAGGGGCCAGGTGCCACAAGAGGTACTTTTACCTTACTTTGAATTTTGAATAGCTCAATGTTAACCTCACAAACCCAGATTCAGACAGACCATCTATTAAATGTGTGAAAAGTGAAAGTGAAGTCACTCAGTCATGTCCAACTCTTTGTGACCCCGTGGACTGTAGCCCTCCAGGCTCCTCCGTCCATAGGATTCTCCAGGCAAGAATACTGGAGTGGGTTGCCATTTCCTTCTCCAGGGGATCTTTCCAACCCAGGGATCGAACCCAGGTCTCTTGCTTTGCAGGCAGACACTTTAACTTCTGAGCCACCAGGGAAGCTATATTAAATGTGTAATACATGGTAAATGATATGAGTCTTCTAGTTGTGTGTTCTCCCAGGTCTATCTAATGTGAGAAATAAATGAACTGATTTTTGTATCACTTAGTATAATTTCTAAGTACTTAGTATACATACAATAAATATTAAGGAAAAATACAGTGTTTTCACACAGCAGGCACATTACATAGGTAATGTGAGCATTTTTCTAAGGCAGGGTTTCCCAACTTTGACACAATTGACACTTTGGGAAGGATCATTCTTTGTTGTAAGGGGCTGGCCTGCACGTTGCAGGATGCTTAGCCACATCTCATTAAATGTCAATAGACCACCCTTCTTAGTTCAGTTCAGTTCAGTTGCTCAGTTATGTCTGACTCTTTGAGACCCCCTGGACTGCAGCAGGCCAGGCTTCCCTCTCCATCACTAACTTCTGGAGCTTTCTCAAACTCATGTTCATCAAATCAGTGATGCCATCCAACCTTCTCATCCTTTTCATCCTCTTCTTGTCCCCTTCTCCTCCCATCTTCAATCTTTTCCAGCATCAGGGTCTTTTCAAATGAGTCAGTTCTTCACATCAGGTAGCCAAAGTATTGGAGTTTCAGCTTTTGCATCCTTCCAATGAATATTCAGACAGATTTCCTTTAAGATTGACTGGTTTGATCTCCTTGCAGTAAGCCAGAATACTGCAGTGGGTAGCCTTTCTCTTCTCCAGAGGTTCTTCTTGACCCGGGAATCAAATTGGGGTCTCCTGCATTGCAGGCAGATTCCTTACCAAATGAGCTATCAGGGAACCTAGATCATAACATAGCACTTAAAGCACAGACACATAGAAAAAAGTTTAAGAGAAGCACATTACAGAAAGCATCAACAAAGTAGAAAGGAGAAAGAAAAGTAACATAAAGATGGTGTAAACATTAACAGCAAATGCTAGAAATCTAAGTAATAATACAACTAGCTACACTTTAGATACTTGAAGAGAAAAACAAAGTCATGTACAAAATGTCAAGTAGAGTCGACAGAGACACTGCAAGGGATGTTAATTAGCATCTTGGTGGTCCCAGATAACTATGAGATTCAAAAATAGAATTTTCAACATCCAGAGAACAGAAAAATAGGCCTGACTTGGGTCAGATCTTAGAGTAATCTGGTCACTGAGCTAGTGCCTATAGAAGAATCAATACTATATGACTGTCTCATCTGTTCCCTCTGTACTTGGTAGAGAGTAGGTGTGTTAGGGTTCTCCAGGACCAGTAGGATATACAGTTATATATATATATATATATATATATATATATATATACATACACACACACACACACACACACACACATATATATATATATATACACACACACATACATGGAGAAAGAAAGTTCCTATATAAGGAATTGGCTCACAAAATTACAAAGACTGACAAGTCCAAAATCTTAAGGGTGGATCAATAGGCTGAAGTTCCATTAGAAACAATGCTGCAGTTCCAGTCTGAAACCAGTAAACTGGAAACCTAGGAAAATGGACATTTCAGTTCCAGTCTGAAGGTCATCTGCTATAGATCAAGAAACAGTCAAGGTTTTAGATGAAGCCTGAAAACAGTAAGCTAGAGAGTGCTCTCTTGCTACAGAAAGGCTTGTCTTTTTGTTCCATTCAGGCCTTCAACTAATTGGATGAGCCCCACCTACAACCCACCAGAGTTGGCTAAATGTGAGTGTTCTAAACCTTTCTAATTTTCTGGACAAAATTTCCAAAATCAAATTCTGTTGAAGTTCTTTTGACCTCAGCTAACTTTGGGATGCTTCAAAGAAACCCTGAAACATCCCAAAGAGAGATATTAAATTAAGTAGATTCATCTGGTATATGGAATTACATGGGAAGTATTATATTATCAAATGAGTAATACATCTTCTTGGGACTTCCCCAGTGGCTCAATGTTAAAGAACCTGCCTGCAATGCAGGAGCCACAAGAGATGCAAGTTTGATTCTTGGCTTGGAAAGATCCCCTGGAGAAGAGCATGGCAACCCACTCCAGTATTCTTGCCTGGAGGAGCCTGGCAGGCTACAGTCTATGGGGTAGCAAGGAGTCAGACACTAATTTAACTTAGTGACTGAACAACAACCACCACCTACATTTTAAAAATTTATTTAATTGGAGGCTAATTACTTCACAACATTGTGGTGGCTTTTGCCATACACTCACATGAATCAGCTATGGGCACACATGTGTTCCCTATCCTGAAGCTCCCTCCCACCTCCCTCCCTATCCCATCCCTCAGGGTCATCCCAGTGCACCAGCCCTGAGCACCCTGTCTCATGCATCGAACCTGGACTGGTTATCTACTTCACATATGATGATATACATGTTTCAATACTATTCTCTCAAATCATCCCACCCTCACATTCCCCCACAGAGTCCAAAATCTGTTCTTTACATCTGTGTCTCTTTCACTGTCTTGCATATAGTGTCTTCATTACCATCTTTCTAAATTCCATATATATATATATGGTTATGTGTGTGTGTGTGTGTGTGTGTGTGTGTGTGTGTGTTAATATACTGTATTGGTGTTTTTCTTTCTGACTTTCTTTGCTCTGTATAATAGGCTCCAGTTTCATCCACCTCCTTAGAACTGATTCAAATATATTTTGGAGGACAATCTACTTTACTCAAATTGTACCAATTAATATGTTAATCTGTTGAGCACATCATGAGAAATACCAATCTGGATGAGTTACAAGCTGGAGTCAAGATAGGCAGGAGAAATACCAACAACCTCAGATTTTCAGATGATACTACTCTAATGGCAAAATGTGAAGAGGAACTAAAGAGTCTCTTGATGAGGGTGAAGGTGGAGAGTGAAAGAGTTGGCTTAGGACTAAATTAAAAAAAAAAAAAAAACTAAGATCATGGCTTTCAGCCCCATTACTTCATGGCAAATAGTGGGGGAAAAGGCAGATTTCCTCTTCTTGGGCTCTAAAATCATTGAGGACGGTGACTGTAGCAATGAAATCAGATGTTTGCTTCTTGGCAGGAAAGCTATGATAAACCTAGACAGTGTGCTGAAAAGCAGAGACATTGCTGACAAATTTCCTTATAGTCAAGGCTATGGTCTTCCCAGTGGTCACATACGGTTGTGAGAGTTGGACCATAAAGTGCCGGGGTCCAGCCCCGGTGGATCCAGGGTGATTCGAAGTGGGGATGGCATCAGCGAGGAAAAACTTATTTATTTAGAGATATAAGATTAGATTTAGGAAGAAATAGTATAGTAGGAAATTTAGATGGAGGAAAGGAGGCTGAATAACTTGGTTTACGGGGAAAACCAATAAAACCTCGAGACAAGAGGTTTGCACCATCTACATTAGCCCCTACATTCCTAGGATGTTTTAAGCTTCCTGTGCCTCCCACAGTCGGGAGGCCTCAAACAATCACATGTGCAGCTGTACAAGTCTTGCAGGCAGGCTAGAAAGCCATCAGAGGGGTTTTTGGATTGAAACACTCGTATTATGCCCAGGAGATTTATTATCTAAAAACTCTAAATTAATTTTTTTCCAGAAAAAGGTGGTGGGGGAACAGCCCCCTGTTAACGTCAGAAGAGTAGGTGGAAAGCATAACACAGTAAAGCAGGCAGACTCTGGTTTTGGGGGGTGGATGATCAGGAAATTCCAGGGGGAACCCCTGAAGCCTGATCACATCCTTGCGTTTTGTCAGGCTTCCTTCCTCATGACCTTTGCTATGGGCGGGATTCCTCACACTGGCCCCCAGAAATAAAGAAGGCAGAGTGACAAAGAATTGATGCCTTTGAACTGAGGTGCTGAAAAAGACTGCTGAGAGCCCCTTGGACAGAACCAGTCAATCTTAAGGGAAATCAACCCTGTATACCTCTTAGAAAGGCTGATGCTGAAGCTGAAACTCCAGTATTTTTGTCATCTGATGTAAATTGCTGACTTATTGGAAAAGTCCCTGATGCTAGGAAAGACTGAAGGCAGAAGGAGAAGAGAGCATCAGAGGATGAGATGGCTGGATAGCATCACTCATGAAATGGACATGAACTCGGGTGAACTTTGGGAGACGGTGAAGGACAGAGAGGACTGATATGCTACAATCCATAGGGTCACAAAGAGTCGGACATGACTGGGCAACTGAACAGCAACAACCCTCATCACCCTCAGGGAAGCAACCAGAATGCTGTTTGATCAAATATCTAGGCAGCCTGTAGTTCAGCCAGGTTGACATATAACATTAACCATCAGAGTATTATTATAGGAGAAAAAACTGTTTTAAAATAATTGCCTACATAGATCTATAACTTTAGATTGTGATTAAATTATTTGCTTCACTCTAAACAGGATAACCACACTAAACTCCCTAAGACTGATATAACTAATGTTCAGATTTCTTCAATAGCTAAAGATAAAGCTAAAGGAAGGAGAAGGGATTTTTTTTTATTTGAATAACAACAGTCAATCTTATTTATGTAAATTTAGAGGTGGAATAAGTCTGATGAGTCACAAAGACAATGTAGTAAATACAGATCTCTGCATTTTGTTTCTTTAGCAGCTTTCCATATTGAATGGTAATTGCTAATCTGATTTTGCTAGTATTGCTATGACTTGCTTGAAATGCTTGATTTAGCTGTAAAGCATTTGCCTTGTTCTCTGCAGTAGTTTCCCTGTGGCTATCTGATTTTTCTCAGCTTTAGGATTAAACCATTTGAGCTTGGCTTACACAAAATGTCATTCATCAATAAAGTTCTTTACTGATTTACCTATTTCTTCATTTGTGAAATGGAGGTATTTGTGTGCATTTTCATAAGGATATTAACTAATGATTGTGAAGACATACATAACTTCTCAGAATAAATTTGTGAGATGGTTTATTAAAAGATGGATGGACTGAAAGCATTATATGCATATGCAGTTTTGTTCTTAGAATATTGACCACATTTTTTTTTTCTTAAGGGCAAGATTTCCATTCTTTGTTTAGACTTTAGATCTTCACTTTCTCTTGCATAAAATGAAACTTTTATATTCATTATTCTATTGTTGGTAAGTATTCGATAAACTTTTGCAACGAATTAGGCATTTGTTTAGACATTAAATACAACTGAATGTGCTGAAATTTTAAATCCTATTATTTTAAACTAAAAGTGCTTTAATGATATAACTTTTTGTATTTCAATTACAAAACCATCTAAATAGTATCTAAAGGGATTCTACCTTATATAGGCTCTGTCTGTAACAAATTCTCGGTTAACAGTGTTTTACTGTAATTGGCAAATACTAGATTAATCAATCTCCTGCTAAATCTAGGGCATCAAAAACATCTGATAGTCCAATTTAAATGTAATAAAAATTAGCTGCACAGTGAGGTTGCAAATCTTGCAAAAGATGCAAAATTTTGTGAACGTTATGTCAGAGAGCCACATGAATCTTATTGCAAAACTACCGATGAACAAGGGCAAAACAAGAATCTGGCTAAGTAAGAAGAGAGAGTTTACACAGTTGTGAAACAGTAGGTGCTGCAAAAAGAATCAGCTTCAAAGTAGTCATAGAGTTCTTTGGCAAACTATATAACATCAAATATTTTTGCAAGAATATATTCTTACTGATTGTTTTTTTTTTTTTTTTTTTTTTTTTAAAGTTTATTAGTCTGAAAGTGAAATGGAGTTAAAAGGTGAACCATGTTCTGTTATCAGGAACTTTGTCAAAAAAAAAATACAGATAAAGACAAACAAAGTTACAAACTTGATATTGTCAAAAGAGACATTCCATAAGCATATTTTTATGAATAGAATTTTATGTTTCATTTTTATTGTAAGCTCATTAAAAAACAAACTTTGCTTTCATTTTCTATCATTCTGATACATACCAGCTGATTGTGAACTCTGAGTATAGGGTATGTTAGAGACAGGGAAAATGTGGATATAGTGCATCTACATTGCTTCAGATGACATCACCAATTACAAGCTATTTTTTGAAAAGGTTCATTAGCTTTAACATCCTTCACTATGCAGTGGCATAAATGAAAAAGAATAAAGATTCTATCACAATCCAGACACTGCTGTTGAGAGAAAACCTCCTAAACTAAGTTTCTGTGTTTTGTCAACTTTAGAACCAGATATTGAATATATTTTCAACTCGCTTCCCACTGTATTACACTTTTAAAATGTTTACCTAAAAATGTTCATCAATGCACTGTTGAATTATTTTAAAAAACATGTTATGGAGGACAAAATATCAGTAGATCTTAATTTTTGCTGATTTTTTTTAAGAAAAGGAGACATACCCATCTGAATGCAGAGTTCTAAAGAATAGCAAGGAGAGAAAAGAAAGCCTTCTCAAGTGAACAATGCAAAAAAAAAAAAAAAAAAAAAAGGAAAACAATAGAATGGGAAAGACTAGAGATATCTTCAAGAAAATTAGAGATTCCAGGAGACCATTTCATGCAAAGATGGGCACAATAAAGGACAGAAACTGTATGGACTTAACAGAAGCTGAAGATATTAACTAGACAGAAGAGCTGTACCTAAAAGGTCTTAATGACCTGGATAAACATGATGTTGTGGTCACTCACCTAGAGCCAGACATCCCAGAGTATGAAGTCAAGTGGGCCGTAGGAAATAGCACTACAAAAAAGATAGTGGAAGTGATGGAATTCCAGTTGAGCTATTTAATATCCTAAAAGATGACACTGTTAAAGTGTTGTACTCAATATACTAGAAAATTTGGAAAACTCAGTAGTGGCTACAGGGCTGGAAAAAGTCAGTTTTCATTCTAATCCCAAAGAAAAACAATGCCAAATAATGATAAAACTACTGCACAGTTGCTACTTCTCATTTCACATGCTAGCATGTTTTGTTGTGAGATTCCCCCAGGCAACTCTATAATTAGTATGTCAGCAAGGTAATATGAACATTGCTGAGTACACAATCGAAATTTTTTCTCACAGCTAGCAGAGTACCCACTAAATTCTATTTGGAACTGGATTTTTCAGTTGGTCACAAAAATGGGTAGATAATTCTGGTGAATTGTTGTAGAAGAGAAATAACATAATATTCAAGACTGCTTCTATGTTTCACTACATTACTCTGGTTTTGTGGCTCTCTTACTTCTTATCACAATGCTAAATTACATTGGGTACCTTAACATCACAGTCTTAAGTCAGAAAAAATACTTCAATCTCTTACATTTTGGACTCAACTTTGAAATCAAATATGGAAAAGATTCCTTTTCTCTCATAGAAAATATTCTCTAAATGTGGGAGTAGCAGGATGAGGGCAAACAGGGATGGGAATGAACAATATCTAGGAGTAGCTGGTGGTTGATGGATGAATGGGATTTGGCTAAGAGTAGAGAGAAGACTGAAAGAGGTGCTGAAAGGCTACAAAGCCATGTGAAAAAGGAAACAGTTGGTGGAATAGGAGATATTTGGCCTAGAGAATAAACTACTCAGGAAGGACATGATATTTGTATTAAAGAATTTTGAGATCTGTAACGTTGAAGAAGGAATAGACTTCCCCATGTACCCTGTAATTAAGCTTAGACCAATGATGGGCATTTCAGCCAGAGAAACAGTGTACTAGGGAAAGAGAGACAGAAAACAGATACAATACACTATTTTTATATAAATTGAAGTGTCATGAAATTAAATAATATTTTGATATGAGAAAAAATAAAATAAATAACAGAAACAATCAGGTAAACCTCTTGGAAGAGAATATTTATGATGAGACCAGAAAGATGATACTAGCAAAGCACAGTTTTGGAACTAGAAAGAAGGGTGTATATTATAACCAGAAGGAACAGTATCTACAAGTGCCCTATGGAGCAAAATAGTTTAGTGTATTTCTGAAACTAAAAGGTCTCAGTGGCCAGAGCATACAGTGCAAAGTAGAGAGTAGCAAGAGATGATGAAACAAAAATAGGCAAAAATCCGGTCATGCAGTGCCTTGTAGGCAAGGATACAGAGTTTGGAACTTTTTCCTAGGTGTTACAGAAATCCACTGAAGAGTTTTGAGCAGAATGATCAGAATCCACAACAAACTGTGGAAAATTCTTCAAGAGATGGGAATACCAGACCACCTGACCTGCCTCTTGAGAAACCTGTATGCAGGTCAGGAAGCAACAGTTAGAACTGGACATGGAACAACAAACTGGTTCCAAATAGGAAAAGGAGTACGTCAAGGCTGTACTAGAAGGGGATGACAGAGGATGAGATGGCTGGATGGCACCACTGACTCAATGGACGTGAGTCTGAGTGAACTCTTGCTGATGGACAGGGAGGCCTGGCATGCTGCAATTCATGAGGATGCAAAGAGTCGGACACAACTGATCGAATGAACTGAACTGAACTGATTGGGTTATTCAAGTGATCCCAATATAATCACATGAGCCATTTAAAGTATAAGGGGAAGATAGAGATGTTTGAAGAATGAGAATGGCTCAATATGTCATTACTGACTTGAAGACAAAGATACCATGTGAAGAGCATGAGAAGGAAATACATTCTTCCAAAAACCAGTAAGCTTAGACGACTCGGATCCTTTAGATGTGAACTGCAGCCTTGGCAAACACCTTGATTTCAATATTATGAGACCTCAGGAGAGTATCCAGTCATGCTGGGTCAGAGTTCTCACTCACAGAACAGCAAGTTAATTATTGAGAGCTGTTTTAAGCTGCTAAATTATTAAGTAATTTGTTATGTCACTGATAGGACATTATTACAACTAATTATCTTTTATTACACTATCAAATTACAACAAAGATCCAATTAGATATAAGCATTTATTTCAGCCCTTCCACTCTTCAGGTAATATTTATCTTTATGCTCACAATCCTTTCATACTGCTGGCCAACCTGTGATAAGTTTACATATTTTTTATTTAACTGCATATTGTCTAAATTTTGCTTATTGCACCACATATAATCCCTTAAGAGTCTTATGAGATAAAATATTCCCTACCCTTTCCTATTTATATCATGCTTAATATGTTGAAATTTTTTTTATTGGATGAAATATTAATGATCTTACCTGGAAAACCACATTCTCTGGATAGCAGTGATGTCATCAAAGAGATTAACAACAACAACAACAAAAAAGAATGGAAATGACTTAAACTGAGTTGGCAATATTGTGAATTCAGTGTATATCAGTCAGGTTTTCTCTACAGGTGAGTGAATAATGGAGAGTCCCTTGAGGAGCTGAGGGGAGGATTTATAGAATTTAAAGGACAAAGCAAGTGAGAACTCAGTCTTAGAGAGTAACTTGCTTTAGACTCAATGGTATACTGAGTCTATATTGGAACAGTCCTTAAGATTATTTTGTCATTAAACCAAGATGCGAGGCACAAAGGAGCTAAGAGCATAGACAAAAGCTAGATTGTCATTCTTTAGTAACAAAATAGGATCTGGTAGAGGGAAACTGTGTCAGGCTAATTCACAGATTCAGTTTGAATAGAAACTAATATGCTGTAAAATATATCTGTTTATGGTTTGATATTCCATAGTTTATTTTTCTTTTGAAAAGATTATGTTGTCTTAATTTGCAGTTTGTTACAAAGACTTTTTTTTTAATCTGGTAAATTTTAATTTTAAAAGTTGCACAATGTTTGTTGTATGCATCTAATCATTCCCCGCTCATATAGAGGCCCTCCAGTTTACTCTCTTAATGCCTCCAATGGAAAGGAAAGCTATCTTGCCTTTGTCGTTGCTATAGGTGATGTCTCCTGCCCATTAGCAAGGAAAGTCCACCGTGTACTGAAAAATCCTACTAAAAGAAGGAGAAAATCTTTAACAACACACATATCTAGGTGATTCCCTAACAGTCACAACGTTTTCCAATATTTTGTGCAAACACATAATTTCTGCTTCTATTTCATTCTCCAAATTTCTGAAAAATTAAGCATTAACCTCTAAGTAGGTGGCCAGAGGACCAATAATATAATTATCTGCGCTGTCCCTTTTCAGGGGCCTCCAACCTCTGAGATCTCATGCCTGATGATCTGAGGTGAGCTGATGTAACAATAATAGAAATAAAATGCACAATAAATGTAATGGGCTTGAATTATCCCAAAACATCTCTTGTCCCCACCCAGGTCCATGGAAAAGCTGTTTTCCACAAAACCAGTCCCTGGTGCCAAAAAGGTTGAGGACTGCTGCTTTAAATAATGCTCTTGAAGAAGCACGCATGTGTCCCAGCCAAAACTCATCTGCCTCTGTTGCTTATCCTCATGTCCTTCTAGAATCCTGCAGTCAGCCTGCTAGATATGATTTGTGTACCACTTTAACACTTTTCCTACACATGCTGAAAATTGTTGAAATATTTAGCAGCATTCATGACCTAAAATTTCAAATAACATAATGACTTTCATCTAAAATACACCATAGGTTATATACATGCGGGTGAGACCTAGATATCAGTTTGGTATTTTTTAAACTCTCCAAGTGATTATTATACATAGAGAACTTTGAGAATCATGCCTCTAATTAAGTCAGTGTTCCACAAATTGAAAATTTTCTTAAAATTCAGATCCTGATTTAGTAGGTCCTGGGTGAGAACTGATATTATGCATTTCTTTTTTTAATTAATTAATTTATTTTTATATTATGCATTTCTAACAACCTTCCTTAAGACCAATACTGCTGGCTTGTTGGTCATACTTTAAATAGTAAAGGCTGAAAGCACTATGTCTAGATTTCAGACATCAATATTAATTGGCAGGACCTGGATCTCTGCTGTCATTAATTTTCCCTTTTTCATGTTTCCATGAGGTAGTGTCCATTACCAGTTTTAAAAGAGTTACAGTTTTATAAGGTCGCTTTCATCATTTCTATCAATCTCTTCATGCAGACCTTCCCAAGGAAAAAAGTTATTTTTTTGGTGAGACTGGAAAAAGAATCTGCACTAATTCATCTTTCTCATTTAGAGTAGCCTGTTGCCCTTGCGATCTGAGATTTTTTACAGATGTGTTAGGCAGTTGTGATTTATAGTGAGAATGGAGATTAATTCTGACAGAAAGCCTTATTCTGGCCTCACTGTATTCTCACAACCTGCTCTACCAGCTATTGTTTGTTTAACAATTTGATTGCCTATCTTTCCTGTTGCCTTTTTCTTTCTACTGGTTTGGACTAACATCCACTTTAAAAATAAATAGTCCTTCCCTCTTTCATTATACCTTCCACTTAGCCTGAGAATCAAATCATAGTTTCAAATGATTTCCCCAATTAACCACAAAAGAGTTTTCTCATATATGTTAATAATCAGCTCATGTTTTGCATAGAGTTTTATTTTTTCTCATCAGTGATTTAAATCTTTCCCTTTGAGAGATGAATAAAAAGAATACTTCTTTGCATATATATATAAAACACATGACTCTATGAAAAGATTCCTCACACTTTGTTCTGAGAGCTAACAGAACAAAGTTTGGGAAACACAGTTTTCCATCTCAACATGGAGAAACATTGCATGACAATGCTAAACAGTTATTTAGCACAGGACTTCATAAAGCATTTCAGAGGCTATCAAATATTTTGGGGAGGACTATTAAACAGGGAATGCAAGCACTCCGTCTTTGTCCTTGGAAGATATGCTAATATTTCTGGAACACTAATGTGCCAGGGATTAGTCTGCTAATTACAAACAAGGCATGAAAACAATGTCTGTTTTTACTTTAATTTGTCTTATTTCTGATTTTGGTATGAAGTGTCTGAAGATCTAAAGTAACAAAGGAGAGGTCTAATTAAATCAAATTTATCAATATAGGCAGCAGTAATGCCGACTTTATTTTGTTTTGCATAAACCCTGGTACTTCATCTCCACACTTAACCCTCTTACATTGTAAAAGCTTTTTTTTTTTTTTTTTTTATTTTTGGCAAATATGTTGAGGACATATACAAAGTAACAGTAAACCTATGAAAGTTAATTACTAGTTCAGTGTACCTCAAATATATAATAATTACAGCTTCAAAATTTACTCAAGTTTACTTAGAATTTATAATCTAATAGACTAATAGCTGTGCCAAAAGGTTATAGGATGGTGGATTAAACAGACCTACTGTTTAGGCAACTAGATTCCTTAGTTTGGCTATCAAAAATGCCTCCTTTCAGTGCTTTCGTGGAACTTGCTTTGATAGTCTTTTTGTATTCTCTCTTCTTTACATCTCCATTTGGAGTAGTTCATTTTGAATAATTGCTGCTTCTGCTTGCAGTTTTGTTTATGTGCTTACTTCTGCTCATTTGAATTTTTGAACATATGGGAGAGATAATTTTTAAAATCCTATAATCATTTGGCTTTATTGAAACATTCCAAGTCACCTAATCTCACCCATGGTATAGAGAGATGTTTTTAATAAGAGAGATATGAAATACTTGAGAGATCAAATACCTGCAACTTCCTCTACTCACACCCTTCTTTTGGCAGATAGGTAACTTACATTGAATTTCTCTTGCTAACTTAAGTGTATGTCTTTTTACAAAACCCACTCTAAAGCATGACATGTTACATAAAGATGTTGTTCTAAAAAGGTAACACTTGATTAGTATTGGAGCATGGTAATAAGATCCTAGGGTGTCCTGCAATGCAGAAAACCTCAACACTTCCTTAGAAAGGCCCAAAGGCATACAGTTCTCGCCACTACCTATGCGTAATAAAAAGAAATAGAGCAATATAGCAATGATTTAAGGTGATGCAATATAAAAAAATGTTTTAACTGTCTTTATGTCCCAGTTGACTTCTTTCTATAATCTAGCATGAAATAATGCATTAATTACAAGACTCTAAAAGATATGTTCCTTTTTAAAAGTGCTTTATGAATTCTCCTGTAAAAGTAAGCAAAATATTTTTAGGTAAAGTAACAGAATGGTGTGAAACCTACTCTAACAGACACCAAATTGGAAAAGGAAAAACTGTATATGTATTATATGTGCATATAAATATATATATAAGATATATGCATATATATATGAATATTTCATGCAAAGATGGGCTCGATAAAGGACAGAAATGGTATGGACCTAACAGAAGCAGAAGATATTAGGAAGAAGTGGCAAGAATACAAGGAGAAACTGTACAAAACAGATCTTCATGACCCAGATAATCATGATGATGTGATCACTAATCTAGAGCCAGACATCTTGGAATGTGAAGTCAAGTGGTCCTTAGAAAGCATCACTAACTGAGTGAACTCTGGGAGTTGGTGTTGGACAGGGATGCCTGGCGTGCTACGATTCATGGGGTCGCAAAGAGTCAGACACGACTGAGTGACTGAAATGAACTGAACTGATGGGTATATATAAGAAAATTTGGCATAGAAAAAGAGAAAAATCATCTTTCAAAAAAATTTATAGTAGGTCTGCATTTATATTTAAAGTTAGAAGCTTAGATTATTCAATGTATTTTGTTAATACACTTTAGTACTTATTTGGAAAAATAAAATACATGTTGTGCATTTATATGTATTAATATATATGTACACATACATATATATTAATAAATATAATTAATAAATAGGAAGTAAGAAAAGAAGGCTGCG
>SJYT01029534.1:78598-90759 GCA_006410635.1 Cephalophus harveyi
TTTGACCCCAGTAATGTTTTTAACATTTGGGTTAAAATTTACATGATTATGTTAATATTGATAATTAGTTACACATATTTGTGTTTATAATAAAAATGCATATCATACACATTAATCAGAATTACAACCTTCTTTCAGTTTTACGTCAAAAGGCAATATAATAGTCTCCCTGAAGGAAAGGTCTTAATTTCACACCTTTTTTATATCTTCCATGGAACAATAAAAATTTGGACTCAATAAATACTTGCTGAGTTGACTTTGCACCATTTGACTAAATAAGGGCAGTAGTTTTAAAATTATGCTGGTAAAATAACTTCGAAACATATGTGCAGTACAAATAGACACTTTAACAGTACTCTTGACTATACTATCCAAATTCAAAAGTTACTGCTGTTTTCATTTTCTTGGTAAGATAATTTCTGCAAAAATTAAGATTCACCAGGAACTTAAACTTAAAATTCCTAAAGGTTGGCTAAGAAAGCCAGAGTTCCAGAGGAAGTCTATATTCTTTTTTTTAATTAAAATTTATTTATTTTAATTGGAGGCTAATTACTTTACAATATTGTATTGGTTCTGCCACACATCAACATGAATCCGCCATGGGTGTACATGTGTTCCCCATCCTGAACCCCTCTGCCACCCCCCTCCCCGTACCATTCCTCTGGGTCATCCCAGTGCACCAGCTCCAAGGATCCTGTATCATATCTGGACTGGTGATTCGTTTCTTATATGATATTATACATGTTTCCATGACATTCGCCCAAATCATCCCACCATCTCCCTCTCCCTCTCCCACAGAGTCCAAAAGACTGTTCTATACATCTGTGCCTCTTTTGCTGTCTCACATATGGGGTTATCATTACCATCTTTCTAAATTCCATATATATGAGTTAGTATACTGTATTGGATGGAGAAGGCAATGGCATCCCACTCCAGTCCTCTTGCCTGGAAACTCCCATGGACGGAGGAGCCTGGTAGGCTGCAGTCCATGGGGTCGCTGAGTCAGACACGACTGAGCGACTTCACTTTCACTTTTCACTTTCATGCATTGGAGAAGGAAATGGCAACCCACTCCAGTGTTCTTGCCTGGAGAATCCCAGGGATGGCAGAGCCCAATGGGCTGCCATCTGTGGGGTCGCATAGAGTCGGACACGACTGAAGCGACTTAGCAGCAGCAGCAGCAGCATACTGTATTGGTGTTTTTCTTTCTGATTTACTTCACTATGTTTAATAGGTTCCAGTTTCATCCACCTCATTAGAATTCATTCAAATGTATTCTTTTTAATGTCTGAGTAGTACTCCATTGTGTATATGTACCACAGCTTTCTTATCCATTCATCTGCTGATGGACATCCAGGTTGCTTCCATGTCCTTGCTATTATAAACAGTGCTGTGATGAACATTGGGGTACACGTGTCTCTTTCAATTCTGATTTCCTCGTTTTTTTAAGGAATCTCCACATTGTTCTCCATAGTGGCTGTACGAGTTTGCATTCCCACCAACAGTGTAAGAGGGTTCCCTTTTCTCCACACCCTCTCCAGCATTTATTGCTTGTAGACTTTTGGATTGCAGCCATTCTGAATAGCGTGAAATGGTACCTCATTGTGGTTTTGATTTGCAGTTCTCTGATAATGAGTGATGCTGAGCATATTTTCATGTGTTTGTTAGCCATCTCTATGTCTTCTTTGGAGAAATGTCTGTTTAGTTCTTTGGCCTATTTTTTGATTGGGTCATTTATTTTTCTGGAATTAAGCTGCAGGAGTTGCTTGTATATTCTTGAGATTAGTTCTTTGTCAGATGCTTCTTAATATATGCTCAGTCAGGGGTTAATGGATGTGTTATCTACATTGGCCATATTACCAGTCTACATAGCACCTGTGTTCAATAATATTGAGAGAAATTATGAAATCATAGGAAATGGTAGAAATCATGTTGTATGTTAGATGGGGAGTAAGTCAATACCAGCCTGTTACATGTATGGACGTGAGAGTTGGACTGTGAAGAAGGCTGAGAGCTGAAGAATTGATGCTTTTGAACTGTGGTGTTGGAGAAGACTCTTGAGAGTGCCTTTGACTGCAAGGAGATCCAACCAGTTCATTCTAAAGGAGATCAACCCTAGGATTTCTTTGGAAGGAATGATGCTAAAGCTGAAACTCCAGTACTTTGGCCACCTCATGTGAAGAGTTGACTCATTGGAAAAGACTCTGATGCTGGGAGGGATTGGAGGCAGGAGGAGAAGGGGACGACCGAGGATGAGATGGCTGGATGGCATCACTGACTCGATGGATGTGAGTCTGAGTGAACTACGAGAGATGGCAATGAACAGGGAGGCATGGTGTGATGCAATTCATGGGGTCGCAAAGAGTCGGACACGACTGAGAGACTGAACTGAACTGAACTGAACTGAACAGATTAAAAGATCATACAGTCTCTTAAGTAGCTAAAAAGTTTTCACAAATCTCAAACATTGGTGAGGATGTGGAGCAATTGAAATGCTCGTTAATCATTGTTAGGATTACAAAGAAATACTACCTGTTGTAAAACCATTTGTTGACTTATGAAATTAAGCATGGTTTTGTTATAATCCAGCAATTCCATTTCTAGGTATTTAGTCAAGAGAAATGAAAAAAAATATAAACACAGAAAATCTTTGAATAAGAACATTCATGACACTATATTTCACAATAGCTCCCAAATAGAAACAACACACAGGTTCTTCTACAGGAGAGCAGATAAGCATATTATGGCATATTCACTCATTACAATATTACTCGGCATAAAAACAAATAATACACAACAACGTGGATGAACATGCAAAAAGAGCCATTTAGATTTTAAAAAATTGTATTCCTTAGTCCTTGACTCATTAATTAAAACTATATACTACATTCCATCATATAATTTGCGAAAAAGTCCTTACTTCACATCTCCTTCCAACTCCTACTTCTCAAATATAGTATAGTTTTCCAAGCTAGTTTGTATGTGTAAGTCTGTGAGTGTGCACTTCTGAGTCTTTGTGTGTGTCTTCAACCTGATAATGAAATCTGACTCTACACATTGCTCTAAAAATTTATATCTAATATATATAAATAATTAACATATTTTCTGTTTCACTGCCTTAAATTTCACTTAATTCTTTTCAAAGAGCTGAATTGCAAAAAATGTTTTATGCCTATAATATTTGATTTCATAATTGTCATATTAGTGGACATTTAAATTGCCACTGTTTTTTAGCAGAGGCAAACAAAACTGCAATAGATATACTTGCAAATCTGTGATTACTTACCTGATCTGTGTAGGATAAATTCATAGAAGTGGCTTTGCCCAGTAAAACACAGTGCTTCTTAAAAACACTGATTGGTTATTGTCAAGTTGCCCTTGAAAAGAAAATATCACTTTGCATTTTGATCAAAATAATAGCATTATTTTCCTCACACTTTGTTGTTCAATCGCTAAGTCATGCCCAACTCTTTGTGACTGCATGGACTGCAGCATGCCAGGCTTCCATATCATTCACTATCTCCTGGAGTTTGCTCAAACTCATGTCCATCGAGTCAATGATGCCATCCAACCATCTTGTCCTCTGTCTCCCCCTTCTCTTCATGCCTTCAACCTTTCCTAGCATCAGGGACTTTCCCAATGAGTTGGCTCTTTGCATCAGGTGGCCAAAGTATTGGAGCTTCAACATCAATCCTTCCAATGAATATTCAGGATTTATTTCCTTTAGGATTGACTGGTTTGGTCTATTTGCTGTCCAAGAGATTCACAAGGGTCTTCTCGGCACCACAGTTTGACAGCATCAACTCTTCAGCACTCAGCCTTCTTTATGGTTCAACTCTCACATCTGTACATAACTACTGGAAAATCCATAGCTTTGACTGTACAGACCTTAGTCAGCAAAAACCCAATCAGAAGTGAATAATTCAATAGCTGAAGTGAAAAAGCACACTAGAAGAAATGAGACTAAGCTATCCAGAAGAAAGAATAAGTGGTCTGGAAGATAAAATAATAGAAGTTCAATCACAGAACGCTAACCAATCTGATCACATAGACCATAGCCTTGTCTAACTCAATGAAACTATGAGCCATGCCATATTGGGCCACCCAGACAAAGGGGTCATGGTGGAGTGTTCTGACAAAACGTGATCCACTAGAGAAGGGAATGGAAAACCTCTTCAGTATTCTTGCCTTGAGAACCCCATGAACCAACCTAGACAGTATATTTAAAAGCAGAGACATTACTTTGCTAACAAAGGTCCGTCTAGCCAAAGCTATGGTTTTTCCAGTAGCCATGTATTGATGTGAGAGTTGGACTATAAAGAAATCTAAGCACAGAAGAATTAATGCTTTTGAACTGTGGTGTTGGAGAAGACTCTTGAGAGTTCCTTGGACAACAAGGAGATCCAACCATTCCATTCTAAAGGAAATAAGTCTTGAATATTCATTGGAAGGACTGATGCTGAAGCTGAAACTCCAATACTTTAGCCACCTAATGTGAAGGGCTGACTCATTTGAAAAGATCCTGATGTTGGGAAAGATTAAAAGTGGGAGGAGAAGGTGATGACAGAGGATGAGATGGTTGGATGACATCACTGATTCAACAGACATGAGTTTGAGTAAATTCTGGGAGTTGGTGATGGCCAGAGATACCTGGCTTGCTGAAGTCCATGGAGTCACAAAGTCTTGGTCACAATTGAGAGACTGAACTGAAATTAACTGATACACCCCAGTGTTCACATAAGCAGTATTTATATTTATGATAATGAATATATCAAAGCAACCCAAGTACCCATCAGCAGAAATATGAATAAATAAAAAGTGGTAACACACACACATGGAATGGAATATTACTTAGCCTAAAAGAGAATGAAATTATGT
The DNA here is from genome assembly GCA_006410635.1 of Cephalophus harveyi. NCBI lineage: Eukaryota > Metazoa > Chordata > Mammalia > Artiodactyla > Bovidae > Cephalophus > Cephalophus harveyi. Next base: position 83,477 of record SJYT01029534.1, read on the forward strand.
CATTTTCAGCAATGTGGATTGGCCTAGAGAATACTATGCTTTGTGAAATGTCAAAGAAAGAAAAATAGTGTATGATATTACTTATATATGGAATCTGAAAAAAAAAAAAGTATACCAATGATTTTACATGTAAAACAGAAATAGCCTCACAGATGTAGAAAAAAACTTGTGGTTACCAAAGGGGAGTGGGACAGGGGAGGGGAAAATTAGGGGTATGGGATTAAAAGATGCTAACTACTGACTTAAACAGGGGGGAATACCAGATTACCTTACCTGCCTCCTGAGAAACCTCTATGCAGGTCAAGAAGCAACAGTTAGCACTGAACATGGAACAACAGACTAGCTCAATATTCAGAGAAGAGTACATCAAGTCTGTATATACATACTGTCACCCTGCTTATTTAATGTATATGTAGAGTACATCATGCGAAATGCCAAGTTGGATGAAGCACAAGCTGGAATCAAGATTGCTAGGAGAAATATCAACCTCAGATATGCAAATGACTCCATCCTTATGACAGAAAGCAAAGAGGAACTAAAAAGCCTCTTGATGAAGGTGAAAGAAGAGAGTGAAAAAGCTGGCTTACAACTCAACATTCAGAAAACTAAGATCATGGCATCTGTCCCATAACTTCTTAGGAAATAGATGGGGAAACAATGGAAACAGTGACAGACTTTTATTTTCTTGGATTCCAAAATCCCTTTGAATGGTGACTGCTGCCACAAAGTTAAAAGACGTTTGCTCCTTGGAAGACAAATTATGACAAACCTAGACAGTGTATTTAAAAGCAGACACATTATTCTGCCTACAAAGGTCCATATAGCCAAAGCTATGGTTTTTCCAGTAGTCATGTGTGGATGTGAGAGCTGGACCTCTCTTTACAGTCACTTGGACTGCAAGAAGATCAAACCAGTAAATCCTAAAGGAAATTAACCCTGATTATTCACTGGAAGGACTGATGCTGAAGCTGAAGCTCCAATATTTTGGCTACCTGCTACAAAGAACTGACTCATTGGAAAAGACCCTGATGCTGGAAAACATTGAAGGCAGGAGAAGAGGGGGATAACAGAGGATGAGATGGTTGGATGGCATGACTGGCTCAATGGACATGAGTTTGAACAGCCTCCAGGAGATGGTGAAGGACAGGGAAACCTGGCATGGTACAATCCATGGCGTTACAAAGAGTTGGATAAGACTGAGCTACTGAACAGCAGCAACTACTATACAAAAAATAGGTAAGCAACAAGGACATAAAGGTACAGGACAAGGAATTACACCCATTACCTTGAAATAATTTTTAATGGAGCGCAATTTGTTAAAATATTAAATCACTACATTGTGTATCTGAAATTCATAAAGTATTATAAACAAACTATACTTCAATAAAAAAAATTAAGCTTGACATGATGCCTAAGAGTCCAGCTATATATGTGTTAATATGTTACATAAAATGTTTTATGTAATATGCATCATATACATGCATATATATTAAAATATCACTAACAGCAACACTAATTAACATCCTATGCAACTAGGGTACAAATCACTGGAATCATTAAAGCAAATGAAGAAGTTAGTCAATATGTAACAACCATATTAAGATACATTTGGAGGGCTTGGAAGTGGCAATATATTTGTTGCTATGTATGATATAAAACATTTTCAATATGAAAATATATTAATATTCAGAGACTATCTCTTTTCAGTTCAGTGGCATAAGATCAACCCAGCAAATATTTACCAAGCTACAATATTTATTGCATTATTAAAAGCTGCAATAGACATATGAATCAAGTCCTTTCAGATAAATTACTGTAATTCCTGTGTACAGTTAAAATGTCTATCCAAGTTGATAATTGAAACAATGAAACTAGATTCAAGGAACATGGAAGAAAATGTGGACCCTGTATTTCAGAAACAGGTAAAATAAGATTAAATAGTGAGGAAAAGTGTATCTCAGTTATAGTGTGTGCTATCAAACTAATATCTTTGTGTCTGACTTCTTAGATTCAGATAAATGAATTATTCCAAATATGGTTATATTTTCCTGCTGCTTATTTATTCAATGTCACTCTTTTATTTAATAGTTACTTTTTGAGTCTCCACCACTTGCCTAGTATTAATAACACACCATTAAATAAAACTTGTGAAATATATGCCCTCATGGAGAGATTACATTTTATTCGGGGATAACAGATATTAAGCAAATATAATATGTCAGGTGGTGATGAATGTTAAAAGAAAAAATAATGTTATTTTATATATAAAGAGAAAGAAATTTATCTCTGAGGTGACAGGCATGTAGAGACTGGAATGGAATGAGGGCAAAAGCCATCTTGGGGGGGTATGGACATGTAATGGAAAAGCTCTGAGGTATGAAAATGCCCAGTGTATTTCAGAAAGACAAAGTATTGATAGCTCAGAAAACTAATGGTGATCACAGATTGATTTGAGGAAAAAGAGGAGTCCCAGACAACTGGAAAGTTTAGCCTAGGCAATGATATTATATATACACACACACACACACACATATGCATGTTTATAATATATATATATGTGTATATATATATGTATACACACACATATGCTGTGCTTAGTCGCTCAGTCATGTCCAGCTCTTTGTGACACCATCAACTGTAGCTTGCCAGGCTCATCTGTCCATGGGGATTTTCCAGGCAAGAATATTGGAATGGGTTGCCATTCCCTCCTCCAGGGGATCTTCCCAACCCAGGAATCAAACCCAGGTCTCCCACATTGCAGGTGGATCCTTTACTGTCTGGATCACCAGGGAAGCCCAATGGTATAGTCTAGCAGACTTACCACTTATTGAGAAGCAAGAGAAACTAACAGTGTACTTTAAGAGTGGAGAACTCAAGAATTCATGCAGGTATGTGTCAAGTTTGAGATGTCTATTACACATTACAAGTAGAAATATTAAGTCAGTAGTTGAATAAAAGTCTAACTTTCAGAGGATACGGCTGAAGAAAAATATGTGTATCATTAATATATATTTGGTATTTAAAGTCACATGCTGGATAAAATAAGAAATGAATGTAAACAGAGAAGAAAGAAAGTCCAGTGGCTCAACCCTAGGACACTCCAATATTTGTGAGTCAGAAAGACAAAAAAGAATGACCATCCACTGAGGCAGGAAGATAACTATCATTTATGAGCCCAAAGGAGACAAGCTTTTCCAGAATAGAGGACTGAAGCTGGTTTAATGCTGTGATAAGTTTGAATAAGATAAAGACCAAAAAATGACTCTTAGATTAGGGAGCATTAAGGTCATTATTAACTAAGACAGCAGTAGTTTCAGGGAAAACCTGATTGAAATTATGTCAAGTGAGACTATGCAAGAAAAGTAAAGGATTAGTCACTCAGTCATGTCCGAATCTTTGCAACTCCATAGACTGTAGCTCGCCAGGCTCCTTTGTCTATGGGATTTTCCAGGCAAGAATATTGGAGTGAGTCACCATTTCTTTCTCCAATGAAAAACAAAGGCAGTACGTATAGACAATTCTTTCTAGCAGGTTTGCTGTAAGGGAAACTGAAAGATATCATGGAAGTTAGCTAGAAGGAGATGTGAGGTCAAGGAAATGTTTTGTATTGATGAGATAAATTATAGTCTGTTTGTATGCTGGTGGACTGTGAAGTTGAGTTGAAGATCATCATAGGTGACCCGTGAACTTCCAGATGTTCAAGATGGATTTGGAAAAGTTAGAGGAACCAGAGATCAAATCATTCCAATCCCAAAGAAAGGCAATGCCAAAGAATACTCAAACTACCACACAATTGCACTCATCTCACACACTAGTAAAGTAATGCTCAAAATTCTCCAAGCCAGGCTTCAGCAATACATGAACCATGAACTTCCAGATGTTCAAGCTGGTTTTAGGAAAGGCAGAGGAACCAGAGATCAAATTGCCAACATCCACTGGATCATCAAAAAAGCAAGAGAGTTCCAGAAAAACATCTATTTCTGCTTTATTGACTATGCTAAGGCCTTTGATTGTGTCAATCACAATAAACTGTGGAAAATTCTTCAAGAGATAGGAATACCATACCACCTGGCCTGACTCTTGAGAAACCTATATGCAGGTCAGGAAGCAACAGTTAGAACTGGACATGGAACAACAGACTGGTTCCAAATAGGACAAGGAGCATGACAAGGCTGTATATTGTCACTCTGCTTATTTAACTTCTATGCAGAGTACATCGTGAGAAACGCTGGACTGGAAGAAGCACAAGCTGGAATCAAGATTGCTGGGAGAAATGTCAATAACCTCAGATATGCGGATGACACCACCCTTATGGTAGAAAGTGAAGAGGAACTAAAGAGCCTCTTGATGAAAATTAAAGAGGAGAGTGAAAATGCTGGTTTAAAAATAACATTCAGAAAACTAAGATTCATGGTATCTGGTCCCATCACTTCATAGCAAATAGATGGGGAAACAGTAGAAACAGTGTCAGACTTTATTTTTTTGGGCTCCAAAATCACTGCAGATGGTGACTGCAGCCATGAAATTAAAAGACACTTACTCCTTGGAAGATAAGTTATGACCAGCCTAGATAGCATATTAAAAAGCAGAGACATGACTTTGTCAACAAAGATCCATCTAGTCAAAGCTATGGTTTTTCCAGTAGTCATGTATGGATGTGAGAGTTGGACTATAAAGAAAGCTGAGGGCTGAAGAACTGATGCTTTTGAACTGTGGTGTTGGAGAAGACACGAGAGTCCCTTGGACTGCAAGGAGATCCAACCAGTCCATCCTAAAGGAGCTCAGTCCTGGATGTTCATTGGAAGGACTGATGCTGAAGCTGAAACTCCAATACTTTGTTTTAGCCACCTGATGGGAAGAACTGACTCATTCGAAAAGACTCATGCTGGGAAAGATTGAAAGCGGGAGGAGAAGGGGACAACAGAGGATGAGATGGTTGGATGGCATCACTGACTCAATGGACATGAGTTTGAATAAACTCCAGGAGTTGGTGATGGACAGGGAGTCCTGGTGTGCTACAGTCCATGGGGTCTTAAAGTGTCAGACACGACTAAGTGACTGAACTGAACTGAAGTAACAGTAACTCCGTTTTCCTTTTAAAAAAATTCTACAAATTTAAACCTTCAGTGCACTTGTATTTTACATAGTAAATGTGGTCACTTACTGCTCTGCTTTAACAACTACTCTTAATTACTAAAACATTTGTATTATTTTAACAGGATGTGAACAGCTTATTGATTACCTCATATGCATCTTTATCACTTAATTATTGTGATGTAAAGATATGGGTGTTTGACCTGCAATATACTTCCCTTGAACACTAGGTAATGGAACTGAGTGACAGCTAAGTGAGCTACCAGCAAAAGACCCAAAACAGGAAGCCATAGAGTGATGCTAATTCAAGTCAACCAACAGACAGTGTTTGGAATGCCTTGCAGGAATGTGTCAGGGTATTTGTGTAACTATAGAGTCCACATTGCTAAAAAAGCTTATCTGTCTAAAATATGCACAACTAGTTTCTTTCCTTTGACTACCATCTAATCACTTCAGCAATTTTGAAATGATACAAAAATCATTTCCAGGGATACTTTTTCTCATGCAGAAGAACAAGTAGCCACATTATTGCACATTCTGTTTTCACAATCAAGTAACCCTATTCCATGTTACCAAATGCAATCACAAAGCTGATTGGCTTATAGTCTAATTATAGTATTGCACTCTCTCTCATCACATATTTTAGGCCTTGGGCAAAATGCTATATGTGCTGTCATAGGGAAGGTTTATTGAACTGAGTCATTAACTGTATTCTCAGTTATAGCATTATCAGACTCAGATTTCATCTTTTCAATTAAAAGTGTTGATGTGTGGCAAAACCAATACAATATTGTAAAGTAAAAAAAATAATAATAATAAAATAAAGTTTGGGGAAACTAAAAAAAATAGTTTTCATATGAATTTCTGTGCTGTTTTCTTTGTGTGGTTATTTTCAAAGAGAAGATGTATGTGGGTGACTAATTTAATATTTCCCTTAAGGCATTCTGTTGATTTTCAGCTAAAGATTGAATTGCATAAATATACACTGAGAATCCTGCTTAAGAGCAGCAGCACTTTGGAAACCTTATCTGACAGTCACTGAACCCTGAGCAACAGACACAGGAGACAGTTACTTCCTGATCAGTGTACATTCTTAGAGATTTGATCTGCATGACACCTACCATGATCTCTGTGTAATGGAGGTTTGCTGCAACCCAGGAAGTATGTAAAAAGATAACCCATAAATGGTTTTTGAGTAGGACAACAAATTGGATAATTAGAACTGATTATTTGCTGTTAATAAGTAATTTAATTACTCTGCAAGTTACAGCTTCAAAATTATATCAGAAGTATTTATTTCAGTCATGCTCCAAAGCTTAGTTAAATAAGTACAATACTATCTGTTGACAAACAGATATTGTTTTGAAAAGAGGTGAACCTAAGAGAATCTGAAAAGTTCTTTGTCTATGAATTCATTCTGCTGAGGAATCATCCTGAAGAAACTCCTAAAAATAAACCAAGATACTGTTCTCATACTCTAGATCTAGATGGTTCAGTTCCTATCCCTAGTGAGGCGGGCAAAATACAGACTCTTCCTTATACCTCATCTCAGTGTGAATACAATCATGAAAACATATTAATAAACAGCTTCCAGGAATAGAAACTGAAATAAAAATACTCCTGGACTTTACCTGTAGCATCATTTGGTATCTTTACCTATCCCATAATGTGAACTTCCATTGGGAAACTCTAGTTGAGTCGCTCAGTCGTGTCCGACTCTTTGCGACCTCATGAATCACAGCACGCCAGGCCTAACTGTCCATCACCAAATCCCGGAGTTCACTCAGACTTGCGTCCATCGAGTCCGTGATGCCATCCAGCCATCTCATCCACGGTCGTCCCCTTCTCCTCCTGCCCCCAGTCCCTCCCAGCATCAAAGTCTTTTCCAGTGAGTCAACCCTTTGCATGAGGTAGCCAAGTACTGGCGTTTCAGCTTTAGCATAATTCCTTCCAAAGAACACCCAGGGCTGATCTCCTTCAGAATGGACTGGTTGGATCTCCTTGCAGTCCAAGGAACTCTCAAGAGTCTTCTCCAACACCACAGTTCAAAAGCATCAATTCTTCAGCGCTCAGCCTTCTTCACAGTCCAACTCTCACATCCATACACGACCACAGGAAAAACCATAGCCTTGACTAGACGGACCTTAGTCGGCAAAGTAACGTCTCTGCTTTTGAATATGCTATCTAGG
>SJYT01029534.1:130664-148041 GCA_006410635.1 Cephalophus harveyi
ACTCTCTTGCTTTTTCCATGATCCAGCGGATGTTGGCAATTTGATCTCTGGTTCCTCTGCCTTTTCTAAAGCCAGCTTGAACATCAGGGAGTTCACGGTTCACGTATTGCTGAAGCCTGGCTTGGAGGATTTTGAGCATTACTTTACTAGCATGTGAGATGAGTGCAATTGTGTGGTAATTGGAGCATTCTCTTGCATTGCCTTTCTTTGGAATTGGAATGAAAACTGACCTTTTCCAGTCCTGTGGCCACTGCTGAGTTTTCCAAATTTGCTGGCATATTGAGTGCAGCACTTTCACAGCATCATCTTTCAGGATTTGAAACAGCTCAACTGGAATTCCATCACCTCCACTAGCTTTGTTCATAGTGATGCTTTCTAAGGCCCACCTGACTTCACATTCCAAGATGTAGGGTTCTAGATGAGTGATCACACCATAGTGATTATCTGGGTCGTGAAGATCCTTTTTGTACAGTTCTTCTGTGTATTCTTGCCATCTCTTCTTAATGTCTTCTGCTTCTGTTAGGTCCATACCATTTCTGTCCTTTATCGAGCCTATCTTTGCATGAAATGTTCCCTTGGTATCTCTAATTTTCTTGAAGAGATCTCTAGTCTTTCCCATTCTGTTCTATTCCTCTATTTCTTTGCATTGATTGCTGAAGAAGGCTTTCTTATCTCTTTTTGTATTCTTTGGAACAGATTACAATACGCAAATGAAAAATACACTAGAAGAAATAAACAGCAAATTATATGATACAGGAAAGTGGATAAGTGATAGAATAGTGGAAATCACCTAGTCAAATCAGCAAAAAGAAGAAATCTTTAAAATAATAAGAATGGTTTGAGACCTCTGACATCAAACATACTCACTCCACATTATAGAGGTCCCAGAAGGAAGAGAGAGAAAATGGTAGAAAACTTACTTGAAAAAAATATGACTGAAAATTTTCTTAACTTAGAGAAGAAAGCAGATATCTATGTCCATGAAGCACAGAGAATCCCAAACAAGATGAACCCAAAGAGGTCTACAAAAAGACATATCATAATTCAAATGGCAAATATTAAAGATAAAAATAGAATTTTAAAGGCAGCAAGAGAAAAACAATTCATCTGTATAAGAATTTCAGCTGTTTTTTCAAAAGAAATATTGTGGTCCAGGAGGGACTGGCGTGATATGCTTTAAGTGCTGAAAAGAAAAGATTTTACAACCAGTAATAGTTATTCAGAAATGTTATTAATATCACTAAGAATTGAAGGAGATATAATCTTTCCAGATAAGCAAAATATGAAGGAGTACATCATCACTATAATCAGTTCAGTTCAGTCACTCAGTCGTGTCCGACTCTTTGCGACCCCGTGGACTGTAACCTACTAGGCTTCTCCGTCCGTGGGATTCTCCAGGCAAGAATACTGGAGTGGATTGCCATTTCCTTCTCCAGGGGATCTTCCCGACCCAGGAATCTTGGCTGTCTCTTATACACATCTAGATGTGTATAAGAGACAGCAGTCACCATCCACGGTGGTTTTGGAGCCCAGTTCAGTTCAGTCGCTCAGTCGTGTCCGACTCTTTGCGACCCCGTGGACTGTAACCTACTAGGCTTCTCCGTCCGTGGGATTCTCCAGGCAAGAATACTGGAGTGGATTGCCATTTCCTTCTCCAGGGGATCTTCCCGACCCAGGGATCGAACCCGGGTCTCCCGCATTAGAGGCAGACGCTTTAACCTCTGAGCCACCAGGGAAGCCCCATCACTATAATGGCCTTACAAAAATATCAGAGTCTTCCTTAAGCAGAAAAGACCAAAACTAGAAAAAATAAAAAATATCACTGATTAAGGCAAATATGACATCATGGACTCAATGGACATGAGTTTGAGCAAGCTCTGGGAGATGATGGGCAGGGAAGCCTGGCAAGCCTCAGTCCATGGGGTTGCAAAGAGTTGGATCCTACTGAGTGATTGAACAAAAAAATAAAATAGAAAAAGCAATGGATGAGCAACTTAAAAATCTAGTATAAAGGTTAAAAGACAAAAGTAGTAAAACCAACGATAGCTATATTAAGTAATTAAAGGAAATACAAAATGAGATGGAAAATATGATGGCAAAAATAAAATGAGAGGTAATAAAAAGGTGTAATTTTTAGAATGCATTCAAACTTAAGTGACTATCAGCTTAAAATATACTGCTATGGATATGTAGGCCAATATTTATGAAACTCCCTGTAATCACAAACCAAGAGCACACAATAAATACACAAAAATACAGAGAAAAGAACCTAATATAACATTAAAGAAAATAAACAACAAAGAGACCAGAGAAAAGAAAGAGAAGAAACAAAAAAGAAAGAAAGAAAACAATGAAAAAATGGCAATAAGCACATACCTATTAATAATCACTTTAAAAGTAAATGTACTGAATACTTCCATGAAAAGACACAGAAAGTTTGAGTGGATACAAGAACAAGACTCATACATATGCTGCATATTAGAGACTCATTTCAAATTTAAAGACACATACAGACTGAAAGTGAAGATTAAAAACAAGTGTTCTATTCAAATGGAAACAAACAGAAAGGGTAGTATCATTTATATCAAACAAAATACACTGTAAAACAAAGAGTATAACAAGAAATAAAGAACTGATCAAGGTTTAATTCAAGAAGAAGATATACCAACTGTAAATGTATTAATATATGCTCCCAACATGGGATCATATATGTTTACAGCATGCTCCCAGAGAAAGCAAATATTAACAGAAAAAGGGAGAAATTGATAGTAACACAATAAAAGTAGAGGACTTAAACATCTCACTTACATCAATGGACATATCATCCAGACGTAAAATTAATATGGAAAAATTGACTTTAAATGACATTTATGTTATATAAGGTGGAATGCTGCTGCTGCTGCTGCTAAGTTGCTTCAGTCGTGTCCGACTCTGTGCGACCCCACAGACGCCAGCCCACCAGGCTCTGCCGTACCTGGGATTCTCCAGGCAAGAACACTGGAGTGGGTTGCCATTTCCTTCTCCAATAAGGTGGAATATATATATATATATATTTCCAACTGTGGAAAATTCTTAAAGAGATGGGAATACCAGACCATCTTACCTGCCTCCTGAGAAATCTGTATGCAGGTCAAGAAGCAACAATTAGAAAAGAACATGATATTCAAAAGCAGAGACATTACTTTGCCAACAAAGGTCTGTCTAATCAAAGCTATGGATTTTCCAGTAGTCATGTATGGATGTGAGAGTTGGACTGTGAAGAAAGCTGAACACTGAAGAATTGAAGCTTTTGCACTGTGGTGTTGGAGAAGGCTCTTGAGAGTCCCTTGGACTGTAAGGGTATCCAACCAGTCCATTCTAAAGGAGATCAGTCCTGGGTGTTCTTTGGAAGGAATGATGCTAAAGCTGAAACTCCAGTACTTTGGCCACCTCGTGTGAAGAGTTGACTCATTGAAAAAGACTCTGGTGCTGGGAGGGATTGGGGGCAGGAGGAAAAGGGGACGAAAAAGGATGAGATGAATGGATAGCATGATCAACCCAATGGATGTGAGTCTGAGTGAACTCCAGGAGTTGGTGATGAACAGGGAGGCCTGATGTGCTGCAGTCCATGGGGTCGCAAAGAGTCGGACACGACTGAGCAACTGAATTGAACTGAACTGAACTGATGGAACAACAGACTGGTTCCATAAGGGGGAAGGAGTATGTCAAGGCTGTACATTGTCACTCTGCTTATTTAACTTCTATACAGAGTACATCATGAGAAATGCAGGGCTGGATGAAGCACAAGCTGGAATCAAGATTGCCAGGAGACATATCAATAACCTCAGATACACAGATGATACCACCCTCATGGCAGAAAGTGAAGAAGAACTAAAGAGCCTCTTGACAAAAGTGAAAGAGGAGAGTGAAGAAACTGGCTTAAAGGTCAAGATTCAGAAAACTAAGATCATGGCATCTGGTCCCATCACTTCATGGCAAATAGATGGGGTAACAGTGGAAACAGTGTCAGACTGTATTTTCCTGGGCTCCAAAATCACTGCAGATGGTGAGTGCAGTCATGAAATCAAAAGATGTTTGCTCCTTGGAAGAAAGGTTATGACCAACCTAGACAGCATATTAAAAAGCAGAGACATTACTTTGCCAAGAAAGGTCCATCTATTCAAAGCTATGATTGTTCCAGTAGCCATGTATGGATGTGAGAGTTGGACCATAAAGAAAGCTGAGCACCAGAGAACTGATGCTTTTGAACTGTGGTGTTGGAGAAGACTTTTGAGAGTCCCTTGGACTGCAAGGGGATCAAATCAGTTCATCCTACAGGAAATCAGTCCCGAATATTCATTGGAAGGACTGAGGCTGAAGCTGAAACTCCAGAACTTTGGCCACCTGATGTGAAGAACAGATATTGGAAAAGATCCTGATGCTGGGAAAGACTGAAGGCAGGAAGGGTAGGGAATGACAGAGGATGAGACGGTTGGATGGCATCACTGACTCGATAGACATGAGTTTGAGCAAGCTCCGGGTTTTGGTGATTGACAGGGAAGCCTGGCGTGCTGCAGTCCATGGGGTCACAAAGAGTCAGACAGGACTGATTGACTGAACTGAAACCTGGATATGGCTCCATCCCAAAGCAGCAGAATACAAATTCTTTTCAATTGAAATAGCATAAAATATCCAATAACATGGCTACAATAAAATAGGCAATATCAAATACTGGTATGTATGTGAAATAACTAAACCTTTTATACAATCCCCATGTACTATGTTAAATGATACAACTACTGTCAAAAAAAATAGTGGTTTCCTAAAATGTTAAACTCACTATATGATCAAGCCATATCACTGGTAGATATTTACCTAAAATCAAAGGAAATAAGTAATCACTGAATGATTTGTACATGAATGCATATAGCAGCTTTACTTTTAAGAACCAAAAAGTGGAAATAACCCAAATATTCATCAACAGGTGAAAGAATGAACAAACTAGCGTATCCATGCAATAAAATGTTAATTAGCAATAAAAAGGAAGAGAATGTTTGTACAGGCAACTGCATGAATAATCTTAAAATAATTATGATATGTGGAAGAAAATAGGAAAAAGTGGTATATGCAATGATATCATTTATATGAAACTCTGGAGTAACAAAGGTCAATAAAGGTATAATTAACACACAGTAACCTGCACATATTTAATATTTTATTTAGATTTTCAATTATATAGGGCTTCCCTGGTGGCTCAGAGGTTAAAGCATCTGCCTGCAATGCGGGAGACATGGGTTTGATCCCTGGGTCGGGAAGTTCCCCTGGAGAAGGAAATGGCAACCCACTCCAGTATTCTTGCCTGGAGAATCCCAAGGACGGAGGAACCTGGTGGGCTACAGTCCACGGGGTCACAAAGAGTCGGACACGACTGAGCAACTTCACTCACTCACACACTCACTCATGTGTATATATGCATACATACACATATGATATGTTAATATTGCCTGAGTTTCCAAAATATAGCAATGTGGATCGACATTCCCTATTATTCTCATTACAGAGAAACTCAAACTATATGGAGTTAATTAAGCAGAGACTATTTGCTGAGTATAGGGTGGTGTTGTTAGATTTTTTTTCTGCTGAAAATGGTACAATGCTGCTGCTGCTACAGTTTATGAAAAGTTGATGCAAAGAACTGCTATTAATTAGACATTAGCCTTATAATTTCTTTAAAAATTTCATGGTATGTTGAATTCCATTGGCTTTACTCATGATAGGCAATAATAGAGATTAATGGTGTACTATTAAATGTATTTTCATGGAATTGGGTGCAATCTCTGAAGCCCTGGAGGCATTTCCTATGCATTATAAATTATATGGTAATGTCATCAATTATTTATAAAAATTACTCAGTTTTCCACTGAAGCAAAAAATAAGCAATCAATTCGCACAATTGGATTCATAAATTATATTTTCCTTTAAAATTGACATTTGAAGTATTTCTACTTCTTTGATAATCAGTTATATACTGTTTTAACTAGTGAAATGTAAAGTTTAAGATTGGAGCAATAAATTTACTCCCAGATTTTATGATCAACCCATTGAAAGACTTTTTCTTTCTCAATGCAGCTATTTCTAATTATGATTGCTGGAGTATTATTGGATTAGAAAACATGAATAAATAATGAATAAACCTAACAATAAAAGCTGGGCACAGAACAAAATGCATCTTTGCTGTGATCCTATTATTACAGTAGGAAAGGTCAGGCAGCATCCAATCTGAAGACTTCTTCCTTTTCCCCCCTCTTATATAGTGAGTTCTTCCTTCACAATTCTCTCAATTACTACTTATAGACCCACACGTAGAGACGTACATACATGCAACATGCACACTTGCATATATACTTACTGAAGAAGATACTCTTACACAAGGATGCTAAAAACTATTTTAAAGTTTGTTCACTGAACAAGAATCCTGTAATCAAGCAGCAAGAGCATCTGAAAATCAAACTGCTCTGTTGACCTAAAACTGTGCCCTGGTTAAGGATTGCATCTGCTCTAAGCAAGATGTGGCTTTTTCTGTTTTTGCACAGAAGCCCAAGTGGGCTAGCAGCAGCTCTGATGGACACGATGGACTTACAGTCATCGTGGTTAGAAAGAAAGAAAAGAACTCTTTATTCATGGTAAACTGGCCCCAATGATGAGATTTACGTTTTGAAAATACACAAACCAAAATTCATGCAGATTTATTGGTAAGACTATGCATACATGTGTGGAAGAGTAGGAAATCACCATAACAATTACTGTGGAAACCTGGAGATACACAAAGAACCCTCACCTGAGTTATACTGTAATTCATTGCTCCAAGTTCCAATGTTTCTCTAAAGATGTGGTGTTTTTATATTTTAATCCTGTTTTGGGTTTACTGAGCTTATAGCACATGTGTGTTGCCCTGCTTTGATAAAATTTTGAAATTTTTCATTAAATAATTCCTGAAATATTTCTGACCCCATTTAAACTTTCTTCTCCTTTTGGGATTTCAATTACATATATGTTAGCCTGACTGATACTATATATAACTTAAGCTCTGTCAACTTTATATTTCAATCTTTTTTCTTCCTTTTATCTGTGTCAATAGTTACTATTGTCCTATCTTTAAGTTCACTCATTCTATTTTTTGACTAATCAAGTTTTAAGCTCATCCAATAAATTTTGTTTCAGACAATATTTTTTTAATTCAATGATCTCTATTTCTTTTTACAGTTTCTATATCTCTCCTGAAATTTTGCACCATTTTACCCACTAAGCCAACTTTTAACATATTTATCATAGTTATATTGAAGTCCTTGTCTGTTAAATCTAAGATGCCCGAGGTTCTATTTCTTTTTTTTTTTTTTCATAATTTTATTTCTTTATTTATTTTTTAACTTTATTTTACTTCACAATGCTGCGTTCGTTTGTATAGAACGGACTTTTGGACTCTGTGGGAGAGGGAGAGGTTGGGATGATTTGGGAGAATGGCATTGAAACATGTATACGATATCATGCAAGAAACGAAGCGCCAGCCTATGTCCGAGGTTCTATTTCTATTAACTGTTTTTCTCTTGAAGATGGCTCACATTTTCCAGCTTCTTTGCCTGACTACCAACATTTTATTGTGTACAGGACATTGCAGATGATATATTACAGAGACTCTAGATTCTGTAATGTTTCTCTGAAGTGTGTTGAGTTGTAATTTAATGAATTAACTTGGCCTTACAGAGGCATGGATTTAGATTTTGTTAGGAGAATCCCAGGGATGGGGAGCCTGGTGGGCTGCCATCTATGGGGTCACACAGAGTCGGACACGACTAAGGTGACTTAGCAGCAACAGCAGGCTGGACTTATTTTGGCTTTATACTCCCTAGGATATATGTTATACTCTCTGAACATTGTCTATATTTCTTAAATATATCCTTCTGGATTTTCAATGGAAAACCAAAGCTTTTTTACCAAGCCTCTTTAACTCATTGTATTTTGAATTCCAAACTCTGATTTTCAAGTTAAAACAGATGCTAAAATCTCTTCAGTTCTTGCAGATATCATCTGTTCTTTTCCACTACTTTATTTGAAGTCTTATTTTTTGCATGCAAGTTTAAGTTTCAGCAAAAGATTTGAAGGCAATTTAGTTGGGAATTTTGAAGGTTCCACTTCTGTCTCCTTTCTTTCTAGAATATCTTCTCTGTTTCCACACCAAGTCTGTTATCTCACCTCATTAGAACCCCATCTCCCATGTATGTGAGAACTGGGGATACATCTAAAGGGAAAAGCTTTTATTAGATGTGGATCTCACTTAACTGGCTTCACTGGTTTAAGAGTTGAATTTCAATCTCTGTCTGTTCTTGGTTATTTTTCAATATTTTCAAGCCACTGTTGTTATTGCTTTCATTTTGCTGTAAGTCTACAGGTATTATTGTTATGAAG
Organism: Cephalophus harveyi; assembly: GCA_006410635.1. Classification (NCBI taxonomy): domain Eukaryota; kingdom Metazoa; phylum Chordata; class Mammalia; order Artiodactyla; family Bovidae; genus Cephalophus; species Cephalophus harveyi. The sequence goes on from SJYT01029534.1 coordinate 139,107, forward strand.
AAATAAGATACTAGAAGTTGGGAATCTCTGTTTTATGTCTCATCACATTTAAAGATGAAATAATTATTGTGACAAACATGTGTATACCCATGGTGGATTCATGTTGATGTATGGCAAAACCAATACAGTATTGTAAAGTAAAATAAAATAAAATCTGAAAAAAAAAGAATCCTTAATTGGAATAGTATCCACTCTGACACCATCTCTTCTTCAGTTCACTTCAGTCAGAGAGTCATATCTGACTCTTTGCGACCCCATGGATCTCAGCATGCCAGGCCTCCCTGTCCATCACCAATTCCTGGAGTTTACTCAAACTCGTGTCTGTTGAATCTGTGATGCCATCCAACCATCTCATACTCTGTTGGCCCCTTCTCCTACTGCCTTCAATTTTTCCCAGCATCAGGGAATTTACAAATGAGTCAGCTCTTCGCATCAGGTGACCAAAGTATTGGAGTTTCAATCTCAGCATCAGTTCGTACAATGAATATTCAGGACTGTTCCTTTTAGGATGGATGGGTTGGAACTCTTTGCAGTCCAAGGGACTCTCAGGAGTCTTCTCCAACACCATAGTTCAAAAGTATCAATTCTTTGGTGCTCAGCTTTCCTTATAGTCCAACTCTCACATCCATACATGACTACTGGAAAAAACATAGCCTTGACTAGATGGACCTTTGTTGGCAAAGTTATATCGATGCTTTTTAACATGCTATCTAGGTTGATCATAACTTTCTTTTCTAGGAGTAAGCATCTTTTCATTTCATGACTGCAGTCACCATCTGCAGCAATTTTGGAGCCCAAAAAAATGAAGTGTGCCACTGTTTCCACTGTTTACCCATCTATTTTCCATGAAGTGATGGGACCAGATGCCATGATTTTAGTTTTCTGAATGTTGAGCTTTAAGCCAACTTTTTCACCCTCCTCTTTCACTTTCATCAAGAGGCTCTTTAGTTCTTCTTTGCTTTCTTCCATAAGGGTAGTGTCATCTGCATATCTGAGATTATTGATATTTCTCCTGGCAATCTTGATTTCAGCTTGTGCTTCATCCATCCCAATGTTTCTCATGAGGTACTCCACATATATGTTAAATAAGCAAGGTGACAATATATAGCCTTGATGTACTCCTTTTCCCTAATTGGAACCAGTCTGCTTTTCTATGTCCAGTTCTAACTGTTGCTTCCTGACCCGCATATAGGTTTCTCAAGAGGCAGGTCAGGTGGTCTGGTATTCCCATTTCTTGAAGAATTTTCCACAGTTTATTGTGATAAACAGAGTCAAAAGTTTTGAAATATTCAGAAAAGCAGAAATAGATGTTTTTCTGAAACTCTCTTGCTTTTTCTATGATCCAGCAGATGTTGGCAATTTGATCTCTGGTTCCTCTGCCTTTTTTAAAACCAGCTTGAACATCTGGCATTTCACAGTTCACATACTGTTGAAGCCTGACTTGGAGAAGTTTGAGCATTAGTTTACTAGTGTGTGAGATGGGTGAAGTTGTGTGATAGTTTGAACATTCTTTGGCATTGTCTTTCATTGGGATTAGGCCACTGCTGAGTTTTCCAAATTTGATGGCATGTTGAGTGCAGCACTTTCACAGCACCATCTTCTAGGATTTGAAATAGCTCAGTTGGAATTCCATCACTTCCACTAGCTTTGTTCATAGAGATGCTTCCTAAGGTCCACTTAACTTCACATTCCTGGATGTCTGGTTCTAGGTGAGTGATCAGAGCATCATGATTATCTGGGTCATGAAGATCTTTTTTTGTACAATCCTTCTTTGTATTCTTGCCACCTCTTCTTAATATCTTCTGTTTCTGTTAGGTCCATACCATTTCTGTCCTTTATTGAGCCCATCCTTGCATGAAATGTTCCCTTAGTATCTCTACTTTTCTTGAAGAGATCTCTAGTCTTTCGCATTCTACTGTTTTCCTCTATTTCTTTACACTGATCACTGAGGAAGGCTTTCTTATCTCTCTTTGCTATTCTTTGGAACTCTTGATTAAAATGGATATATCTTTACTTTTCTCCTTTGTTTATCCCTTCTTTTTCTTTCACAGCTATTTGTAAGGCCTCCTCAGGTAGCCATTTGCTTTTTTGCATTTCTTTTTTCTCGGGGATGGTCTTGATCCCTGTCTTCTGTACAATGTCTCGAACCTCCATCCATAGTTCATCAGGCACTCAGACTATCACTAGTACCTTAAATCTATTTCTCACTTCCACTGTATAATCATAAGGGATTTTTAAACTTGTTAAAATGGTCACATTATCAAAAGCAAGCTGCATATTTAATGCAATCCCTCTTGAAATACTCATGACATTTTTCACAGAACTAGAATAAATAATTTTAAAATTTATATGAAACCACTAAAGACTCAGAGTTGCAAAGCAATCCTGAACAAAAAGAACAAAGCTGTAGGTATAACCAGTCCAGACTTCAGAATATACTACAAAGCTACTACAAAGAAATCAAAACAACACGATACTGGCATTAAAGCAGTAGCATAGATCAATGGAACAGAATGGCTCTCTCAACAGACAGCCCATTCACTTTATGTTAACTACTCTGTGGCAAAGATGGCAAGAATATACAATGGGAAAAAAAAAAAGACAGTCTCTTGAATAAGTGGTGCTGAGAAGACTGGACAGAAAAAAAAAATGAGGATAAAATGGTTCCTCATACTATGTACAAAAATAAAGTTGAAATGGATTAAAGACCTAAATGTAAGGCTCGAAAACATAAAATTCCTAGAAGAAAACGTAGATAAAACACACTTTGACATAAATATTAGAAATACTTTATTGGATGTATATCCTAAGACAAAGGAAACAAAAATAAACCAAAGTGCCTAATTAAACTTAAAATTTTTTGCACAGCAAATGAAACCAAGGACAAATGAAAAGCTAACCTATTGAATGGGAGAAAATATTCACAAATAATATGACCAATAAGGGCTTAATATTCAAAATACATAAGGTCATATAACTCAATATCAAAAAACCAAACACCCAATTTAAAAATGAGTAGAATACCTGAATAGACATTTTTCCAAAAACAATATACAGATGACCACCAGAAATATGAAAAGATGCTCAGCATTGCTATCATCAGAGAAATGCACATCAAAACAACTATGAGATAGCACCTCACACCAGTCACATTCAGTTCAGTTCAGCTAAGTCACTCAGTCGTGTCCGACTGTTTGCAATCCCATGAACCGCAGCACGCCAGGCCTCCCTGTCCATCACCAACTCCCAGAGTTTACCCAAACTCATGTCCATCGAGTCAGTGATGCCATCCAGCCATCTCATCCTCTATTGTCCCCTTCTCCTCCTGCCCCCAATCCCTCCTAGCATCAGGGTCTTTTCCAATGAGTCAGCTCTTCGCATGAGGTGGCCAAAGTATTGGAGTTTCAGCTTCAACATCAGTCCTTCCAATGAATACCCAGGGCTGATCTCCTTTAGGATGGACTGGTTGGATCTCCTTGCAGTCCAAGGGACTCTCAAGAGTCTTCTCCAACACCACAGTTCAAAAGCATCAATTCTTCGGGACTCAGCTTTCTTCACAGACCAACTCTCACATTCATACATGACCACTGGAAAAACCATAGCCTTGACTAGACGGACCTTTGTTGGCAAAGTAATATCTCTGCTTTTTAATATACTATCTAGGTTGGTCATAACTTTCTTTCCAAAGAGTAAGCGACTTTTAATTTCATGGCTGCAATCACCATCTGCAGTGATTTTGGAGCCCCCCAAAAATAAAGTCAGCCACTTTTTCCACTGTTTCCCCATCTATTTGCCATGAAGTGATGGGACCGGATGCCATGATCTTCGTTTTCTGTATGTTGAGCTTTAAGCCAACTTTTTCACTTTTTTCTTTCACTTTCATCAAGAAGCTCTTTAGTTCTTCTTCATTTTCTGCCATAAGGGTGATGTATTCTGCATATCTGAGTCACATTGGGGGTCATCAAAAGTTGTACAAATAATAAATGCTGACAAGGATGTGGAGAAGAGAGAACCCTAGTACACTGTTGGTGGGAATATATATTGGTGCAACCATTTTGAAAGCAATATGGAGGCTTCTCAAAAAACTAAAAATAGCACTATAATTTGATCCAACAATTCCACTTCAAGATACATATTCAAAGAAATGAAAACACTAATTTGAAAAGATAAGTGCACTCCAGTAATCATGGCAGCATTATTTACAATAGCCAAATATGGAAGCAACCTAAGTGTCCATCAAAATATGAATGGATAAAGAAAATATGTTTTACATATATATATATTACTTACGTATTTATATAGACACAATGAAACAGCCATATAGAAATAATAAAATTTTGACATTGCAACAACTTGGAAGGACCTGGAGAGTATTATGTTTAGTGAAGTTAGAGAAAGACAAATATTTTTACACTGCCGCTTATATGTAGAATCTAAAAAAAAAAATGGGGCTTCCCTGGTGGCTTAGAGGTTAAAGTGTCTGCCTCCAATGCGGGAGACCTGGGTTCGATCCCTGGGTCGGGAAGATCCTCTGGAGAAGGAAATGGCAATCCACTCCAGCATTCCTGCCTGGAAAATCCCATGGACAGAGAAGCCTAGTAGGTTACAGTCCATGGGGTCGCAAAGAGTCGGACACGACTGAGTGACTTCACCTCAAAAAAAAAATAGAGAGAGAGAATAAATATAACAAAAATAGAAACTGACTCATAGAGAACAAACTAGTGGTTACTAATGGAGAGAAAAAAATAAAGAATTTTATCTCATGGTTAAGGGATATTTCTCTTTTCTTTCCTTTTTTAATATAAATTTATTTATTTTAATTGGAGGCTAATTACTTTTAAACTTCAATGAACCAGAGTGAGTACTGATCATTTAACTTAAGTTCTTCTTTAATAAAGTGCTGAAAAGTGAAAGTGAAGTCATTCAGTCATGTTCGACTCTTTGCAACCTCATGGACTATAGCCTGCTAGGCTCCTCCATCCATGGAATTTCCAAGCAAGAGAACTGGAGTGCATTTCCATTTCCTTCTCCAAGGGATCTTCCAGACAACCCCCCCACCACTGAACCCATGTCTCTGCATTGCAAGCAGACACTTTTACTATCAGAGCCACCAGGGAAGCTAAGTGTTATAGTTATTTAATTTTAGTATTTATCATTGCCATTATGAACTTCTGGAAAATACACTTTAATATCACATAAATATTGCATTGTTTATTGTAAGCATAACAAAAATTTTGTGCATATTTTAAAATAGCAAATTTTAAAGAGGAGGTTCTTATTTTTAAGTAGGTAACTTATCACACCCTTTAAGAATAGAATTGTTCTAAAACTTAGACACAATATTCTCTGCTCTAATTCTGACAAAAGTCCAGAAAGATAACATTTAATCTGCATTTATTTAGCAAATACTACAAAATTCATTTATTTTTAATCAACCTGGGGTTAATCCTAACAATGGTATCCTTATTAAGACTAAGAATGTGGACATGTGGTGGGAAACAGCTTTATTTCAAGGTACTTAAACTACTTCACAAATAGCATCCTATGGTTGGCAAAAAGAAGGCAATAATTTAATAATGATAACAGAGTCACTGTAAAATATTATAGAAAAGACACAGAAAACGAGTTGAACTTCCAAGCTTGTTGTTGTTGTTATTCAGGTGCTAAGTTGTGTCTGACTCTTTGTGACCCCAGTAACTGCAGAACACCAGGCTTCCGTGTTCTTCACTATCTCCATGAGTTTGTTCAAACGCCTGTCCATTGAGTAATGCCATTCAACCATTTCATCTTCTGTTGCCCTCTCCTCCTCTTGCCCTCAATCTTTCCCAGCATCAGAGTCTTTTCCAAACAGCTGGCTCTTCACAGCAGGTGGCCAAATATTGGAGCTTCAGCTTCAGTATTAGTCCTTCTTATGAATATTCAGGGTTGATTTCCTTTAGGATTGATTGTTTTTATATCCTTGCTATTCAAGGGACTCTCAAGAGTCCTCCAAGCTTCTTAATGCTAATTTAGTGCATCAATGTGCTAAACAACTTTCACCCAGGACTTACATTGATAATCTGTTTTCTTCCTAGCCAGGTCAAAATAATTGATCAGCTGACAAGTACATGGCTGCCCAGTTAGAATGTCATGTTTTAAAATAATATATATATATATTAAAAAAAAAAACAAGCCAACAAAGAATTAGAATCTGAGTATTGCTCATAAGTAAGATGTGTGTGGATAACATCACAAAAGTGGGGTCCATTATGATTTTTTCTAATCATTAAGGGCAATAATGACATATTGAGAATAGAACCAGCAGAATTCCAAATAAGAAATGGTGGAGGATTGATAGAAAATCATTTTTATAACTATTATAGTAATAACTGATTCAGGAAAACTCAAATAGATTCTAATTGTTTTATTCATGAGAGTATGCTGGGGGGAAATGTATATGCTCTCAAAATCTTTCTATAGATTTCTTGTTAGCTAATTACAAAGGGGAAATATGTATCTCTATGGTGAAGAAAGCAGTCAGATACAACTTTGTGGTAACAAAGTACTTTAAGACCATGAAAAGAATCTTTTTCTGATTCTGGTAATAAATAAATGTCAATGTCTACTCAACTGAGCCTGAAGACTACCCCCATCAAATGGCTGCAGTGTAACTGACATGGATGGAACGGTTAGTTATTCTGCTGTGACCTTCATATTTTTCAAAATGCTTGTAGGTGTATTTTTTAGTTGATTTATTATATTTCATTTAGCACACCACAGGAAGCCTCAGTTGATATCCATCAGCCATAGAGTCTGTAGTGTCAAAAAGATTTCAGTTATAACATGCCTAAAAGCCTTAATTCTGCTTTTATAGTTGTGTTGACATTTGAGGAAAACATCATAAAATAAAGAGCCCTATTGAGATAAACACATGCTGTCTTCTGGAGTGTTAAACTATTGGCAAGGATAACTTCAACTAAATAACTACAGCAGTTGGGCCCAGCATCAAGCATATGTGCAAAGCCCCCTTACATACCGTTCATTGATGGTTGTTGTTCAATTGCTATGCTAGATTTTTTTTTCTTTCACAGTAAAAGTTGAGGATAGGTTTATGTAGCTATTAGACTACTGATACTAAAAAGTTCTTTTCGTATTTTGTTTTCATTACTATGCCTCAGCATTTGAAGATCAGAGTCCCTTCTTATGAAAATGATCATAAAAGCCACTGTAATCTTTTTGTTCTATAAAAAGCCTTCATTACCTTTGAAACTTTGATTGTCCTTCACTTCTATTAAACAGAACATCCTGTTAGACAGACAATCTGAGAGTTTCTTCCCCACTCTGTGAAAACTGTCTCTCCAACATTCAATGGAGTCCTATGGTCTAAAAGTAAAAACAGGAAGAGTGTAAAAGAGAGAAATTGTTTATGCAAGGTGAACCAATGTCAATACAGAAGCTAGTCACTATAAAAATGCATGCCCTTGGGGTATTTACCTCATTAATTCATCTAACATTCTCATTATTTAAAAAAATGACCAGAATATTTACTGCTAGCAATAAGTCTTAGCATTGAGCAATAATTGCTATATGTCAGTTTATATGTATTCTCATTTAATCCCCAAAAAATTAAAAAAAAAACTAGGAGGATATGCTATTATTGATCTTAGTTTACAGATGAGGGATTTAAAGTTAGAGAGCTTTGATAACTATTAAGTAAGTAGTGGAGCAAGGCCTAAAATGTGTAGTCTAAATCCAAACCTTGTGTGTTCTGCCTCCATGCACTGTAGATTTTTGCAAGAATATTCACATTTTAGCAGCTTACCTTCCACTTACTATGTGAGTAGAGCTACAGAAGACTAATACAGACATAAACTTTAACAACAGTAATATTGGTAATAATAGCTAACAAAACTGAATACTTGAAAATTGTCATGTAATATATTCATAGTTTTATCAACTAGCTGCAGTCAATTTCTCTTTAAAAAGTATATACTTAGAACAATAGCAAATTAAGTTTACCACCCGTTATTGTGATTTTTGTGTGAATGCAAAGCAAGAAGCACACTAGTAATAAGTATCAGGAAAGTTTAATATAATATTCTTTATATTTGATAGATAAAGATTACAGAAATTAAATAAGTTAATAGCAGAACTGAATAATGATATAAGGATGATCTAATACAGCTTTTATCTAGGTGGTATGAAATGTGAGTAGCTGGTATAACATATAAAAAGAGTTTCATGGCCAAATATATTTGGGAAACATTACAAAGTTAAATGATTTTGTAATTGCAGAAATTCATAGACCATTAATGTGCTAATATGTATTATGAAATACCCAGAAGTAGACTGACTAAGCAGTGCTTCCCAGAAATATTTGAGAATATTGTTTTTTATAAAACATCTTGAATACCACTGAACACTGAAAAAAATACATGTTACTCTACAACCAGAAAACGGAGAATATACCTTCTTTTCAAGTGGCCATAGAATACATATATATAAGTAGCCATGTAATAGGCAACAAAGAAAATATTAATAATTTTCAAACAAGCAAAAAAAAAACAGGAAAAGGAAAATTCATATTTCAGACTTGCAGATAAGGATGTTGAATTGATTGCATGCAGCTACTTTTACTTCTTCCCAGTCCCCATTTTCTCTTACTGCCAAAATGTAAAGTATAATTTTCTAAGCTCTAAACCCAAAAAACTAGAAGGGAGATGTATGAATGATAAGTGACTTAGTAAACCAGAGAAAACTGAATCCAGGCCTACAGGTGAGGAAAGCCTAGAGCCAACTCAGTCAACAAGCAGAATCCTAAAATACTCAGGGATTGGCAGCAGCAAATACTTTTGGAAATGGAGAGGGAGAGGACTGTAAAATAGGATAATCTGACAATTTGTTTCAGAAATAGAATCCCAAATCATGTTTCCCATCCTAGTAACAAAAAAAAAAA
>SJYT01029547.1:0-22763 GCA_006410635.1 Cephalophus harveyi
GGGAGTGTGTCAGTGATGACAAGGAAGCAAAGATAGTCAAGAAAGGGCTCAAAATTAGATGACACTGTGGGTGGCTCTACTTTATAATATAATGGGGAAAATCTGGAGACAGTGTAAGTGCCACACCTGGAAGTTATCACAGCTGGGTCAAGAAAGCTGGGGGAATTTTAGAAAAATGCTGGGTTGTAAATTGATGGATATTCCTGTGCTTTTAATTCCTGCACTTATCACATTTGAATAGTCTTGGTTTTCATTGATGAGAAAAGAAAACAAAAACCAGAAAAACTTCAGATACAGAAATGCAGATTCTGGAAGAAAGATAGGAGCAGAAATATGGGCTAGACATAAAGAGCTTTTCCTGCTACAGTGCCCACCTAGAAGGAACTCTTTTTTCCTAGAAAAGTCCTAGAATGGACTTTTCATTCTTAACAGCACAAGATGATAGCTATTATACCCTATTGCTTCTCTGTATTTTAATCCTGACACAAATGCAGCCTTAACAGGTTTAACATATTTCATATGCCCTAATTGTTTTTGCTCTTGCCAACCATTTTTGTCTTTTAAAGGACAAATTAGTTGATTGATTTATTGTCATATTTATTACTAGATGCAGAGTGGATCAACATGCAAAATAGATTGAATCTAATCTCAAAGAGAATGTATTCTATAAGAAATGTCAGACAAATTCATAGATATGGTATGCATACCTAATTGCAATAAATTAAATAATTTTGTATAGAGTTAGTCAACACAGTGTTCTTTAGTTGTAGTTTTAGGTCAGAATTCAATGCATTCAGTCTATGTGTAATTATGAATGTCTTCTCAGCCATGTTTGTCCTAAGCACTGGGAATAAAGTCAGAAGATTCATATTGCTAGAGAGAGACAGTTCATTCACAAAAATTAAAGGTAATTTCATTGAGGGTTAGGTAACATGCAATGTACAAAGACAGACTAACTAAATGGAGAGTCATTATGTACAAATGGTCACTTTAGTTTTGGTCATTGATAAAATCATTCAGAACTATTCAAAGACAAGAGGAATGATGAGATATAGGGAAGTTGGGGGCTGAGGAAAATGATCATGGTAAAAACAGAGTAATGAAAACCTAAATTTAAGTCAGAAAAGAACAGACTGATAAGAAAAATTACTAAAAGCCTCCATGTATCAAGCAACTACTGTGTCAAGACATTTACATATATCATTAGCTAATTACTCAGTAGTTTTGCACAGTGATGTTATCTGTGCTTTATGAACTGGGATATTGAGAAGTAAAATAAAAATGATAAAATGCCATTGAACTAAGATTACCCACAACGGTGACAAAATCTGAACACAAGTCTGTCTAACTTGAAATATCTTTACTTACTCAGTGGTTCTTAACCCTGAATGAACAGAGAAATCACTTGGGGGTAGCCTGACTTGACCTTGAAAGATTCAGAATTAATTGGTCTGTGTTAGTTGTAGGCATATGCATTATCTCCCAGGTGTTCTAATATGGAGCAGGGAGGTGGTCCATTACCCTGCATCTTGCTTCAAATAGAAAAATGAATAGGGATTGAGCCGCCTCTGGTAGGCATGCTGTGTGTGTCATCTCCTTTAGTTCTCAAGTCAATTCTACAGAGTATTATTAAGTTCATTTTTAAAAGGAGGAAGATAATTAGATTCAGAAAATTTAAACATAATGGTAGTAAATGGGGAGCCTGATTTCTGACTGTCTACTTATATAAACGTCATATTCACAAGCCTATTGATATTAATCATTGTTAATGACCATTATAAATATTCTAAAATTCGTAGAAGGACTCCATGAACCTCACAAAGCACAGCTATGGCCTTACTAGTCCCAATCAGTATGACCACGGCATCCTACTTATTATGAGAGAATTAAAGGATACATTCCCTGGTGGCTCAGCTAGTAAAGAATCTGCCTGCAATGTTGGAGACCTGGGTTCGATCCCTGGGTTGGGAAGATCCCCTGGAGAAGAGATAGGCTACCCACTCCAGTACTCTTGCCTGGAGAATTCAGAGTTAGATATGACTGCAAGGAGATCCAACCAGCCCATTCTGAAGGAGATCAACCCTGGGATTTCTTTGGAAGGAATGACGCTAACGCTGAAACTCCAGTACTTTGGCCACCTAGTCCCTTTGACTGCAAGGAGATCCAACCAGTCCATCCTGAAGGAGATCAGCCCTGGGATTTCTTTGGAAGGAATGATGCTAAAGCTGAAACTCCAGTCCTTTGGCCACCTCATGCGAAGAGTTGACTCATTGGAAAAGACTCTGATGCTGGGAGGGATTGGGGGCAGGAGGAGAAGGGGACGACCGAGGATGAGATGGCTGGATGGCATCACGGACTCGATGGACGTGAGTCTGAGTGAACTCCGGGAAATGGTGATGAACAGGGAGGCCTGGCGTGCTGCGAGTCATGGAGTCGCAAAGAGTCAGACACGACTGAGCGACTGAACTGAACTGACACAGTACTTGGCCTTTCCTGATAGTTCAGTTGGTAAAGAATCCACCTGCAATGCACGAGACCCTGGCTCAATTCCTGGGTCAGGAAGATCCTCTGGAGAAAGGATAGGTTACCCACTCCAGTATTCTTGGGCTTCCCTTGTGGCTCACCTGGTAAAGAACCCACCTGCAATGCAGGAGACCTGGGTCTGATCCCTGGGTTGGGAAGATCCCCTGCAAAAGGAAAAGGCCACCACTCCAGTATTCTGACCTGGAGAATTCCATTGACTGTATAGTCCCTTGGGGTGGCAAAGGGAACACGACTGAGCAACTTTCGCTTTCACACAGTATCTTGATTTTCCACTTTACAAGGTTACACTGACAACTGTGGGGGTGACATGGGACTAAGAAGTATCTGAGGACTCCTTTTGAAGACTGCATGATAGAGTGGAAAAAAGTTGGAATTTGGAGCCAGAGGGAACAGAGTCTGAATTTTAACTCTGCTAGATAGATAACTAGCTTTGTGATCTTGAGCAAGTCACATACTTTCTCTGTTTCCTCATCTTTAAAGAAGACTAGTGATATCATTTAAGTTAGGGCTGTATTACGTGTGTGCGTGCATGCTCAGTGGCTTCAGTTTTGTCCAACTCTTTGTGACCCCATGGACTGTAGCCTTCTGGGTTCCTCTGTTCATTGGATTTTCTGGCAAGAATACTGGAGTGGGTTGCATTTCCTCCTCCAGGGGATCTTCCTGGCCCAGCGTTCAAACCTGCTTCTCTTAAAACTCCTGCATTGGCAGGCAAGTTCTTTACCACTAGCGCCACCTGGGAAGTCCTTTCATGTGTATATTATATGTGTGAGTATAGTACATGTTATCCAGTTAATGGGAACTACCCTTACGAATGGGCTTCCCTGGTGGCTCAGAGGTTAAAGCGTCTGCCTGGAATGCAGGAGACCCGGGTTTGATCCCTGAGTCAGGAAGATCCCCTGGAGAAGGAAATGGCAACCCACTCCAGTACTCTTGCCTGGAAAATCCCATGGAGGGAGGAGCCTGATGGGCTACAGTCCATGGGGTCGCAAAGAGTCGGACACGACTGAGCGACTTCACTCACTCACTCACTCACTCACTCACCCTTACAAATAGAACTACCTAACCTATTTGTCAACAAAGTAAATAGATGGAACCATCATAAAATGTAAATTTTATTTTGTTCTCAAGGTTTTTACCACAAGATAAAATGTTCCAAAAGCGTGGTCTTGGGCCCCAGGAAACAACTAGGCTATCTCAGAAGTCTGAAGCTGGTAGTCTCTGTGGTCTCAAATGCTTTCTTCAGGAATCTAAGTAACCAATATGCCTCTGAGCCTTGCTTGGCACAACACTATAACTAATGTCTCCCAGATGAGGACTTCGGCACCCTGCAGTGATTTGCACTTGAACTTTTATCACAGGATGCCTCCAGGAAAAGGGTAAAAGGGAGAAGAGGGCAGAACATGAGCAGCAAAGGGGCAAAAAGATCATTACCATTAACATAAAGAGGGACTGGAAAGAAAATATGTAATTCCAACATTTTGATCTAATCCACTGAAAGAAATGTGTAATATAGGATTTAGTGTGTGGTATTTAATTCCTCAGTGGCTCAGGGGTAAAGAATCTGCCTGCAATGCCTCAGAAGCAGGTTTGATCCCTTGGTTGGGAAGATCCCTTGGAGAAAGAAATGGCTATGCAGTCCTATATTCTTCCCTGGGGAATCCCATGGACAGAGGAGCCTGACGGGCTACAGTCCATGGGGTTGCAAAGAGTGGGAGACGACTCAGTGACTAAACAATCACAGCATGTTATAGGTAAGCTTGAGTATCAACTGTTCAACCAACAGTACCCAGCCTAAGCACTGATATCTAAAAGTTTTAGTCTCGTATATACAAAATGGATATAATTACAATTTTTCCTTGGCAAAAAGAAATGGTTTAATTCTTTAATTGTTAAACAATTATGTTAGTCTTTTATTGCCTGTTTTTTACATTTTCAAAAATATACATAGGTCCTTATAAAGAGAGGAGATTTGTGGAATTAATACAGATAACTTCCCTTCCCATGAGCCCCAAGTATACTGGAAATGATGTCATTTGTCTTAGGGGCTTTGAATTCTGTTGAAAGCAGGCCTTATCATGTTTACAGATAAAAGAAACTTTAAGAGCTTATTTTGGTCCTGTAGCCAGAAAGACAAGGAATTGTGCTTTCCATCTTACCTATCTCTGAAACTTCCTCCTAAAACTTTTTTGACCTAAAAGTATTGGTTCTGACATAATTTAATTAAGCGTGTGTGAAACTGCAGTGTTCCAGAGTCTGAAATTGATATAATTAAAGTGAAATGCAAAGTGTGGACCCTCTGATGCCATTTTATAATGTCACATTCCATCACTCCTGTTTAATATCAAATCACAAGAGATATTTTTCATCTGTTAATTGCATTTTACATGCCCTTCACATCACTGGCCTCAAAGCAATTAAATTTGAGGGAAAAAATTACTGAAGCAATGAGTAATGTCCAAACTAATCAAGTTCAGTAAAGTTGCCTTCTCTGAGTGATGTCTCTAACAGATGAGTTACCATAGTTTCATTCTACTATAGCTATTTCATTCTCAAAAATACATAGATTAAAAACTGAGGGATCTGAAGAAGGTTTTATTTCCCAGAGTATTTGGAAATCTAGCAAAAAGAATGAAACCTGCTGATTTATAATACTGTATTATGAAATGATTATTCTTTACATTAAGTGTAAACTATCAGCAACAGCAAATACTAAAAATGAAATTAATACTTGGTCAGTTTTCATTATACTTTATCCATGAGTCTCATGAACCACAAAGCGTTCTTGGCAGTTTTACGCTTCAGATACTCTCTCCTAGACTTCATGTACATTCATGACAAATCACTTCAGTCCTATCCAACTCTTTGAACCCCTTGGACTGTGGCCTCCCAGACTCCACTGTCCATGGGATTCTCCAGGCAAGAATACTGGAGTGATTACCACCCGGCACCACTAGGGCCGCCAGGGAATATTTGACACAAAAGTCTTGAAGATCTGACTTCTAGTCAGTAGGAAACCTAATATATGATATTTTGGGATATTGGGTTAAATCAAATTAAATTACCATGTTTGTAATCAAAAGCAGTCACATTCAGGAAATTCTTATATGATAACAACCAAAGAGCTGATAGGTGTTGTATACAAGCATTTTGGTATACCTGGAAACATCATAGGGTTCATTCCTCATTAAACTGATATGAATATATGTTTTGAGACTATTATCTTATAAAGGGTTCTTCTGCTTACTCTTTTCTATCTTTTCCCATACCCACTTTCTCCTTCATCCTTTGAGTGGTTACTTTCTAATCTATTAATCCCATAGAAACTCCTCTCTCCAAAATCAATGATGATCATTCAGGAAATTGTCAAATCCAAACACTTCTACAAAGTTCATGTCATGCTATGTAATCTCAGTATTTTACAAATGTTAAATTATTTGATTCTCATAACAACCTTATGATGTGTACTACTATTGTCCTTATTTTTATGTAAATGAGAAAATTGAGGCCCAGGGAGGTTAAATGCTTTGACCAATGTCACACAGCTAGTAAGTGGCAAAGGAAAAAAAGAAAATTGTTCAGTCATGTCCGACTCTTTGCAACCCCATGGACTGCAGCTCTCCAGGCTCCTCCATCCATGGGATTCTTCAGGCAAGAATACTGGAGTGTGTTGCCATGTCCTCCTCCAAGGGATCTTCCCAACCCAGGTCTTCTGCATTGCAGGAAGATTCTTTACCCCTGAGCTACTAGGGAAGCCCAGTAAGTGACAAAGTCAGGATTCAAATCCAGAGTCTGGGTCCAAAGTCATTGCTGTTGACCCCCTCCACAGTGAGCTGGATTTGTTTATCTCTTCGCTCTCTGTCTGGAACATCATCACCTTACTTCTGGTAGGTCCTTCTCTATTGGATCTTTCTTAATCCCTCACTTCTTTAATGAACTCAACTTCTCTCTCCTTTGAAAATCCTCTGTAATAAATATAAACAGACTTACACTTATTTCCATCTGCATTTCCCTTTCATATAACCTCCTTGAACCCTCTATTTTACTATTTGCTATGGTTTTCTCTGACTCTAAATGCTGGATGTTCCAAGGTTAAAGCCTTTGAGCTTTTCTCTATACTTAACACTCATCTTCTCAGTGATTCCATTCACTTCAAGCTACAAACACCATCTGTACAGGACAACTCCTACATCTACAGCTCCAGCTTAGAATTCTGTCCTGAACTCCAGTCCTCTACATATAGAAAAACTTCACTTGGTCGTCTAGCGGGATCTCACAGTTAACATGTGCAAACAAAACTCCTAACACTTGCTCCTTTCCATAAACTCCATCTCAGTTTCCAACCAACCAGTGATAACACCATGCTTCCCATCACTCAGGGCCAAAAATGTTGGCATCAGTTTTTATATCCCCTTCTCTCTCAATCTACAATCAATCAGCCACCAAGTCTGATTGGCCCTACTTTCAAAATAGATCCAGAATGCAGCTATTGGTCTCCACTGCTATTCAAGACCAAAAATTTCCCTTGAACCATAACCATTTCTCACCTGAATTAGGCTCCTAACAGCTTCTGTTCTTGCCCCTTTAGTTATTTTTTCCCAATGGAAGACTAAGTGATACTATAAGAATATAAGTCAGATCATATCAGTCCTCCACTAAAATCTTTCCAGCAGGTTCTTATCTCACTTTTAGTGAATGTCCAAGTCACTTTCACTGGCCCCTGTTCCCTCCTTGACCTCACTTCCTTCTACTCTAACTCTGCCTAAAATACTGGCTTTCTTGCCATTCTTCCAGTCCTCTGGGAATGTTTCCACTCCAGGGTCTTCACAATAGTGTTCCTGCTGCTACTTGCTGTTCTGCCTGGAACTTCTATTTCCCATATATCGTTGCTCCTTAACCTGAATCTGGTCTTTGTACAAATATTACTTTCTCAGTGAGGCCTTTCTTGGTCACACTATTTAAAATTGATAGTCCCCAATTCTAACATTCTCTATCTTGCTTTCTAGCATTACTTTTCTCCGTATCACTACCTAACAGGATATATTTTACTTATTAATTTATTTTCTATCTCTCCCCACCAGGATCTAAGTTTCATCAAAATTCACTATTCCAATCTCAGTGCCAGGCAGTGCCTATCATATAACAAATACTCTAAAATGTTGGCAGGTGGTGCTAGTGTTGTTAAGAACCTGCCTGCCAATGCAGGAGACATAAGAGACAAGGCTTCAACTCCTGGGTTGGGAAGATCCCCTAGAGGAGAAAACGACAACCCACTCCAGTATTCTTGCCTAGAGAATCCCACGGACAGAGGAGCCTGGCGGGCAATAGTCCATAGGGGCTCACAGAGTTGGACATGACTGAAGCAACTTAGCATGCATGCATACAACCCTCAGCCTGTAGCTCAGAGTAGAGAATACATCAGTCTTTGATAAACGGTATTGAATGGATCTGTTCGTTTGTGATTGAATATATTTTCTTTTTATCATATATCTAAGCTATCCTAAGATCACTCTAAAGGCAACTCCAATCCCTGGTTTTATTTCAACTCTCTATTTTCAAATTTCCAAACCTGAAAATTGCAGTACCAACAGCCTATTGTTTATATCATCCTGGATAGTATAGATCCTCCAAATTCAGTCTAAAGGTAAACACATCTCTAAACAGTCACTGCCCAAGCTCAATTAGCTTTCTACTGTTTTTATCGGTGCACAGTCAACAGTCATTTTTGTATCTACTGAATTCTATCCCTGTATCCAAATAATTATTAAACCCTGAGAATCTAGCTATATGTACAATGCTTCTCTACTTTGTCTCGTTCTTTCATTCACTCATTTCATACACCTTCATCAGACTTCAACTGTTTCTTTATCCCATCAATTCAATCAGTTATTCAGTCCTTCATCCATCTCTTCATACATCAGCAAACATTTACTGAATCCCCACTGCACTAAGTATTTGGCCTACACTGAACAAAACGTACTATCAAATGGTGTCCTTGATCAGAAAAAGTGTCACTTGGGAGGACAAATTGATGCGATACCATTTGCTTCAATCCTTTAACTGTATTATTTACCTGATAAACAAAGCCAAGTCCTGAATCTGTGCCAGTCACGGGTTTTGAATTTTCCTGAAGGTAAAGGCAAGGGACCAGTACAGTCCACTTGCCATTTGTGTGCTGGTCCCTCACCCATGGGGATATCCTCTCTGGCATTGTGTAAACATTCTCTTTCTTGCTAACAAACTGAATAGTTAGATTAACACTTCCTACTTCCTCTAGTGCCATTGTAAAAAACATCAGTTCAGTGCAACATGCCTCGGTTCCTCCTGTGACCACTCATATCGTGTACCCAAGAGGCCACTTCTGGGAAATGCGCCAAAACATCTACTTGTTGCATCTACCTCAGTTCCTCTCTGATCTTGATAAGGGATCGTATTCTATATAATTAGATTTATTTACTTGCTTCTGTTACACCTGCTCTCCCCAGAATCATATATTTACTGAGAACAGGGTCTGCGTTTTAGGAGTCTCTTTTCCAGGCAAGAGTACTGGAGTGGGTTACCATTGCCTTCTCCACTTGTACCATCAACATTGTTTAAATAGATTAGGGGGTCTGTGAATGTTAGAAGTATTAAATAGAATTGCTTACCGGTTACACTCAGTTCAAATATATCATACTGCTGTCTTGGCATTAGAAAGAGATGTATATAACATGGGCAGCAGAAATTATACATCCAAACAATAATATTTTATTTTACTCAAGGCAATAGTCCATAGGGGCTCACAGAGTTGGACATGACTGAAGCAACTTAGCATGCATGCATACAACCCTCAGCCTGTAGCTCAGAGTAGAGAATACATCAGTCTTTGATAAACGGTATTGAATGGATCTGTTCGTTTGTGATTGAATATATTTTCTTTTTATCATATATCTAAGCTATCCTAAGATCACTCTAAAGGCAACTCCAATCCCTGGTTTTATTTCAACTCTCTATTTTCAAATTTCCAAACCTGAAAATTGCAGTACCAACAGCCTATTGTTTATATCATCCTGGATAGTATAGATCCTCCAAATTCAGTCTAAAGGTAAACACATCTCTAAACAGTCACTGCCCAAGCTCAATTAGCTTTCTACTGTTTTTATCGGTGCACAGTCAACAGTCATTTTTGTATCTACTGAATTCTATCCCTGTATCCAAATAATTATTAAACCCTGAGAATCTAGCTATATGTACAATGCTTCTCTACTTTGTCTCGTTCTTTCATTCACTCATTTCATACACCTTCATCAGACTTCGACTGTTTCTTTATCCCATCAATTCAATCAGTTATTCAGTCCTTCATCCATCTCTTCATACATCAGCAAACATTTACTGAATCCCCACTGCACTAAGTATTTGGCCTACACTGAACAAAACGTACTATCAAATGGTGTCCTTGATCAGAAAAAGTGTCACTTGGGAGGACAAATTGATGCGATACCATTTGCTTCAATCCTTTAACTGTATTATTTACCTGATAAACAAAGCCAAGTCCTGAATCTGTGCCAGTCACGGGTTTTGAATTTTCCTGAAGGTAAAGGCAAGGGACCAGTACAGTCCACTTGCCATTTGTGTGCTGGTCCCTCACCCATGGGGATATCCTCTCTGGCATTGTGTAAACATTCTCTTTCTTGCTAACAAACTGAATAGTTAGATTAACACTTCCTACTTCCTCTAGTGCCATTGTAAAAAACATCAGTTCAGTGCAACATGCCTCGGTTCCTCCTGTGACCACTCATATCGTGTACCCAAAAGGCCACTTCTGGGAAATGCGCCAAAACATCTACTTGTTGCATCTACCTCAGTTCCTCTCTGATCTTGATAAGGGATCGTATTCTACATAATTAGATTTATTTACTTGCTTCTGTTACACCTGCTCTCCCCAGAATCATATATTTACTGAGAACAGGGTCTGCGTTTTAGGAGTCTCTTTTCCAGGCAAGAGTACTGGAGTGGGTTACCATTGCCTTCTCCACTTGTACCATCAACATTGTTTAAATAGATTAGGGGGTCTGTGAATGTTAGAAGTATTAAATAGAATTGCTTACCGGTTACACTCAGTTCAAATATATCATACTGCTGTCTTGGCATTAGAAAGAGATGTATATAACATGGGCAGCAGAAATTATACATCCAAACAATAATATTTTATTTTACTCAAGGATGATTTAAGAGGTTATTCTTTGATTCAGCCAATGGGAAAGAAATTCCCCTGATATTTAAGGGTTAAGATTATAACGCCAGCTCCCTCTGTTGGTCATTTTAGAAATGACATGGCATTTGAAATTATTTTGAGCAGCCATAGACTCCCCAAAAGTAAAATATTAAACTGGAATAATCCAATAAACATACACTTGAAATTTTATTTATCCAAGGCTGCCATTCTGAATATGTAGAAAAGAAATAAAAAAGACCATAGTAAGCGGCAATTTCATCCCATGTCTTCTTTCCAGTTGATTATTATGATCAACAAATATATACTGTGTTCAGGAGATCAGTAATGAAGGAGTCGAACATATGATTTCAGGCTCTTTGAAGATAGTGGTTATCAAGTTTTAATCTGCATAAGGAATATCTGGATGAGTGGCTTGAAAGCTTTGCTGTGCTTCAGAAATCTCCTGGAGGGCTTGATACAACATGAGTTGTTGGGTCTGGCCCACAGCATTTATGATTCTATACGTCTGCCTTGGAACTAAGAATTTGCATTTATCATATTCCCAGAACCACTTCTCTGGATCAGGCTACCAACTGTGATCTGCAAGACAGCAGCAGCAGCATCACCTGGGAGATGTGAGCGACAAAGGATTTCAGGCCCACCCCAGACCTTCTTTCCCAAAGAAATCCTGAGTGATCTGTATATACATTTGAATTTGAGAAGCATTGGCTTAGAGTAGGGGTGGCAAACTTTTTCAGTAAAGGGCTGGATAGGAAACATTTTAAGCTGTCTGGGCTGTAGAATTTCTAGCACAGCTACTCAGCTCAGCTCCTTAGCACAAAAGCAGCCACCGACTATAAATGGCTTTGTGTCAATAAAACTTCACTTCCAAACACAGGCAGTGGGCTGGATTTGGTTCAATGGCTGTAGTTCACTGACCTCTAGCTAGTACATGTGTGCATCGTTATGCTTTTTTTTGTTTTTGTTTTTTTAAGTAGTTTTACCTCTCACAGTCTCTGTTTCTGTGGTTCTAGGGTTGGACCTGCTATTTGTATTTTTAACAAGCACCTGGGGAAATTTTGATTTATGTTGTCAGCACCCCACACTTTGAAAAAAGTGTGCTGCCATCATTTTCTCTTGTTTATTAGATATACATTGTTTTCTTATAAATATCTCACAGCAAGAAAAATTTAAAGTTCTGATCCATTATTCCTTTCGGCAACACCTTCTACATTCTTCCAAATGCTTCCCACATGGAGGTGGACTTGTTTCAGTTCAGCTCAGTCGTGTCCGACTCTTTGCGACCCCATGAATCGCAGCACACCAGGCCTCCCTGTCCATCACCAACTCCCAAAGTTCACCCAAACTCATGTCCATCGAGTCGGTGATGCCATCCAGCCATCTCATCCCCTGTCGTCCCCTTCTCCTCCTGCCCCCAATCCCTCCCAGCACCAGGGTCTTTTCCAACGAGTCAACTCTTGTTTGTTTAGTCTAAACTCATTTGCCACCCCATGGACTGTAGCCTGCCAGGATCCCCTGTCCATGAGATTTCCCAGGTAAGAATACTGGAGTGGGTTGCGATTCTCTTCTCCAGGGGATCTTCCTGACCCAGGGATCAAACACACATCTCCTGCACTGCAGACAGATTCTTTACCGCTGAGCCACCAGGGAAGCCCCTGGACTGGTATTAACCGTGTGCATTTTTCTCCAACAGAGCAAACTGAACTCCCGGAAGAATTACCACTGCATATATTTGTCCATCAGGAGTGAGGACAGACTGGAGGCACATTTAAGCAGAAAACTCATTACAGAAGGAAATTAGAAGCCATGAGAAGGGAGCATTCTTCTCCTTTATCGCTTCTCTAAATTTTTCAAGCCAACACTCAACTGCTCTAGCTAAACTCTTCAGGGAATAGTTTTATGATTAAAGCCAAAAAGAGAGAGAGAACAACAGAGAAAAGGAGGGAAAACAAAGCCAGCTGTGAAATGGACTTTGTGCTTATTCTCTAAATGGCTAGCTCTTTCTTTCATAAAAGTAGACTTGAATTTATTTTTTCATCCCAATTATCCCATCCCTTCTCATCAACTCTCCTTTCTCCAAAAGACACTAACTCTAAACTCTGTGACCTTTTCTGCTGCCATTCTTATTTTGCTTAAGAGTTCTAGGAAGCAATACAAGAAAAAACTTAATTGCTAATGAACAAAGATGCACATTATAAACATTATGTTTTTAACATTTTCTTCAAAGATGTGTTTTTCTCAAAGTATATAAAAAGAGGTTTAGAGTTTTCTTAGCCATTTTTTTCCAGTTGTCTTAAAGTATAGCTTTAAATTTTCAGGCTCTTGGGGGCTATTTTCAGTTCAGTTGCTCAGTTGTGTCCAACTCTTTGAGACCCTAAGGACTGCAGCATGCCACGTTTCCCTATCCATCACCAGCTCCCAGAGCTTGCTCAAACTCATGTCCATTGAATCAGTGATGCCATCCAACCATCTCATCCTCTGTTGTCTGCTTCTCCTCCTGCCTTTAGTCTTTCCCAGGGTCTTCTCCAATGAGTCAGTTCTTCGCATCAAGTGGCCAAAGTATTGAAGCTTCAGCATCAGTCCTTCCAATGATATTCAGGGTTGATTTCCTTTAGGATTGACTGGTTTGATCTCCTTTCTGTCCAAGAGGCTCTCAAGAGTCTTCTTGAACACCACAGTTCAAAAGCTATTTTATGTAATTTTTTCCCTAATGATTAAAGCAATACTATTCATTGATAAAATTTTTTAAATACAGATAAGTGATGAAAGAAATCACACATACGGGACTTTCCTGGTGGTCCAGTGGTTAAGACTCTGCACTCCCAAAGCAAGGGGCCTGGGCTGGACCCCTGGTCAGGGAACTAGATTCCATATGCCAAAGAGAAGATCACACAGGCAGCAATGAAGATCCCCTGTGATGCACTGGCACAGCCAAAAAAAAAAAAAAATTAATTAATTAAAAAGAAGAAATTGTGCACAACACCTCTACTTAAAGATGGTCTCTACTAACTTAAAAAAAATAATTTGAGATAAAATTCACATAAGACTAAATATTGCTTAAAAATTGTATTGAAATTTGATGTACTTTATGTTACAGGTGTACACAAGAGTGATTTACAATTTTTGAAAGTTATACTCCAGTTACAGTTACTATATAATTATCCCCATTCCCCACCCCCTAACAACCACCAATCAGTGTTCTGTCTCTATGGGTTTATCTATTCCAGATGCTTCATACAAATGGAATCATATTTATGTGACCCTGTGTGTCTGGCTTCTTTCACTTAGTATATTTTTAAAATTCATACACGTTACCCTGTATGACTAATTAATTCCTTTTTCTGACTGAATAATATTCTATAGTAGGGATATACCACATCTATTCATTCATTCATCCACGGATTGGATGTTTCCATCTTTGGTACTGTGAAATAATGCTGCAATGAATTGTGTACACAAACTTGTTTGAGTAACTGTTTTCAGTTCTTTTGGATGTATATTGAACAGTGAATTTGCTATGTCATATGGTAATTCCATGTTTGACGTTTTGAGGCACCACCAACTGTATTCTTGCCAGGGAAATCCCATGGATGGAGGAGCCTGGTGGACTACAGTCCATGGGATCTCAAAGCCTGTTTAGTACAGTTCTCCATGGTTCTACATGAGGAAGCTGTAGCTCAGTCTGGTGATAGAGGTTAACAGAAGTCACAGTGAGTCAGGGGCAGATCCAAGATACCACCATACTTCTAATAGGCTAATGTGGTTTGTATAGCAAAGGAAACAGTGAATGAGCTTCAAGACTATATACTCCGTCTATAGATCTCAGAGGCTAAAAATGTCTGCCACAATCCAGTCATTAGAACAAGTAATAGGGAAAATTATGGACCATTTCAGCTGTGCTCAATGGTTTATCTTGCCACACACAGCCCCAAGTGGAGGCTATGCAGAAATTTCAAGTCCTTCAGGACAAGTGCTTCTTCTAAATATTTTTTCCACTTATATTAACACAGGAAGTAAAGTAGTGTGTTGTGGTAAAGAGCTTAATCCCAGATTCAGAGATTCTGAGCCTGACTGACTCAGTCTTTTGCTAGCGAGATACACTTTAAAGCAATCATTTCAGCTGTAAAATGGAGATAATACTAGTCATTGTATCCACAATTAATAGGATAGTTATGCAAATTTTAAAAAGTAATGCCCATAAAATGCTTAATTAGCGATTAGCATATGATGATAGTGAAGACAAATGACTAAAAGGGCTCTTTAATATATTTTAAAAATTGCAGAATGTATGCAGTATACAGTTCAGTCACCTAATCTTATTGGTAGGGGAAAATTGACTGTTTCCAATTTGGCAACATGTTTTTATTTTGTTTAGACTCCTTATAAATGGAGCATTTTAAAAGACACACGTGACTTGGGTTTTTTCTTCAACATAATGTCGGTTTCTTTAGCAACTCTGGACATGGAATAATATTCTCATTATAAAATTACTCAAGACATTACATGGGAACAAAAATATTTTGAGAATCTACAGTGCATGTTTGAAGATGGAAAAAACCTTTGATAAGTTTATTAAATAGTTGATAAAGTTTATATATGTCATTTTAAGTGTAATTTGGAAATACATTTTAATAAAATGACAAGAAATTACAGACTCCAGAATTAGAGAATTATGAAAAATATTATCTTTACATTTACATAAGAAGAGTAAATTATATCAACACATTGTAAAAGATATAAAATTCTTGCTAATGATTGGAAATACTAACATTGACTAAGGTAATATAAAATGCATAATATGCTACTACAAAGAAGGTGCTTAGTGCTGTCAATGTAAGAATATTTGAGATTGGTCACTGCTTGGGTTAAATGGAAATGCCCAGAAATCTTACCATTTATTATAAAAAGAAGTAACCAAAGCGTATGCAGCTAAAAACAGCAGAACTGCATCATTACAGAGTTGTATGAGACAGCTAATTAATTTGAAAAATTATATTGTTTTTGTAGATTTTGTGATGTTTTAAGTGTATCTCAGATTTTTTAACATGTAATTTGTTGTGTTTTTCTCCTCAATTGAAATATTCATTCTCGTAGCTAATTCTATATTTGTAATTTCTATTATCTTTCATCAGGAAGAATTTCTGAATTGTATAATTTTCAAGCCCACAAAAGCCAGATCTGTCCCTAGGTAGAAGAGATGTGAAGGTTCAAGGAAGGAAACTGAGGGGCCTGGATTCTGGAGGGAGTCTCAGGTATCAGCTGAGTCTTCACAGTTGCCAATGCAACTTCCTTGGCCGTTAAGTCAGTGAAGTGCTGTATGCTTTTCACAAGCTCCCCACTTTTTCTTCCATATTTGCTAACAACAGTTACAACAGTAACAACAGTTACTGCTATTACATCAATAACTGTTTGCTAGACACTGAATCGTGTACTAAGTCACCTCAACCACATCTGACTCTTTGCAACCCCATGAACTGTAGCTCGCCAGTCTCCTCTGTCCGTGGGGTTTCCCAAGCAAGAATACTGGAGTGGGTTGCCATTTTCTACTCCGGGAGATCTTCCCCACACAGGGATCAAACCCTCATCTCTTACCTCTCCTGGATTGGCAGCAGGTTCTTTACCACTAGCGCCACCTGGGAAGCCAAATTGTGTGTGGGAGGTGG
The DNA here is from genome assembly GCA_006410635.1 of Cephalophus harveyi. Classification (NCBI taxonomy): domain Eukaryota; kingdom Metazoa; phylum Chordata; class Mammalia; order Artiodactyla; family Bovidae; genus Cephalophus; species Cephalophus harveyi. Next base: position 16,420 of record SJYT01029547.1, read on the forward strand.
AATAAGAGTAAAAGGTAAGTATAAAGATCAGTGCCAAAGAGAGTGTTTAGTGGAATGTAAGAGGAATTGGCCTCTTGAATGTTTGAAAGAGCCTGGGTAAGGCAGATGGGACAATAAGAAATAGGCAGTGATAGACGGAATATTTCCTGCCATGTCAGTAAACAAAGATGTCATAGTCATCAGCAACTGTGGCCACAGCCTATGGTGAACTGGTGAGCCCTGCGAGAACTTAGGAAGGAAAGAAGACCTACCATCTAGCAACCATCACTTCATGGCAAATAGATGGGGAAACAATGGAAACAGTGACAGCCTCTGTTTTCTTGGGCTCCAAAATCACTGTGGACAGTGACTGCAGCCATGAAATTAAAAGATGTTTGCTCCTTGGAAGAAAAGCTGTGACAAACCTAGACAGTGTATTAAAAAGCAGAAACATTACTTTACTGCCAAAGGTCCATATAATTAAAGCTATGGTTTTTCCAGTAGTCATGTACTGATGTGAGATTTGGACCATAAAGAAGGCTAGGCACCAAAGAACTGGTGCTTTTGAACTGTGGTGTTAGAGAAGACTCTTGAGAGTCTCTTGGACCGCAAGGAGATCAAACCAGTCAATCCTAAAGAAAATCAACCCTGAATATTCATTGGAAGGACTGATGCTGAAGCTGAAGCTCCAATACTTTGGCCACCTGATGTGAAGAACTGATTCACTGGAAAAAACCCTGATGCTGGGAAAGAAGGCAGAAGAAGGGGACGATAGAGGACGAGATGGTTGGATGGCATCACTGGCATGAGTTTGAGCAAACTCCAGGAGATGGTGAAGGACAGGGAAGCCTGATGTGCTGCAGTCCACGGGATTGAAAAGAGTTGGACATGGCTGAGCGACTGAACAACAACAAATAGGGATCAGGCTGAAGCCTCTCCCTATGCTGAGCCTTGAAGGAACTCAGTATATGAAAAGGCAGGATACTGGCCCCAGATAGCTGATGCGCATGTCAAAGAAATGATATCAGCAAGCCCAGACTCTTGTATCTTCTCATGCATAAAAAAGCACTAAAATCCTTAACTTAGCATATCTGGTTTTCTTTTCCTTTTTAATTTATTTGGCTGTGCCAGGTCTTTAGTTATAGCATGCGAAACTCTTAGTTGTGCCATTGGGATCTAGTTCCTGACCAGGGATGGAACCTGAACCCCGTGCACTGGGAGCACGGAGTCTCAGCCACTGGACCACCAGGGCATTCCCTGACTTTCTGTAACTAACAACAGTCTTTTGGAGTTCAGATTGTCTGCCCTTTGTTGCAAAACTCCTATACAGCCTGCCTCTCATCCTCTCCTCCCTGAGCAGTTTTCTGCGGGTTACTTGAGAGGGGGCCTCTCAGCCTTGAAGTCCCCTCAATTTCCACCAAATAAAACAGGACTCTCAACTTTTAGGCTGTGAATAATTCTTTAGTCAACTGCAGTAATGGATCTAAGATAGACCAGTGAAGACTACTGAATTTCTATATAGGTTGGTTATCTTGGAAAAGTGAAGATAGGAGACATGTAAACTCAGTTTGCGTAGCTAGATCTATCTTTGATTTAAGCAGTTACGTTGTTGGGAATGGTTTTCAGCCTGGAGGCAGCTGGTGAAAACTCTGTGGGGTAAGAGGAGGGGTAAAGTACCTCCTTGCCCATGTCATCCCAGGGAGCCTGCCCTGACCTCTGGCTGCAAAATACTAGCTATATGTTATCTTTGCTGCTGAAATTACTTATCTTGTTTTGTTTTGTTAACCCCTTAAAATAGGCCACCAAAAATGTAAGACCTCTAAAATGTGTATGAACAAAGAAGTTTGAGAACCACAAAACTATAAAGTAATTCTTTTGCCTTCAAATGTAAGATTTCACTTTCTTCGGAGCAATTAACTACAAAGATGCCTTCAGTTCATGCAAAGTTCTCTGTTCCTTAGTAAATGATGGACTTTACAAAATAGTTCAACACAAATTCATTTGTTATACACTTGTGGACCCAGACATGGTGCCTGCAACCAAGCGTACAAAGAACAAGATGCAGTTAATTGAGCTTTTTCTACCGGACCTCATTAAGCAGGACCCAAATAAGTAATAATGTGGCAATAAACATTCAGAGCTTTAGGAAACACAAGGCTAACAGGAATGTTACTGTGTTGAGTCTGTTCTGGAAAATGACTGGAAGAAAAAGGGCTTTTGTTTTTTATGGAAGCAGAATCACTGCCTAAGAGAAAAGGAACAGGAAGGAAATTATTCCATGGTGAGAATGAAGGTTAATTGCTTATTTCTCCCTCTGGGAAGTCTTTGTAAAGCAAGTAATTTTTTTATCTTCAGGGGCCTGACATATTTTAATTAATTTATACTAATGTCCTAGTGTTTTAATGTATTTTTCTTCTGCTAGAAAAAAAAATACGCTTTATAAGTGGCTTGAGGCCATAGAAGGAAAAAAACTGGGGAGGGCGTCAAGAATGTTGGGCTAGTAAGAAACTAACTTGTCTTTCCTCATGATTTTGATGAAAATCAGCTAAGATTGCATCTTCTTACTTCTATTCCATTAAAAAAAATTTTCTGTTCCATTAATTTTAAAAAAATAAACCACCTTATACTTTTATTGATTTAGACAAAATCCTCCAAAGTTATTTTTGAAACCTGATTAAGGTTTAATTTAAGCTCCTACTTTTAAGAAACGAGCATTTTTTTTTTTTTTTTTTGCTGAGTTTCAGTGAGAGTTTAGCAATCTCCTTGATATTTGTAAATCTCATCGAGATTATCACAGTAGGAGACGAACCATGCCTTGGTTTGCATATCATTTTCTCTGCAGCTAATAACCGGCACAGTGAAGAGCTAATCATCTCGGCAGGGCTGTACCTGCTGTTCTAAGCTTGGGAAGAAGATAATTGCAGCTTAAAGTATCAGAGGGAAGACGGAAAGAAATGTCATATTATTCCCTTTGTAGTGAACAGAGACAGTGGCAGGAAAGAATTAGAGAACTGTGGTTTCTGAATTATTTATCTGGTGTCACAATGTCACAGGACTTTTTAGTGAAGTTTTTGGTCATTACTTAACAAGAGTGTTTAAGATGCATAGTCTCAAGACTCGCCTAATAAAATTCAAGCCACTAACTTCCCTTTTAAGAATGGAAAATAAAGAGATTGTCACTGCAAACGTCGCATGGCTTGGAAAGTACAGCCAAGCAAAGAAGACACAGAAGAAAAGAGCCGGGCATTTCCACAGAAGTGGGGGCTCAGTTCCATATGGCGTGGCGTGGTGCAGAGCAGATGGCCCGGGCAGCGTGCTGGAAGAGATGATGGGGCCAGCAGGCAGCTCGTGAAGCCTGCCATATGAAAAGGGTTTCAATCAGTTAAGGCAAGGAAAAGTGACGATTTTTATGTTTATGATCCTTCGCTTTATGCTTTTCTAGGAGTGAAATACAATGGCAGGAGGACAGATGTGAGGATAAGGTAGGATAGTCTCCTGATAGGTGGACTGGTGCCAGACGCCCAGGAAAACAGCTCTGGGTGCTAAGCCAGAATCTTGAATGTCTCCCGAATAACAGCTCACTTTTGTGTGGTGCTTTTTATGCCAGGCTTTTAAAATGTCACAACCTTACTAGGTAGGTTTGCATTTTGTTCCTAATTTAAATTGAGGAAATGGGGCCCTCAAAGAGATAAATTGATAATTCATCCTCAGTGAGTGGTGGAGCTGTTTCTGACTTTAGGCTCCTTCCCTGAGGCAAAGAGCCAAATAATTGAAAAAGACTCTGATCCTGGGAAAACTGAAGGCGAAAGGAGAAGAGGCCGAGGATGAGACTGTTGGATGGCATCAGCGACACAATGGACATGAATTTGAGCAAACTGCAAGAGGTAATGGAGCAGAGAGGAGCCTGGGCTGCTGCAGTCCGTAGGGCTGAAAAGAGTCGGACACTACTGAGCAACTGAGCAACCACAACATCTCTGGAAGATGTGTACTTGGTTAAAAGAAGGTCTTCTCTATCATACATATAGAGGGAAGGACAGACATCATTCCTTCATTCATTCAACACTTACATCTGCAATGCGCCAGGTACCATCAACACTTCGTGGATGTTGGAGGTGTGAGGACTCACATGTATTTATAATCCAGTGATTCTCCATAAGTAGCTTTCCTCCATATAGAGAATTTGCTGTTCTGGTCCTTCTAAAGAGTGCCCATCACTTTGCCCTGCACTGCAACTTGCAATGACTGGCTTTGCCATTCTGAGGCCCCGGCTTCTCTCCTGCCTTGCCTCCCTCCCTCACCTGTACACACCTTCTGAGCCCCCCAAACAGAATTGCACCTTGCTCTCTGCTGACATGCCCAACAGCCCAACATTTGCCTTCTTAACTTTCTACTTTTCTACTTTCACTCACCTCAAAATCCTTCTTGTCCAGCTTCAATGTAAATTTCCTCTAACAAGTGTCTCTGGCTTCGCCCAGAGGCTACAACCAGAAGCACTGTCCCCTCCCTGGGAACTCCCCGGATGTCTTGACCACACCTCTGGGGTCACTGTGTCAGCACTGTGGTTATTTTGTACTGATCTTACCAACATTTCTTGATTGAGAGCTTTCGAATAAAAAGTTTTTAGTCCATCCAAATTTGTGGACCCCAGGATATAGCAATGTTGTGAATAGATGCCCTGAAAGCAATTGTCCTTGAACACAATTATCTGTATGTTAAAGATAATCCTATGATTAAAAGCTAAATTATGCCATTATAAACTGTAGCAACTCTAGATACTGATCCCCCGAAACACACACCCTTCAAGGTTTTCTTGTTGTTGCCATTGTTTCTGCTTGCTTCTTCATTTGCTTTATGAATTCATTAGGACATTTTGGTGTATTTCTTTGCTGAAATTGTCTATTTTTGTTACAATCATACTCAGAATGGTAACATGTCTATCATTGCTGCTTTAAAATCTTACACATAATTCTAACATTGTCTTCCTGGTATTTTAAAAAATAAATGATGAGAATATGAAAAAATATCTATAAGATGATCTAAATCCGCCACCCAAACAAAACTAAGAGATTTTTTAGAAAATCAGATTTTGAGAATGAATGTCATTATCCAAGACCAATCAGAGATGGATAACTTTCTTCTATAACATTATAAGAGTCCTTGAAAGGCAGTACCACAAATGGGGACATTGTCAGTCTTTTTAGTGAAATTTATCTTTATCCAGAATTGCAGTAATTTTCTTTTTATCTAAGCCTTCTCACTGTGGCTATTACTTTTATAGCCATTATCCCCTCCAAGTTCTGACCTCATCACCTCAGTCCTGTATTCTTGCAACATCTTCATAAATGGACCCTCTGATTTGGGACTCTCTCTCTACTATAAATCACCTCTGTCCAGAATCCAAAGTGATCTTTCTAAAATATTGCTCTAAAGGTGCAACAGCAGTGGTCAAGAGGCTGGGCTCTGCAGTCAAGGATACTCAGGTCTGTATCTCTGGCCACTTAGGAGCTGTGTGACTTTGGACAAATTACTTATCTTATCCAAGTGTCATTTTGTCCTGTTCCGTATTATTCAAGAAAACAACTGTACTGTCTGATAGCACTGATTTGAAAACTTCTCTTGTAAAAATTCTCAAGCAGCATGCCTGGCATAAAGTCTCAGTTACTGAATGCTGTAACTTTCATGGCATTTGTTTACTTTAGGAGGAGAAGAATAAGGAGGAGGAAGAGGAAGGGCAGGAGGAAGAGAGAGGAAGGTGAGAAGGGAGGGGCAGGGAGAAAGGGGCTGGGGAAGAAGGATAGGAAGAAAGAGAAGAAAACTTTAAAAGGTTCCTAGTAGATTGCAATATAAAATGCACACTTCTTGGCTTGGAATTTTAAAATATGAAACACTTCATAATCTAACTCATTCTATCTCTACAGCATGATTTCTTGCTCCTTCTTTCCATGGAAACTCTCTCTTCGGTCACAAAGAGACCTGCACGCCTGCCATTCTTTCTCATACCCATGAATATGTTGGTCTGCCTGACTGGAACCCTTCTGAAGCCCACCTGTTAAACTTCTACATCATTCAGGACTCAAGTATAAGCTCCTAGGTGAAGTCTCCTTATTACCCCAGATAGAACGAATTCCCCATTTTGCTCCCAAAGCCATGCTGTTCTTACTTCTGTAAGGTAAGTTTCATGTGGCATGAAAGTTAAAGTCGTGCAATCGTGTCTGACTCTTTGCAACCCCATGGACTTAGTCCATGGAATTCTCCAGGCCAGAATACTGGAATGGGTTCAGTTCAGTTCAGTTCAGTCGCTCAGTCGTGTCCGACTCTTTGCGACCCCATGAATCGCAGCACGCCAGGCCTCCCTGTTCATTACC
>SJYT01029556.1:2250-27816 GCA_006410635.1 Cephalophus harveyi
AAAGAAATAGAATAATCAAGAAATATAATCTAAAACAAAGCGGAAAAGGTCAATGAGATGAACAAGAAACAAGCAGTAAAATAAACTTAAGCCTAACTATATTAATAATCACATTAAATGGCTGAGATAATGGAATTTGGATAAAAAGCAAGACCCAAACATGTGCTGCCTACAAGAAACTTAAAAATTCAAAGAGGCAAAGAAGTTAAAAAGGATGGAAAACAGATATCATATACTAACATTAACCAAAAGAAAGCTGGATTAAGATTAATATTACCATAGATTTCAGACCAAAGAATGTTAACAGGAATTAAAAGAAACTTTATAATGATATATGGACCAGTTCATCAAGGAAACATAAATTTCTAAGTATTTATGCCCCTTATAAAGAGCTTCAAAATATATGAGATAAATCAGACAGAGCTATGAGTAAAAAGACACAAATTTCCTCTATTTTAGTCAAAGATTTCAGAATCTCTTAATAACTGATAAAACAAGTTGACAAAAAAATACTAAGAATGTAGAAGATTTGAACAATACTATCAACCAAACTAGACCTAACTGATTTTTATAAGACACTCCACACAAATAGCAGCAGAACCTACATTCTTTTCAAGCATACTTCAAAAAAGGCAAGACAGAGTATATTCTGGGTCATAAAATATATTGCAATAAATTTAAAATGACTTGAATCATAAAAAGTATATTTTCACACCACAAGGGAATTAAATCAGAAATTAAAAACAGATCTCTGGAAAATCCACAATCTTGGAAGCTAAATAATAAATTTCTAAATAACTCATGGGTCAAAGAGGAAATCAAAAGGAAAATTACAAAGTATTTTGAACTAAATGAAGTGAAAAGATTACCTATCAGAATCTGTGGGATGCCATTAAAACAGCAATTAAGGGGACAGTTATAGCACTTAAAGTAGAAAAGAAGAAAGGTTTTGGTCAATGAACCCAGCTTCTACCTTAACTAGATAAAGAAGAGAAAACTCAAAGTAAACAGAATAAAAGAAAATAATAGGGTTCAATATAGAAATCAATGAAATGGAGAACATATGCAATAGAAAAAGAAATAATGAAAGCAGTAGCTGGTTCTTTTAAAAGATCAAAAAAGTTGATAAACTTCTAGCCAGACTGAAAATGAGTAAAGAGAAGACACAAACTGCCAAAATCAGAAATGAGACAGATGGTATCACTATAGAGCGTTGACAGTAGAAGATTCATAAAGGAATATTATGGATAAGCTTATGCAAATAAACTGACAATCAGAAAAAATAAACAACTCTCTAAAAAACACAAACTACCCAAGCTCACTCATGAAGAAACAGATAACCTAAATAACCCTATATTTACCAAAGAAATTAAAACTGTACTTAAACATCTTCCCATAATGAAAACTACAGTCTCAGACAGTTTTACTGGTGGAGTCCACTAAACATTTAAGGAATCCATAATAATGTTCTACACAAACTCTAAAAATGTGAAAAGGATAGGATAATCCCCAACTCATCCCACGAAGCCATTATTACCCTGATACCAAAATCTGACAAAAACATTATAAGAAAACGACCAGTAGCCCTCAGGAACACAGTCACAGAAAATCTTTTAAAAATACTTTTTATCAAAGTGAATCTAAGAATATAGCAAAAGGCTAATACATCATGACCAAGAAGGATTTGTCCCAAGAATAAAGGGTTGGTTCACATTTGAAAAACAATATAATTCATTATTTTAACATGGTTACATAAGGAACTATAACAAACTAAAAAAGAAGAATATGATCATTTTGACAGAAGCAGAAGTATCTGAAATTCAGTATTACTTCTAATAAAAATTCTGAGCACATTAGGAGTAACAGTGAAATTTCCTTAACCAGATAAAAGACATCTACGCAAAACCTACAGTGAACATCACACACTGAATGTTTAAAAACTGAATGCTTTCCTGCTAAGACCAGAAATAAGACGGGCATGTCCACTATTACCACATCTACTCTACTTTGTGCTACAGTTTCGAGCTGGAGCAATTAGAAGGGAGGGAGGGAGGGAGGAATGGAAGGTATATACTTTGGAAAGAAAGAAATAAAATTCCACAGCATTCACGTGTCAATGTAGAAAATCTACAACAAAATCTAGAACTAATACATGATGCTGAGTAAGATTATAGGATCAATACACAAAAATCAATTGTATTCTACACATTAAGAGTGAACAATTAGAAATTAAAATATCATGTACAATAGCATCAAAAATATGAAATAGGGGTAAAATGTCAAAACATATGAAAGACCTGTATACTGAACTGCAAAACATTCCTAAAAAGCTAAAGAAGATCTAAATAAATAGGAATATATACTTTGTTCGAGGATTGGTCAACTCAATATTATTAAACTATCAACTTTCCAAATTAACCTATAATTGAATAAATCTATAGATTCAATGTAATTCCAATCCAAATGCTAGAAGGGTTTTGTTTTTGTCTTTGGTAAAAATTATAAAACTGAATTTAAAATTCCAACTGAAATGTAAAGGATATAGACTAGCTCAAACAACTTTGAAAAAGACAAAAGTAAAAGAATTAACACTACTTGATTTCAAGAATTGTGATAAAGCCAGAGTAATAAACAGCAGTGTGTTATTAGAGTAAACAGGCAAACAAATCAATGGAAAAAACAGAGAACCTACAAACACACAGACAGCTAATCTCCTCCCATCAATGGGAATCTTCGACACTTGTTCAAGAAAAGATTAACTGCTGTTGTTATGTGTTCTAAAAGTAAAGAATGATGAAATGAAGCAACATGTTAATGGAGAAAGTTCCTAAGCAGAAAAAAAAAAAATCCTTGCACATTGGGTCCCCTAATCTCTTGGTGCTTGCAAGTCACCCCAGCACAATATCCACACAGGCAATTCTGACTTTGTGTATATTTATACATATAGGATTAAGTGCTTCCTTAAGTGGCTTAATGGAGAAATCATAGGTGTTTCCTTCCACATATTGTTGTACCATGTATATACACATGTATGTGTGTATATAAATATTAAGTCTTAATTCAAATAATACAATGAAAGCCATCTTCCCTTATCTTAATTCACTGTCACAATTTCACCAAATACAAATATTTAGCTTTACATATAGGCATTTCATATATTTAGCCATTTAGGTAGAACTCATTAAGATTATAGTTACTAAAGTTGAAATTTTATAAACAACTCTAAGAAAAGATGAATCATATCAAGACTTTATATATTTTATGGGAAAATTAAGATTCCATTCAGTACAGAGAGCTGACATTTCAAAATCTTTCAGGCTCAACTGCTCACTTCCTGAAGCTCACGGCACATTAAAAGTCAAAAATACGTATTTCAGAGACAGTTATCAGTCAGTTCAGTCGCTCAGTCATGTCTGACTCTTATAGATATATTTTTAATTGAAAACTGGAACTTAACCAATAGTGATAATAATTCCTTGAATTTTTTTTTAGAATGAATTCAAAATTTAATGCTTATGAATAGGAGAAATAAGGTGAGTTCCATTACAATTCCTCTTTCTTTCCAGTTTATGAACATTGTTTATATAAACATTGGAATTTTACTAATTTCCTGGATGACAAATGGAAGGAATGTTTTCATCTGGGGCTTTCCCATTTATAGTCCCATTACCATGTTCTCTAAAAGAACCCAGTGAAATCTTGATTTCAACTGACTCCTTCAAAAAGCCTATGTATAATGTGGCTCATATTACATGAAAATGAAACTTTAGAAATTATATCATGTGTGAAACATTCATTTGCATTCTTGTCCTTTAAAGTGCTCTATAACAGCCCAAGAAAAAAGGTAAACTTGAGAACTAATGGTCTTTCACTTAAAGAAACTAAAAGCCAAGGGAGGGTCTACTATCCCCTAAAACAACATCATCCAAAAAGCAAAACATGAATGTGATGCACTAGAGATATTATTTTTAAGGGAAACATTTATAAAACAAAACAAACAAGGAAAAAAAGACTTATTAGCATATCTGAAGAGGGAAAAATTGCCCCAAGTGAAACCTTTTATAAAGTAAATTATGTACTATATATTAAGCTCAGTATAGTAAAAAGACTGGTGACTGGCTTCAAAATAATGTACACGCAAAATGTCTCAAAAAAAAAAAAAAAATTAGGCAGTAGAATCTTGCGGTATATAAAAGGAAAAGGAAACACAAACAAGTGGGATTTAGTCAAGCAACTTAAGGTTAACTCAATGTTCAAAAACAAGTCAATATAACCCATCATATCAATCTAAAAAAGAAAAACCACATCACAATATCATTTAACAAAACACTGACACCATCAGGATAAAAATTCTCATCAACCTAGGAATAGAGGGGAACTTTTCAAGCATATAAAGGACATGTGCAATTGATCTACAGAGAACATCACAGTAAATGATACAAGGTGACATACTTTCTACCTAAGAAAAGGAAAAATGCAAGGATATCTACATTCACCATTCTGGCAAAAAAAAGACATACAGACTAGAATGAAGGAATAAAACTGCCTCAAGAATGCCATACAAGAATGTCTGTAGAAAAACCTAGGGATTAAAAAAAAAAAAAAAAAAACTTCCTAGAACTAATGCAAACAAAACTGCAGCAAGAAACAAAGTCAAAACAGAAAAATCACGTTTCTATACATGAGCAATAAACAACATGAAGTTAAAAAAAAAAAGCAGTAACATTTATAAAAGCTTCCCTCCACCCTGGCCCCAGTGGCTCATGGAACTTTATTCAGAATGGAATAAGATCCTATTGGTTCTTGCTGTAGTTGAAAGGTTAGGCCCAGCTAGGCAGATTCCCTAAGAACCCAGTGCTGAAGACCAATGATTGCATTCCTACTTCTTTCAAAATTCCTGGGACCAGAGCTGGGGCCTACATCTGGAATTTCCTTTCAGAACCCAAAGGAACACTGCTTGACAACAGGGAAAAGTCTCACACCTGTCACAGTCCCTCTGCCACACATATACAGATGTATAGCCACATTGGTATTGAAAACTTTTAGATATAAATGTAACAAATCATGCCACTATGAAAGAAAGAAAAGATGTTCTTAAAAACTGGGAGACAGTATCAGAAGACTCACCATATTAAAGATATCAATTTTCACCAAAATGATCTATATTAAAATAAAAATCCAAGCAGGGCATTTTTTGTACTTACAGATAAAGTTCATTCTTAAATATTAAATGGTACAACAAAAGAACAATAACTAAAAAAAAGCTGTAAAAAGAAATTAAGTTGGAAAAACCACAGTACTGAATTTTATGACAATTATCAGTTCAGTTCAGTTCAGTCGCTCAGTCGTGTCTGACTCTTTGCGACCCCATGAATCGCAGCACGCCAGGCCTCCCTGTTCATCACCATCTCTCGGAGTTCACTCAGACTCACATCCATCGAGTCAGTGATGCCATCCAGCCATCTCATCCTCGGTCGTCCCCTTCTCCTCCTGCCCCCAATCCCTCCCAGCATCACAGTCTTTTCCAATGAGTCAACTCTTCGCATGAGGTGGCCAAAGTACTGGAGTTTCAGCTTTAGCATCATTCCTTCCAAAGAAATCCCAGGGTTGATCTCCTTCAGAATGGATTGGTTGGATCTCCTTGCAATCCAAGGGACTCTCAAGAGTCTTCTCCAACACCACACTTCAAAAGCATCAATTCTTCGGCGATCAGCCTTCTTCACAGTCCAACTCTCACATCCATACATGACCACAGGAAAAACCATAGCCTTGACTAAGAGCCCCAAAAAATAAAATCTGGCACTGTTTCCACTGTTTCCCCATCTCAGTAATCAAGAGATTGTTTGGAATCCTGTGGCAGTCCAATGGTTAGGACTCCATGCTTCCACTGCTAGGATCCTGAGTTTGATCCCTGGTCAAGGGTTCCACAAGTCACCAGTGTGGCCAAAACATGGGCAGGGCGGGGAGGGGCAAGACTCGTGAAGCAAAAACATAGGTCAATGGAATAGAAGTCCATAAACAGACCCATAAGTATGACCATTTGATCTTTGACAAAGAGTACTTGTAATTCAAATTGGAAAAAAAAAAACTTGTCTTATATAGAGACTGACTCCAAATGGACCATAGAACTAAACATAAAACATAATGTCATAAAACTTTTAGAAGAAAACACAAAAGAAAATCTTTGTGACCTGGGGTTTAAATGAAGAATTCTTAGAAATAACACAAAAGCAGGATGTGTTAAGAAAAATTAGTAACTCAAACTTGACAAAAGTTAAAAATTTTGCCGGTAAAAAAGACACTCTTAAGAAAATTAAAAGCCAAGTCTCCAGAATATATAAAGAACTTTCGAAACTCAACAATAAAAACAACAGTCAATTCCATCATAAAATAGGCAAATACTTGAATAAGTATTTATTCAAAGAAGATGCATGCAAATAGCCAAATATGAAAAGATGCTTAACAGCATGAGTCATTGTTGCTGCTGCTGCTGAGTCGCATCAGTCGTGTCTGCCTCTGTGCGACCCCAGAGACGGCAGCCCACCAGGCTCCCCCATCCCTGGGATTCTCCAGGCAAGAACACTGGAGTGGGTTGCCATTTCCTTCTCCAATGCATGAAAGTCAAAAGTGAAAGTGAAGTCGCTCAGTCGTGTCTGACTCTTAGCAACCCCATGGACTGCAGCCTACCAGGGTTCTCCGCCCATGGGATTTGCCAGGCAAGAGTACTGGAGTGGGGAGCCATTGCCTTCTCCCATGAGTCATTAGGGGAATGCAAATAAAATATACAATGAGATAGAACTTCAGTCCCATTAGGATTAGTNAACCCCATGGACTGCAGCCTACCAGGGTTCTCCGCCCATGGGATTTGCCAGGCAAGAGTACTGGAGTGGGGAGCCATTGCCTTCTCCCATGAGTCATTAGGGGAATGCAAATAAAATATACAATGAGATAGAACTTCAGTCCCATTAGGATTAGTATAGTCAAAGAGGCTGGTTAAAGTATCGGCAAGAATGTAGAGAACTGCTGATAGAAATTTCAAACAGTACAAACTCTTTTGAAAAACAGTCCAGCAGTTCAGCAAAAAGTCAAACATACAGCTAACACATGAATCAGTAGTTCTACTTCTAGGTATATACCCAAGAGAAATGAAAACTAATGGGTCTACACAAAAACTTGTGCATGAGCATTCATAGTACATTATTCATAACAGCCAAACACTGAAAATAACTCAAATGCCTTTCAAAAGGTGAATGGATAAACAAAAATACAGTACATCCACATAATGGAATACAGAATAACATAATAAAAAGGAACAAACTACTGATACATGCAACAACTTAGTCTCAAATATAATATGTTAACTGAAAGAAACCAGGACCTAAAGTTTACACACTATATGATTTCATTTATATAGCACTAGCAAAAAGTAATGGTGAACATATCACTGGTTGCCAGGGGTTACAGTGGCAGGAGGTGTGGCAATAAAGGGATAGTATGAGGGAATCTATTTCAGTGATTGAACCATCTTGTATTCCGATGGCAGTGGTGGTTATATATGTGTTAAAATATATATATAGGCTGTATCCTAAACAAATAAAAAGGTCAATTTTACTGCATAGTAATTTAAACAAAAAAATTTAAGAATAATGGACAAAATTCTATGGATCCCAACAGCTGCCTATGAGAATTAAAGAAAACAAACATGGTCAAATTGAGTGTTTAAGGCCAAATATACAGGTTTACTTCCTACATGTCTGATTACATGGGAGTGCACAAAGGAGGGGTTAAGAGTGTGTGCCAATATTTATGTTATGGTTTCCCCAGAAGCAAGCCCTGAAGTAAGGACTTTAGTGCAAGCAGTTTCTTGAGGAAATAATTCCAGGAAACTGTAGTCAGGAAGAAGGAAAAAGAAGGCAGTAGTCTACATCTGTGGGCCCCTGGAGTTCAACTGTCTCACTGAGAGTCAGTGTGGGTCTTGCATTAGAGTTTATCCCATTCAAGGGGCAAGGGAACCAGAGATTTTCCCCTCAGTTTCTGTCCGTCATCAGTTGGAGGCTACTCCTCTGGAGCATGAATTCCCTAGAACTTTTGGCCTGCCACTGTGCAGGTACAGAGTACGCTTCAGGAGACCAAGAAAGTCCCTAAGCTAACAATCAGATGTACTGGCAATCAGATGTCAGGACAACTTGCATGGACATGGAAGGTGTTGATCACAGGCAGGGCATTGAGGAAAGAAGGACAGGGCAACAACAGCATTTGCTCCAGATGGGTAAACATGTATCAGTTCAGTTCAGTTGCTCAGTCGTGTCCAACTCTTTGTGGCCCCAGAGACTGCAGCACACAAGGCTTCACTGTCCATTACCAACTCCCGGAGCTTGCTCAAACTCATATCCATCAAGTCGGTGATGCCATCCAACCATCTCATCCTGTCATCCCCTTCTTCTCCTGCCTTCAATCTTTCCCAGCATCAGGGTCTTTTCCAAAGAGTCAGTTCTTTGCATCAGGTGGCCAAAGTACTGGAGCTTCAGCTTCAGCATCAGTCCTCGTAATGAATATTCAGAATGGATTTCCTTTAGGATTGACTGGTTTGATCTCCTTGCAGTCCAAGCAACACTCAAGAGTCTTCTCCAACACCACAGTTCAAAGAGTCAATTCTTTTATTGATAGCATAGCTAATAAAGCAGAAGTAGATTTTTTTTTTTTTCTGGAATTTTCTCGCTTTTTCTATGATCCAACAGAAGTTGACAATTTGATCTCTGGTTCCTCTACCTTTTCCAAATCCATCTTGAACATCTGAAAGTTCTCAGTTCACATACTGTTGAAGTCTAGCTTGGAGAATTTTGAGCATTACTTTGCTAGTGTGTGAAATGAGTGCATTTGTGCAGTACTCTGAACATTCTTTGGCATTGCCTTTCTTTGGGATTGGAATGAAAACTGACCTTTTCCAGTCCTGTGGCCACTGCTAAGTTTTCCAAATTTGCTGGCATATGAGTGCAGCATTTTAACAGCAACATCTTTTAAGATTTGAAATTAATAGAATTACTTCTGAAATAAAACCCAAGAAACTGCCTCTGGATAGGCAGAATAGGGAGGACATTTTCCTTTTTAATCTTTAAAAAAAATTTCACCATGAACATAAATATTAACTTTTCCAGGCTACTGGCACCCCACTCCAGTACCCTTGCCTGGAAAATCCCATGAACAGAGGAGCGTGGTGGGCTGCAGTTCGTGGGGTAGCTGGGGGTCGGACACAACTGAGCGACTTCCCTTTCACTTTTCACTTTCATGCATTGGAGAAGGAAATGGCAACCCACTCCAGTGTTCTTGCTTGGAGAATCCCAGGGATGGGGAGCCTGGTGGGCTGCTGTCTGTGGGGTCACGCAGAGTCGGACACGACTGAAGCAACTTAGCAGCAGCTCATCCAGTAGAGAAATGATGGCAGCGAGGACTGTGCTCATAGTGTTGGGAATGGAGGGAAATTAATAGATTTTTCTGAAGGTGTAATTAATGGAATGGATGTGGCACGTGAGGAAGAGAGGAGTACCCAGAATGTGATTTATGCTTTTGGGATCTGAACAACTGAAAGTATTGTAAATTTGGATCAATAATAGTGCCATTTTTTAATAGGGTTGTTGTGAGTATGGAAGTGCTTACAACAGTGGCTAGCCAGGTAGGAAATACTCAGTAAAGGTTACTTTAAAATGTGGCAAATTTTCATTCTTTTTATGGCTGAGTAATATTCCATTGTGTGTGTGTGTGTGTGTGTATGCATACACACCACATACATATACACACACATATATACAGACACACCACATCTTTATCCATTCATCTGTTGATGGACACTTAGTTGCATCCATATCCTGCCTATTACAAATAATACTGCTAGGAACACTGGGAATACAAGTTATCTTTTCAAATTAGTGTTTTCATTTCCTTTGGCTATATACCCATGAGTGGAACTGCTGGATCATAGAATAGTTCTATTTTTAGTTTTTTGAGGAACCTCCATATTGTTCTTCATAATGTGTGCAACAATTTACATTTCCTCCAAAGGCTATCTCCTAAAGAATTAGAACTCCTTATTAAACATAACAAAAGCCGCTGCTGCTGCTGCTGCTGCTGCCAAGTCGCTTCAGTCGTGTCCGACTCTGTGCGACCCCACAGCTAGATGGCAATTTATCAGATATACTGGAGAACAAGTTTGTAAAGAAGGCTGAACTGGATAATCTCAAGGCTTCTCACATCAGACAGAAAAGAACTGAGTCTTGATTCTGGCCTTAATTGAAGTTATGATCTTAGTGAAGTTTCCTAATTTCTCTGAACCTCAGTTTTTCTTGAACATAAAACATATTTTGTGGGTAAGATTAAAGGATATAATGCGTGTAAGTTGTTTAGCACAGTACCTGACACAGTGGATGATTAATAAACACTATGGTAGAAGCTTTAGCTTGTCACACAGCTGGTACTCAGAAATACTGGCAGTCCATATCACCTTCATTACTGCTGCTGCTGCTACTATTATATAAGGGTTCTAGTCAGTAACTGATGAATGGAACAGAAGAAACATGTCATCTGAGACTTACAGGGTGGGATGGTAGAGGGACCAGACAGGTGCCATTACTGAAGGGTAGAATCCATGTGTCCATATTTTTATAAGCAATGATGTCCAGTGTCTGGGTGTCCAGTGATGGACAGCCAGAAATGGATGGTAATTAATTAATTCAATTAATTTATTGAGCAACTACTCTGTGCCAAGCACTAAACCAGGATAAGAAAAATAAAGTCCCTGCCCTGTGGGAGTTTATGCTTTAGTGTTTCTGGTGATTTTAATGATGCATAGTTGTTACTTGAATGTAATGTAGTGCAAGAAAATATCTGAACTTGAAATATATGTGTGTGTGTGTGTGTGTGTGTATGAAAGTGAAAGTGTCAGTCCTTCAGTCGTGTCCAACTCTTTCAGACCTATGGACTGTAGCCCACCAGGCTCCCCTGTCCATAGAGTTCTCCAGGCCAGAATACTGGAGTGGGTTGCCATTTCCTTCTCCAGGGGATCGTCCCAACCCAGGGATATAACCCAGGTCTCCTGCACAGCAAGCAGATTCTTTACTGTCTGAATCACCAGGGAAACCTATATACATATGTGTGTGTATGTATATAGTAGCTGTATTTTCTGTGGGCCCAGGCAAGAGTACTAGAAATGGCTAAGTCCCTCAGACTAGTATTATATGTTTGCAGAGGAATGACACTCCAAATCACAGTGATACACGATACAGATACCACAAAATATTAAGTACAGAAACCTCACAAAACCCCTGTAATCAATTCCAAGTGCCAATTCAATCCATGTCAAAAACAACCCGAGTTTTACTGTAAATGATAGCTGACTGCAACCCTGCACAAAAACTATCATTTTTTAAAACATAGAATACAGTATAACTTGTGATTTGGAAATAAATCAAAATATACGTCTAAGTAAACTAATGAAATGATTCAGCCAGTTCAAAATTTGTTAGTTTTAGCTCTCATCGGCTTTATAAAAATATGTTTGGTATGAAATGCTAACACTGTTTTTGATAAGAACTGTCTAAACAAGATGCGTATTATTTACCAAAACATAAAAACAATGTATTAGTTTGATATGGGCAGTTGGCTAGTTTCAAATTCTATCATCTGTCAGTCACCCAGAATATTTACTACTTGCTTACTTAATGCAGCCTTTCTGAGAAAGGCACTTGCAGAATATTCACTGGCTGCTAAATATTATTGTTAGAAACAGCAAACAGAGATGGTTATCTGTTTAAGCTGTTTATCTTTGTCCCTTGAAAAAAAATTACAGCAAACAGAACAAAATGTTCTACTGCAAAAAGCTCAGTCTAAATGTATCTGGATAATAGCAAAATGAGTGTCTCCTTGGAACTTCAGAGGTAATAATCTCTGAAAAGCAGCCTGGAGGAGAAAATCTTCCTTTCGATCACTACTTTATCAAAGAATAAAATATATATAGAGAAAAAATTTCCCTTGAAAAACAACAACTAAATCAGTCATTCACAGAAGAGAGAAAGACTGAGTGCCACACCACCAGAGTGTGCCCAGACCCAAGCATCAGGACCAAAAATAGTGAAGACTGAATAACAAGGTCAGACCTACAAAGCAAACAAAAAAGGTGAAGAAGAAATGGCTAAGTGGTCTCCAATCAGATTAGCTCATGGGAAAATGCTTGGAACATAAAATAAAATAATAGCACATTTTATGTTTACATAGCACCTTGGCATTTTCAAAGCACTAGGGCTTGAGATCAAACAATCAGCAGTTCAGTGATGGGTTCGCTTATTTCAAGTCTACACTGCTCCTTTTAGGGGTCTCTCAATTCTTTAATATCTGTATTTGAACATTTATCCAACTACCTTGTATTACAACTGATTACAAAACAGGCTGTATGTCTCACTACATTATTACTAACCATAAGGCTGTTTTATTCAATTATTTCCCTAGAACTTATTACCACTGTCTCTCTCAAAGATAGGTGCTATTTAAAACTTTGTGGAATTTGACTCTTATCTTCCACAATGATCATACCTGTCCCATGAAATAGTGAAAGCAGACAGTGTACCTGTTTACAAAGGAGGAAACAGAAATACAGAAAGGTTAAATAACGTGCCCAGATTCACCCAAGTAGGCTCCACTTCAACTTCTAGGATAACAGTGTCCCTTTGTATGACAGTGTTTAGAAGACTTAGATACAGAAATTGATGCGGAAATAATTCACAGAATTTAGAATGAAACTAAGCACTCCGAATTTAGCATTATTCTATACAGAAACCATTTATCTATTACCTACTGCAGAGCGTCAGTAAAAGAATAACACGATTTGAAATCCTGAATTTTCTTTGCCTTTCCTGGTCCACTGAGAATCAAGGGAAGTTAAACCCTATAGATTTATTTTTGAAAGTAACTACCCTAGGAATATGACTTAAATCAGGATGGCATAATACTGAACCTTCACTCACTAACTGTACACCAAAAACATAGTAGGGACAGGTACAACATATGAAAAATAAAAATAACAAAAACAATACACCCAATTTCAAAAACAAGATAAATTCCAATGGCCTGTAATGAAACAAAAATGGTTAAAAAAAGAAAAAAGTAAATTTGGTTAAAAGCTCCTAATTTTAATAATGAAACTGAATTTTGGAGTTAGCATCAAGGGGAATTTTTTTGAGACTGTTTCTTAATCTGTGATTTTCCTATAGATTTCTGTCCTTCTCATCATCCTACAAACCTGACCCATTCTTGTGGACCGGTTGGGTCACATCATATCTGATGGCAGTTAAGGCAGCAGTTCCAGTAATCCAGCTGTAAGGGCTAGAGTTGTAAGACATGAGAGAAGTATAGAAATTCTATTGCCAGGCTCCACATAGCATTCATTTGACAAGCAGGGGAAACGTAGTCAGGTGATGGCTTTACTCTTCTGTTTTACCTCCCTTTTCCATTCAGTTCAAGTAAACTACAGAAATAAGTCAAATTCACAATAAGCACAGACTGAATACAAGGTAGGGCCTTGTATTCAAGTATGTAGTATGTAGTACTACATACTACAAGGGGTACAAAAGCTATCTTCAAGAGTTTACTATTTAGATAAGAAAGCAGTTGACAAGTAAAGGATGGGCCAAGATGGAGTAATGAAGAGCTAGATTTAAGCTCCTGTCAAAAACAAATTTTTTAAAAGAGAAAAGAACTGAACAAAATAAATAAATAATAAGTTTTCAAGACAATGAACATCATGTATAAAGGACAATAATCATGAAAAATGAGGTGACCCTTAGGACTTCCTCTGCTTCCCACGTTGAGTTTACAGAACAGAGAGGGATGAAGTCCAACAGATTCCCTGGGAGGAGAAGACAGAACAGATATCCAGAAAGTCCAAGAGAGCTAGAATCTGCAAATGACGAAAATGCTAAGAGAGAAAATGCCAGAGATTTGTAGAAGGTTCCCTTCAAGCATCCAATAGCGTATAGATCAGAAGCAAAAACAACAATAAACATCAGAGGGGTTAAAAAAAAAAAAAATAGAAAACAGGAAAACAATTAGATAAAAACCAATGAAATCAAAGCTAGTTCTCTGAAATGCTCAATATAATTTATAAACCTCTAGCCAGATAGTTCAGTTGGTAAAGAATCTGCTTGCAATGCAGGAGACCCCAGTTCGATTCCTCGCTCAGGAAGATCCGCTGTAGAAGGGATAGGCTACCCTCTCCAGTATTCTTGGGCTTCTCTTGTGGCTCAGCTGGTAAAGAATTAGCCTGCAATGTGGGAGACCTGGGTTCGATCCCTGGGTTGGGAAGACACCCTGGAGAAGGGAAAGGCTACCCACTCCAGTTTCTGGCCTAGAGAATTCCATGGACTGTATAGTCCCTGGGGTCGCAAAGAGTCAGACATGACTGAGCGACTTTCACTTTCAGCCAGATGGACAAAGAAAAAGACGACACAAATTATTTCTATCAGGAATTTAAAGTATATAGATCTCAAGAACATTAATACTATAATAAGGAACTATTTAAAATAACTTCATACCCATAACTCAACAGCTCATAGGACTATTTAAAATAACTTCAAACCCATAACTTAACAGTTCATAGGAAGTGAAGAAATTTTTTAAAAGACACAAAATTTGAAAGACACTCTAGAAGAAACAGATATTCTGAATAGTCCTCTCTCTCAGAATCTCTAGTTTAAAACCTTACTACAAAAAAAAATTCTTAGGCCTTATAGTTTAAAAAGTAAATTCAATTAATCAAGATAAAATATTAAAATTCTACATAAAGCTTTCTTGAAAACAGAAAAGTAATATTTCCAAATCTATCTTTTGAGTTGAGTATAACCCTGAGACCAAAACCAGACAAAGATATAATGAGAAAACTACAGATCAATATCTTTCATGAATACAGGTAAAAAATCCCCAGCAAAGTATTAGCAGACTGTTCCCAGTAATATGTAAAAAGAATAATGCACCCCATTAAGTAGAGTTTATGCTCAGAATTAAAGGCTAATTCAATACTTGAAAATCAATCAGTGTAATTCCTCAAATCAAGAGACTGAACCAACTCCTGGGCATTTATCTGGAGAAAACTCAAATTCAAATAGACACATGTACCCTAATGTTCATAGCAGCCTGAAGATAACATGCTAAATGAAATAAGCCAGACACAAAAGGACAAACATTGTATGATTCCGCTTATATGAAACACCGAGAAAGTCAAATTCACAGAGCCAGAAAGAAGAATGGTGATTACCAGGGGTAGGGAGAGGAGGGAGGAATGGGAAGTTATTGTTCAACAAGTGAAGAATTTCTCTAAGAGATGATGAAAAAGTTCTAAAGACAGATAGTAAGATAGCAATGATAGTTGCACATGTGAATATATTTAATGCCACTTAAGTGTACATTAAAAATGGTTAAAATGCTAAGTTGTATTTTATGTATATTTTACCATGATTAGATAAACTTAGTGAAAAAAGAACTGACAGGTCTCAAATAAACACTGACCCAAGCAGAAAGGACAGTGTCCACCTCGTAGATATAAATGTGAAAAATGAACACAAAGAAGTACCAGAACCTGGTATAATTAAAGAATCCAAAGATAATTCCCCACTACGTAAATCCTAAGAATTAGGCAGGTATGCTAAATCAAATACACATTCTTTTCCTCTGCTTCTTAAAATTTCCAGCTCTGGTAGTGAGGGGGGAAAAAAGAAGCTTCTACTAAGAAGAAGTAAATTAAAAGTTGAATTCGATTTATTTGTATTATAAAACTAATTTATAAAATATTTAAATTTAAAAATTTCAAAGTTACCAAATACAGTAAAATTCGACTATAAAGGAAAAATAAGTTAAATATAATCTGAAGAAAATATTAAAAAATATTAATTTTGGGGGACTTCCCTAGTGGCCCAGTGGTTAAGAATCCGCTGTGCAATGCATGGGACATACATTCAATCTCTGGTTAGGGAATTAGGATCCCACATGTCATGGAGAAACTGAGCCGAAGCACCACAAAGAGAGAGACTGTGTGCCCCAACGAAAGATCTCACATGCCGCAACTAAGACCCAATATAGCCAAATAAATAAATACTTTTTATTTCTTCATGCTGCTGCTGCTGCTAAGTCGCTTCAGTCGTGTCCGACTCTGTGCGACCCCATAGACGGCAGCCCACCAGGCTCCCCCATCTCGGGGATTCTCCAGGCAAGAACACTGGAGTGGGTTGCCATTTCCTTCTCTGTTATTTCTTCCTAGAAAGTAGATAATTTTATGGCTACATTTAGTTTTAAAACAACTTATTCTAAAAAGTACAGATCTGTGAGTATAGGATCTAAATTGACATTTTTGCAATCTATGTACAGTTGTGATTAAGCTGAAGCAAGAAGTTATATGTGAAAATTCTGGCCTGCTCTAAAAGAGGACTTAACTTTCTCATACAAACATGAGAAAGAAGCATTTAAGTCACTGCCAGCGCTACTACGTAATCATACAACTCATATTATTTATCATAGCTCTGTTTTCCAGAGACAAGTCTAACATTCTAGAACCAGAAAACTAATTCTGTTATTTAAATCAACCTGCTATCTGTACAGAAGCCAAAAGTTCTCTGATAGGAATGAAAGAGAATATGAATCAGAAGAAAAGAATAACCATTCAAGGTTAGAACAAGGGGATAGCACAAAAATACATGCACTGAAATTCAAAAATTATAAACTAAATGACTCTAGCCAACACCAAAGTGTAGGTATAGGGGTGGGGTGTGTGAGAGAGAGAGATACAGAGATAGTGGCAGAAAACACACCATGAATGTAGTGTGGGAATTCTTAATAATCCACTCAGTGGGATTATACCCTAAAATAAGCATAAGATGAGAAACAAAGAGCTCTTTTTCACGTAGCTGACCTCAATTCAGGAAAGCCCTTTAGGGGAAAAAAAATCTTTGTACTGTGCATTATTCAAATATCTAAGCCATAAGTTATAATTTTCAATTAACATGAACCCAAAATATATTAACAACTTCATCCAATGCTTTAGCTGGAAAAAAAATAATCAATTTCTTTCAACAATGAAAGAACCAGCTGCTTCAGACACATGAGTTAGTTTGTTGAGCTTTTCTTAGGGAGAAATTTTAATTAAACTGAAGGAGTATCACAATGGGAAGAACATTCCAAAGATTTACTTCAGTACAGTACAGACTTACTAAATTTCGTAAGATTATCTTAGAGATACAAGATTTTTGCTTTTTGTATAACTTTAGAATCTGTTTATCACATACTACTACATATAATAAACACAAGCTAAATATGATTGCATTGTTATTTTTAAAGCCAATACATAATGAACATGAAACTTCTATTCTTATTAAACTATAACTGTTGGTTTGAAAAATAATATCTTTAAAAACATTTTTTCTAAACAGAAAAAATTATTCCAAATCTTGTGAGTACTAATAAATGATAATTCGTAGTATTTTATAACAGAGCTATAGACAGTCTGAGAGAAGAAAAAAATGTACTTGCTTGGATGAGAAGTACATATCCGAACGAGTAAATGTTATCCTAATTCCAATTTACCATCTCTTAAGCTACTTAAGATGGTGCAAAATGCTTTAAAATTTCTCTTGAGANAAGCCAATACATAATGAACATGAAACTTCTATTCTTATTAAACTATAACTGTTGGTTTGAAAAATAATATCTTTAAAAACATTTTTTCTAAACAGAAAAAATTATTCCAAATCTTGTGAGTACTAATAAATGATAATTCGTAGTATTTTATAACAGAGCTATAGACAGTCTGAGAGAAGAAAAAAATGTACTTGCTTGGATGAGAAGTACATATCCGAACGAGTAAATGTTATCCTAATTCCAATTTACCATCTCTTAAGCTACTTAAGATGGTGCAAAATGCTTTAAAATTTCTCTTGAGAATTCTTCTTCGACCCATGTGTTACTTTGAAATGCACTGTTTCATTCCCAAGTATACTGGGTTTTTCCAATTACCTGTTACCGATTTCCAGTTTAATTCCATTGAGGTCTGAGAATAGACACTGTATGGTTTGCAGTCTTTTAAATTTGTTAAGGTGTTGTTTTATGGTACAAAATGTGATTGATCTTGGTGAATGCTCCAGTTTGTGAGCTTGAGAAGAATGCGTATACTTTCTAGATGAAGATGTCCATTATAATCCAGTTGACTGATGATGTTAAATACAACTATGTCCTTACTATTTTGCCACTGGAACTGAACATTTCTGATACAGTGGGTATTGAAGTCTCCAACTGAAACAGTGGTTTCACCTATTTTTCCTTGTAGTTCTATTATTAAAGATTTTTCCTCATATTTCAACACTCTTTCCTTAGGTACAAACATGTTAAGAATCCTTTTCACTCCCAAATTGCAATTTAAAACAACAAACACTTATTATCTCATTTTCGTTGAGTCAGAATTTAGGAGTTTAGTTGCTAGGTGGCTCTGGTTCAGTCTCTCGAGGCTGCAGTGAATCTGCCAAGTCTGGGTTGCAGGTCTGCTTCCAGGCTCACTCCCATGGCTGCAGGCAGGCCTTAGTCCCTTCCATTTAGGCTTCTCATTAGGCTGGTGGAAGGTCCTCACGATGCAGCAGCTGGTTTCCCCCAAAGCCAGTTATTCAAGAGAGAGAGAAGGTGAGAGACCACATCCAAAAATAGAAACTTCAGTCCTTTCAAAACCTAATCTCACAAGTAACATTATTTTTATAATAGAGTTGTAGACTACTGTTTAGACATTTAATATATACATCCTTGGTCAGATAAATGTTTTGTAGGTATTCTGGCCTAACGTGCCACTTGCCTTTTCATTTTCTGTATAGCAGATGATGAAGAAAACCCCTTTAACTTTGAAGAAGTCTAGTCTATCAGTTTGTTCTTTTATGACTATTGCTTGCTTCCTCTGTACTGAGTATCTGCCTGTCTCAAGGTGGTAAAGATACTCTCCTGAACATCTTATTAAAACCTTTATAATTCTAACTTTTAACTGAGACCTTTAATCTATCTAGAACTGATTGTTGCTTCTAGCATTCTAACATCACTCAGTTCAATTCAGCTCACTCAGTCTTGTGTCCAGCTATTTGCGACCCCATGGAATGAAGCACACCAAGCTTCCCTGTCCATCACCAACTCCCAGAGCTTGCTCAAACTCATATCCATTGAGTCTGTGATGCCATCCAACCATCTCATCCTTCGTCATTCCAGTCTCCTCTTGCCTTCAATCTTTCCCAGCATCACAGGGTCTTTTCAAATGAGTCAGTTCTTTGTATCAGGTGGCCAAAGTATTGGAGGTTCAGCTGCAGTATCAGTCCTTCCAATGAATATTCAGGACTGATTTCCTTAAGGATTGACTATTTTGATCTCCCTGCAGTCCAAGGTACTCTCAAGAGTCTTCTCCAACATCACAGTTCAAAAGCATCAATTCTTTGCCGCTCAGCTTTCTTTATGGTCCAACTATCACATCCATACATGACTACTGGAAAAACCATAGCTTTGACTAGATGGACCTTTGTTGGCAAAATGATATCTCTGCTTTTTAATATGCTGTCTAGGTTGGTCATAGCTTTTCTTCCAAGGAGCAAGTGTCTTTTAATTTCATGGCTGCAGTCACCATCTGCAGTGATTTTGGAGCCCCCCAAAATAAGGTCTGTCACTGTTTCCATTGTTTCCCCATCTATTTGTCATGAAGTGATAGAAGCGGATGCCATGATCTTAGTTTTCTGAATGCTGAGTTTTAAGCCAGCTTTTTCACTCTCCTGTTCCACTTTCATCAAGAGGCTTTTTAGTTCCTCTTCACGTTCTGCCATAAGGGTGGTGTCTTCTGCCTATCTGAGGTTATTGATATTTCTCCCGGCAATCTTGATTTCAGCTTTTGCTTCATCCAGCTTGGCATTTCGCACAATGCACTCTGTATATAAGTTAAATAAACAGGGTGACAATATACTGCCTTGATGTACTCCTTTCCCAACTAGGAACCAGTCTGTTGTTCCATGTTCGGTTCTAACTGTTGCTTCTTGACCTGCACATAGATTTCTCAAGAGGCAGGTCAGGTGGTCTGGTAATTCCCATCTCTTGAAGAATTTTTCACAGTTTGTTGTGATCTACACAAAGGTTTTATTATTTTTGTTATCTGAATTGCTTTGTTTTCTTGGGCAAAAATCAACTGAACTTTCAAGTTTGGGTCTTTTCCTGGATTCTCTATTCTGTTTCATTGACTTACAGTATTTATATATTTTATGCTATACAATGCTGACTTGGGTTCTAAAACTTTATAAATTTTGAATATAATATAATCAGAATATAATCTTTCAGCTTTTTTCTCCTTCGAATTTTTTTACTGTTCTAGGTCCTTTGAATTTCTACATACATTTCAGAAACATCCCCTTAACTTTTACTAAAAACTTCCAAGGGGAGTATTATGTTTGAAGCTATACTAAACAAATTAAAACAAGAATGTTGACAATTCTATAAAATATAATCCAATCTACTGCTTTATCTTCTTAAATGTATCTCAACAATGTTTCAGAGTTTCCAATTAGGAGTCTTATATGTGTTTTCTTAAATTAATCCCAAGTATTTCATGTGTTTAGAAACTGTTGAAATTGGAATTTACTTAATGCCTTTCCCACTTAAGGTCACTAAACTACTAGAAAGAAAATTTATATTTATCATACTGGCTTTGTATCCTGAGGCCTTGCTAAATTTATTTAGCTAGTTCTAGCAATTGTTTTGTAGATTGTTGTCGTTGTTTAGTTGCTAAGTCATGTCCGACTCTTTTGCGACCTCATGGACTACAGCCCACCACGCTCCTCTGTCCATGGGATTTCCCAGGCAAGAATACTGGATTAGCTGGGTTGCCATTTCTCCCTCCAGAGGAACTTCCCAACCCAGGGATCAAACTCACGTCTCTGCAATGGCAGCAAAATTCTTTACTACTGAGCCTTCTAGGAAGCCACCAGTTAGGCCTTTTCTTTATTGCATCTTATTGAACAACGAGCAACGTTGAATATAAATGGTGAGAATGAACATCTTTGTCAAGTCCACAATTTTAGGGGAAAACTGTCTCAATACTGTCTCTTATACACATCTAGATGTGTATAAGAGACAGGAACTGAACTGAGTATCATTGCATTGGGTGGTACACCTTATTCTCCCTTAATATTCCTTTAAAAAATATTACTGTCCTTTTAATTTGTGTTGCTACTTTAAAAACACACTAGATTTTAAATTATCATCAATGGAAATAATCTTTAGATCTTCTCTAGTATGTGATCAATATCATAATTATACTAAACAAATCACAGAACATTTTAAAGTTGGATTCAGATTTTTTTATTTTTTAAGAATTAGTCTCACTAAAAAAAAAAAAAAAAAACAGAAATATGACTTCTATTGAAATAATCATATATATGGTAAGCTTTGTCTTCTATTGTGCTTGTATGATGAATTATACTGATTGGTTTTCAAATATTAAATAAACCTTCCATTCATGGGTAAATCTCCACTCGATTATGATGAATCATGATGTATAATACTTTCTAGACACTGCTAGAGATTTGACATGCAAATATTTAGGTAAGGATCTGCATACTTTCATGAGGGATAACATCCACAATTTTCTTTAAATATCCTTAGTTTAGATGTGAAGCTTTATGCTGACTTCAAAGGAATAAGTTCAGAATTATTCTCTCTTCTGTCTCCTCTATTTTCTGAGTTTGTATAAAATTAGTATTAATTCTTCCTATTTTTATGAAATAATTCATCACTGAAGCCATCTGAACCTGAAGATTTCCTGATGGAAAGGGTTTTGACAATGAATTCAACTTCTATTCTAGATATGGAGCTAATCAGATTTCTCCCTCACTTTATGTTCTAGTTAGCTATGCTTTTTCAAGAAATTTGTCCATAACATCTAATTTGTCAAATTTATGGGCATAAAATTGTCCACAACATTCCTTTATTTTCTTCTGAATATCAGCAGAATATACAGAAATATAAGCTCTTTCATTGCTAATATTAATGTTTGTTTATGCAAGTGTGTGTTTATAAGTGTGTGTTTATTATTATTATGCAGATGTGTGTTTATGCAAGTGTGTATTTATTAGACTTGACAACTTCTTCAATTTTTAAAATTTTTTCCAGAAAAAATTTGGGGACACGACTGAAAAGGTTTCCTTTGCTGACCTTCTGGGGAAGAAAAATGGCTCAAATGACAGACTCTCACTGTTAGAAGATTTAGTAGATTTTCTTGAATAAAGGTTTCTTCATTTGCTATATGCCCTTATAACCATTTGCAGAGATTTTAAATGGTTGGGTGTTTTCTGTTTGCTTTTTTGTTTTAAACTTCATCAGTTATAATGGTTTTACAAGGAAGAGAGTCTGCTGAAGCATCTCATGCCATCATTTCAGAAGTCATGTCTGATTATATAATTTTTCTTCTATTGAGTGTTACACAATCATTGTATTCCTGGGATAGAGCCCACTTGGTTATATATCTGTCTCTTATACACATCTATAGAATGTGAATCAATAATTTTAAATCTTTCATATTAGTACATATTCATTTAAAGGTAAAAAAAGTTTCCTCTAAGCACTGCTTTAGCTGCATCCTAAATTTTTTTAAAAATCAGTTTTAATGATATATATTTTCCATAAAAAAATGTACTCCTTTGAAATTTGCATGATGCATTTTGAAAACTACCTAGATCCATGAAATGATCACAATTAAAATACAGAACATTCCCATCACTTCAAAAAATTCCCTCCCTCCTTGATGAAGTCAATTCCTTCAACGCAACCCAACCCAGATTCCTGACAACAACTGGTCTGCTAAGTGTCACTATAGTTTTTGCTTTATAAAGAATTTTATAAAGGACTACAAACTGTAGTCCTTTATATATTATTATTATCACTCTGAATAATGATGTTTTTGTAGATAACAGTTATACATCCCTTTAAAAGTAGTTTCATTAAGGGGTTAATCTCAAAAACACATAGGAACTCTTAACAACTCAATATAAAAAAACTATTAACACCAATTTTAAAATGACAGACAGCCACTTCTCTAAAGAAAAACATAATCACTAACAAGTACATGAAAAGGTGCTCAGTATCACTAATCATCAGGGCAATGTGAATCAAAACCACATGAAATAGCTCCTTACATCTGTTAGGCTGGATATTTTAATAGTGTTGCCAAGGATATGAAGAAACTGAAATCCTTGTATACTGTTATTGTGAATACAAAATGGTACAGCTTCTATGGAAAACAGAAGAAAGGTTGACCAAAAAAATAAAGTATTACCATATGACTCATCAATCCCACCTCTGGCTATTTAACAAAAGAACTGAAATCACGATATTAAAGAGATATCAAATGCCCCCACAAAAAAATAATAAAAATAAATAATAACTTTAGGTATAATATACATACATATAATGCACACCCATTTCAGGCATATAGTCAGATGAATATTGGTAACTGAGAAGTCATGTCATCACCACTCTAAACAGTTTCCTTTTGCCCCTTTGCAATGGACCACCTCGCTTATCCCAAGCCCCAAATAACCACTGAAAAGATCTCTCCCTATGACTGTGCCTTTTAAAGAATTCCATATAGACAGAATCATATAGTCTTTGGCATTTGTCTGACTTCTTTCACTTCACATAGGTTTTCAAGATTCATCACTATTCTAACATGTATCCGTATTTCATTTCATGTTATTGCTGAG
Source organism: Cephalophus harveyi (assembly GCA_006410635.1). Lineage (NCBI taxonomy): Eukaryota > Metazoa > Chordata > Mammalia > Artiodactyla > Bovidae > Cephalophus > Cephalophus harveyi. The sequence goes on from SJYT01029556.1 coordinate 26,043, forward strand.
GAGAACTCTGTTGAATAAATGCACCATATTTTTTTTTTTTACCCATTAACCTGTTGATAAAAGTACATGTTTAAGAAACTAGCTGTTATTCAAAATGATTGTACCATTTCACATTATCATCAGGATGTTCCAGTTACTCCATATCTCCCGTAACATTTGATATGGGTATTTTCCATTTTAGACATTTTATGGGGTTTATAGGTTTTAGTATGTAATCCCTAATGACCAAGGACACTAAACACACTGGCCATTTGTAAATCTTATTTTTGCAAGTGTTGGTATAAATCATTTGCCCATTTCTAGTCAGGCTGATACTTCTGAATTTTAAGAATTCTTTACATTCTGGACAAAGGTTCTTTATCATGTATGTATTTCAAAAATAAGTTTCTGCTAAACTATATCTTATATTTTCATGTTATTTATAGTCTTTTGAAGAACACAAGTATTTAATTGTAATGAAGTTAATTTATCAATGTTCTTTCCTATGGTTTCTGCTTTTTGTACACTAAGACATTTTTGCCTAAAGCAAGGTCTGAAAGAATTTATCTTAAGCCTTGCTCTAGAAATTTTATGTCTTTCTGTCTTTAGCTCTAACATTTAAATATATAATCCCTTTCAACTCAATTTTGGCACATGGAATGAAGTACAGTTTGCGATTCTTTTCTGTCTTATGGTTTTCTAGCTGTACAAGCACAGTTTCTGAGAAAGATTATCTTTTCCCTCATAGCACTGCCTATATACTGAATAGCTCTATAAAAACTCAATGAACCATATCTCTGAAGACCTACTGCTTTTCTTTTTTTCTAGTCCATGATAAATATATATATGGATTTTTGTGCCAATATCATATTTCTTTATTACTGTATCTTTTTATTAACACCAGAAACCAAGTTAAGTTAGGTTCTCTCACTTTTTCTTATTTTTTCCAAATGGATTTGGTTGATCTAGGCTCTACTGCATTTTTGAATGAATATTAGAATTAGCTTTTAGCTTGTAACTTTCTTTAAAAAATAAAAACTCTCAGAATTTATATATTTAAATGAGACTGGTTTTAATCTTGAGATCCATTCAGAAAGAAAGTTCATTTTAAAAAATATTAAGTCTCCCATGAAAACAACCTAAGTGTCCATCAAAAGATGAATGGATAAAGAAGATTAAGTATATACATATATAATGGAATATTACGCAACCTAGATAGCATTTTCAAAAGCAGAGACATTACTTAGCCAACTAAGGTCCGTCTAGTCAAGTCTATGGTTTTTCCTGTGGTCATGTATGGATGTGAGAGTTGGACTGTGAAGAAGGCTGAGCGCTGAAGCATTGACGCTTTTGAACTCTGGTGTTAGAGAAGACTCTTGAGAGTCCCTTGGACTGCAAGGAGATCCAACCAGTCCATTCTGAAGGAGATCAGCCCTGGGATTTCTTCGGAAGGAATGATGCTAAAGCTGGAACTCCAGTACTTTGGCCACCTCATGCGAAGAGTTGACTCAATGGCAAAGACTCTGATGCTGGGAGGGATTGGGGGCAGGAGGAGAAGGGGATGACAGAGGATGAGATGGCTGGATGGCATCACTGACTCGATGGACGTGAGTCTGAGTGAATTCCAAGAGATAGTGGTGAACAGGGAGGCCTGGCGTGCTGCGATTCATGGGGTTGCAAAGAGTCAGACATGACTGAGTGACTGAACTGAACTGAACTGAACTGAGTCAAGGCTATGGTTTTTCCTGTGGTCATGTATGGATGTGAGAGTTGGACTGTGAAGAAGGCTGATCGC